>BLSH010321247.1:962325-994648 GCA_018402905.1 Glandirana rugosa | reverse complement strand
CGGCCTTGGAAGAGTGGCGCTATCTGTTAGAGGGAGCCAGGCACCCCATTTTGATCTTCACGGATCACAAAAATTTGGAATACCTTAGAGCAGCGAAGAGACTGAGACCTCGCCAAGCCCGGTGGGCACTCTTCTTCTCACGCTTCCTCTTCCACGTAACATACAGGCCAGGGTCGAAGAACGTCAAGCCTGACGCCCTATCAAGGATGTTCTGTAAACCTGGTGAGCCGGCGGCCCCTGATACGATCCTGCACCCCCGAAACTTCCTGTTAACCCAAGGGGACCTGTTGTCCCGAATCAGACAGTCCCTAGCCAGGACTCCCGGACAAACAGACACCAATCTACTAACCAGAGATGGCCTACTGTGGCATGGCAACAGACTTTTTGTCCCAGTGGACCAACGCTTATCAGTTCTGGCATCCTGTCACGACAGTAAATTGGCGGGACACTTCGGTGCTCGCAAAACTACCGAACTGCTGCTGCACTCATTCTGGTGGCCACGAGCAGGCGAGGACTGTAGGAAATACATCAGCTCATGCCTTACCTGTGCCCAGAACAAGAGCAGCAAGACCAAGGCCTGGGGCTTACTAAAGCCACTTCCGGTGCCCGAGAGGGCCTGGTCCATGATCTCAATGGACTTTATTGTCGAGCTGCCACCATCCCAGGGGTATTCTACCATCTTTGTGGTAGTGGATCGGCTAACAAAGATGGCCCACTTCTTGCCCATGAAGGGAACCCCATCAGCCGCTGAAACGGCCGAGATATTCATCCGAGAAATAGTGAGGCTCCATGGACTTCCAACCAGCATTGTCTCTGACCGCGGAGTCCAGTGTACCTCCCGGTTCTGGAAGGCCCTGTGCTCCGCACTTGACATTGAACTGGCATACTCTTCGGCATACCACCCACAGACAAACGGCCAGACAGAGAGGACCAATCAGACGCTCGAGCAGTATCTCCGCTGCTTCTCGTCATTCTCACAAGACGACTGGGCCTCTCTGTTGCCCCTGGCGGAGTTTGCTTTCAATAACACCGTCCATTCAGCTACCAACCAGTCTCCATTTCTGGCCAACCCGACATTTATGCTCAACCACGGTCTTGAAAGTACTGTACCAGCGGCCCAAGAAATGACCAAGTTCTGGGAAGAGAACCGCAAACTCCTTCAGGAAACCATGGCCCGGACCCAGGAGCATAACAAAGAGGTGTTTGACAAGGGAAGACGGGGAGAGTTGGACTTACAGCCTGGAGAAAAGGTCTGGCTGGCCACGAGGAACTTGAGGCTAGCCTGCCCCTCCAGGAAATTGGGCCCCAGGTTTATTGGCCCCTTCCCTGTGAAAAGGAAGATTAACAGGGTGGCCTATGAGTTGGAGCTCCCGTCGTCCCTTCGTGTCCACCCAGTGTTCCACGTGTCACTGCTGAAGACTGTGACCCCAAATCCTTTTCCCCAGCGGAAGACTAGTCCACCAGGCCCAATCCTAGTAGATGGCGAAGAGGAGTTTGAACTGGAGGCTATCCTGGATTGCCGGAAAAGGGGTAACACGGTTCAATACTTGGTGAAGTGGAAGGGCTACGTCCCAGAAGAAAACTCCTGGGAGCCTGCAGATAATATTCATGCGGATGAACTCATCCGATCCTTCAAGGAGAACAACCCTGCTAAACTAGCCCGTTTGGGCATCCGGAGGCTGCCCCTTGGGGGGGGGGGCAATGTTAGGAAAAGACTTGCTAAGGGTTAATTGCAGTTGTTTGTGGTTTCCCGGAGCAGCAGCAGCCCTATTTAAACTTCCTGCTTCCTGTAGCAAATGCTGTCCGTTCTACAACGTTTAGTGTGAGTTCCTTGCTTCCTGACTATCTGATACCTGTTCCTGTGACCCTGCCTGCTTTGACCCTGCTCTGAATTCTGCCTGCACCGACCCCGGCTTCTACGACCACTTTACTGCCTGCTCCCTTGTACCTTGCTGCCTGAACGTTACCGACCCAGCCTGCACCCGACCATCCATCTGCCTGAACCCTTGTACCGCACCGCCCGCCAGTTACCGACCCGGACTGCCTCACGACCCTTCTGCCTGCACGAGCTCCAGCGGACATCTACCTTGCATCAGTGACTGTCCAGCCCTCGTGCCCCCCCGTGCTCCTGAGTTCCCTGTCTGCACTACCAGGGACTCATGAACCGGGGCCGCAAGAGAGGTACCCCCTGCATAAGCCAGACTCCATCACCAGGTACGTGACAGGTGTATAGAGCCAAAAAGATGAAAATTGTGTCTATATCCTAATATTTATGGCCCTGACTGTATACTGTGCAGTCGGCCCAGATCTCCAACAGCATGACAAAGTGAGCCCAGCCACCCTGTCTTCTCTCCAGCAGCTGAAAGGACTCCAGGGGGAAGGACCAGTCCGCACTTCTCCCCAGCAGTGTGTATGTTCTACGAGAGACGCAGAGGTTGGCTGGGTGAGTAATGCTCTGTTTGGGACAATGTGTTTGGGGTAGTGTGTGGGTACAGGCATTGGGGGACTGTAACTACGGACTAACTTCAAAATCAATCTGTTTGGGGTCTCCTTTTGTGTTAGTCTTCTGCTGAAAGGGGAGATGTGTGACAGGAGTCACTTTGGGCGGGGGGCTTGTGGAACCCAGCTTACCTTTGAGAGTCCTTGTCCAGCTCCCTCAGCCCCTCCTATGTGTAAGTTACCCTGTGTCTATTAGAGGCACTAACCAGACTCACCGTACAACCACACCGGACAGCATTTTGTGTTACCCCTGTTATCCAGGATTCTATATGTGTGGTTTGTGTTGAAAGAATGAAGGGGTTCTTTCACTTGGGACAATATTATTTCTGAACAATCCCCCTCAAGAAATATGTTAGAAGGCTGGCCATTGGCCAGCCTGAATTTGTGGGAGGAAGCTGGGGCTTATAAGCCACCACCCCCTCCCCATGCGTTCGTCGGCTGGCTTTCGTATCAGGGTATCCTCGGTGACATCACCTCCGGTTCCAGTCCTCGAGCGCAAGTCAGACAGCGGCTTTTCATTCACTCAGGATGTTCTTCCAGGCTCTCCGGTCCTCAGGCTACAACAGTACCCCGGCCGTTCTACGGGTACCTTGAACTCGGCTCAGCAGTTCGATTATCATCCAGAGAAGGTAAGCACTGGTCCGGGACGCGGCATCACCAGCGGCTTCCAGTTTTATCAGCACCTGGCTCACGGACAGGCCGGGGGAGGGGGGGCTGGTTCACTGGCATTGCTGCACTAATACCGGGCCAACTGTCCTGTCTCATCACATACAGCTTCACTGTCTATTATGTCTACCAGCTGTACGGCATAGGGGCTGTGCACATTCACATGTCTACCAGCTGTGCTGCAGGGGCAATGCCCATCCACATGTCTTCCTGCAGTGCCTGCAGGAGCTAGGCTCTCCACCTCCTGGCCTCATGTTTAAGCCGGGGGGGGGTGACGGCTGATTTATCCCCCAGAGGCAAGCGGCAGTAGAAAGGGGGGGTATCATACCTCTTTGAAGGGATTATGCTGGTGTACGGTGGCTGTCACGCATCTGCACGGGCCACAGTGGGCACGTTTATGAGTCACCATTATTTCTGATGGTCAATTCACTAGCAGGTACATTGGGCACCCTCAGGCCTGCTTGCACCGGGCATAAGGCTCTAACAGCCTCTCACATCCAGGCACCAGGGAGCCGCACAGACAGGTATGCACGCAGGTCTATTATTTACTTCTGGGCTATGCTCGGCCCTCTCTGCTGCCTATCTCAACACTCTCAGGCCACGGCAGCCCCGAAAAGGGGGGATGGCTTCAGGCACGGTCACCATCAACACAAGATCCACAAGGATTCACAGGGTCTCACTGTGACGAACGCGGGTATCAGATCACTGCCCTCCTCACTCACCAGTGACACGGGACCACTCAAGCTCACACCACGCTTGTCACTAATGTAACAATACCACTCTCAGCTGCTTCCGGAACAAAGATTCTCCAGCTTGCGGGATCACCATATAAGTGCCAGCAGCCTGAGAGCGATTGTCACCGGGCTAATTTAAGCAATTAACCCTTTCACTGCCACCACCTCTTCTTAGGACGGAGCAAGAGGAATTTGAGACTTTAGCAATACCAATTATGATTTTAGAATAACCACCTGTAACACATGCTGTCACCACAGACAGGTATATTCAGATGTGTTATCTTAAACAGTAGCACTCTTCAAAGGAATAGGTTCGTTATAGCTTGCATTAAGAGCTTTAGAGACAAGTTTAACACTTTTCAGAATAAGGTTTATTAATGAAAAGGTCAAAATTGGTGCAGATAAAATATTTACAGAAAAATGGTGTTACAAAGCAATTAGAGACATAATATACAACAGCAAAGAGATAAGACAGAATGGACGGGGAAAAAGTTACTGGCATTTAAATGTCCGTGATTAATCAGAGATTCGTTGATGAGTCCACAGGTTCTCGGATGTTCGTTCTTTGATGGTAAGGTGAAAACTCTGCACTGTCCGGTCTATTCCCTTTCTCTCTGAAGGCCAAGGGATGGGGCCATATGCCCCTGACCACTCACATGGGTAAGGAGGGCCCGTGGGCTGTCCAGGGCGGACCGTGAAATAACAACCCTCCCTAATATGCAATTTGCAGTATAAAAATCATATCTCGGAATTGGATCACCGTGCAAACCCAACATTAAAAAATTCAAGCTCAGCATGTACAGTGCATTAAATTAAGTCTAAACACAACAGACTTGTCATTCTCCATTACCCTGGGAAGAGGAGAAACTAGCAGTGGGTTCCCGTATGATTGAATTCATCGACGTTTGGATTCTTTTTATTCGGTATGAATTTCCGCATTCAAATATATACTTTTCATTAAGATGTCACGTTCTTATCTGGAGTTATGAAATGTGGGTAAATTTCTTACCTTCAAGATTGACTGAGGGTCTCTGGAAGGTCACAGCTGCCTGAGGGGAATTTATGGCCCTTTCTGATCTCAGGCATCCTGTGCTGTCTCTTAATAGATCTGATTTATTGGTATATGATCAGGCTTGCCAAAACACCTCCAGACCTGTTGGAGCCTGTTACAATGACCTAGGAATTCCTAAGTTGTTGGGGTGGGGGGGATGAGGAGTTTGTTCTAAGTTAGAACTGTCATGGCGGTACGTGTGACAAAATGGTGCAGGTTTTGTGTGTCCCGCACGTGATATCATTATACTCACCATCTTTCCGCCTGGCTGACAAGCACGGTTAGGCTCTTGGGCGGGGGGGTCCTTTGCAGGGTCATTCCTGACACTCTCATTCGTTACTTGTGTCATGCATTTCAAAATTTTAATTTGTTCGTTAGTGTATATCATGATTCTTTTTCAGGTGGATCCACATTCATTTCAGGACAGCAAGGTGTACTTGTCTGTCTGATTACTATGGGTTAGGCAGGTAGTGGCACATACAGGATCTGTCACATCTACAGATCCATACGGGCTGAGGCTTAGTTTTTAATGTTGTACTACGTACAATCTCCTCGCCTGTATTTCATACGTCATACGTTGCACGTCACCTTGTCTAATGCATATTTCTACCTACCACGGTCTGTTGGTATCAAGCCCTGAGTGTGCATTTTTAAATTAACTGTCTTGGCGCTACAGGTTACTCTGGTTTTACTTATCACATACACACACAGGGGGTCACGGTTACTAGGTTCAGGTTCACTAGTTTATTCGTTGAGTCTGGTTGGAGCACCCACGTCTACATTCATAATTAGTCACAAAGGGTTTCATTGTTTTGCAGGAACCATAGGGGGTAGATGCTGACTGTTTAGTTGATTTCTCCACAGAATGTCGCACATCTCGGAGATTGACAAATTTGCCTACATCCCGACTACTCCAGCCAGGGGGTCAGAACAGGGTAGCGCACCATCCTTGAGAAGTTGGACCGTACCCAGACTCATAGCGGAACTTTAACATCAAGGCATTCTGTTCCACAGCCAGGAAGGTGGAATTATTTAGATTATTATTCCCCAACCCATCCCAGCTGCAGCCCAGCACCAGCACGGAACAGGCGTCCTTGCACACATCTCTGACCCAGATCCACACGGTTCTCAATACCCTCGCCACGTCAGTTCAGCAATTACAGGACAGGATGGAGGTCATAGAGGCCCGTCCGGCTAGTGCAGAAAATCCACCTGCACCCATAGCCCCAGTACTAGCTAGTACTTCATCAGGTAATAATACCATTCCGCTTCCTGTGGCGGCTCCCTCTTCGCTAGCAGTATCACCTTCGGTATCCCCGGCTCATTTTATCCCGGCCAATGTGAAAAAGGACATATTAGAAGGGAAGGACGTTAATCTGGCCTCCCTGCTCATCGCATCACAAGATGTAGCAGAGAACAATGCTTATGCTTGCGGAGAGGTTTCGGTGATTCTCAAAACCAGGGACCCAAGACTCAATCGCAAGCTGGGCATTGCTGAATTTGTCCTCGCCTTCGGCATCTACAGAGATGTATTTGTGCTGTCAATCCCGACAGAAGAGAGGAATTTGACCTCTACCTGCACAAAGTGGTGGATCTGGCTCACAAATATGGTGGCTACACCACTTTTTCTGCAAAGGTGGCTGCTACCTGGGCTCAATTCCAGGTAGTTATTTGCTGGAGCAATATCGACCCGGAGCTGTTCTGTAGGCACTTCTCTAATCAGAAAGCTCTGGTCTGTGCCAGCTGTCAGTCATCGGCGCACACCATTAATTGGTGTCCCAATTTGGAACACTCACTGCCCATAGGTTCCACCAAGCAGGCAGCCAGCGGATCCGCCACTGGACCATCGGGTTAGGTGGAAAAGTTAGGTAGGCCCATTCATTACTGGGTAAGGCCCAATTGTGCAATAACTTTAACTACACGGTCTGCAATTACAATCAGTGTAGGCTCCTGCACTTTTGCGCAAATTACTTCCGAGCGCATCCCAAGAATGCATGTCCCGTTAAGTCTACATCATCCTGACTGAGCCAAATTAATTTGGATAAATTGAGCTTTTGGTTAGAACTTCACCCATCCCCAGGTGTCAGATCTTTCCTTATGGAGGGTTTGGCAGAAGGGTTTCATACGGGCCTCATCACATTACCATCCAAGACCTCCGAATGTCACAATTTAGTTTCAGCAAATGCAAATGCTTGGATAGTGGATGAATGATTGGAGGCAGAAGTATCCAAAGGCTTCATTATAGGTCCTTTTGTCGATTCACCATTTAAGAAGTGGAGAACCAGCCCTATTGGGGTAATGAAGGGTAAAATTTTCAATTAATTTCGGTTAATCCTCCATTCAGCCTCCCAGGGATCTCTCAGCACTCACTGAGCTTTTTTCCGAATTAAATGTTCCCATGGCGGCTCACAAACTGGAAGGGCCTGCCAACGTCATTACCTTCTTAGGGATTAATTTAGACACCAATCGCATGGTTGCCAGTCTACCCCTCGAGAAACTCAATAGAATTTGAGGTGTCATCCACAATCTTGTCAGGTCTCTTGTTCTCGGAAAGAGTTACAGTCACTCCTAGGTATGCTCAACTTCGCTATGAGGATCATACCGCAAGGCAGGTCTTTTGTATTCAGGTTACTCGCTCTTCTACCCCTTTGTCAAGACTCTGATTCAGTCATAAGGATGCAAGCGGACGCTAAGGCCGATTTGCTCATGTGGAATCATTTCTTAGATAGTTGGAATGATATTTTGATGTTTATCCATCCTCCAAATGCCATATCCCTCAAGATTTTTTCTGATGCTGCAGCCTCAGTCGGTTTTGCAGCCATCCTTGGGTGTCAGTGGCTGGCTAGCCCATGGCCCCCTGAGGTGGCCAGCACACCAAGGTTTTCTCAAACCTCGGCCCTGTTTGAAATTTACCCCATTGTTGCTGCCGGAGACAGATGGGGACCCACATGATCTGGCCACACGGTCATTTTTTTCACAGATAATTTAGCCACAGCTCAAATTATTAACAAAGGAAGGTCTGGATCTCTTCTCATGTCTTTTATGCGTAGGTTGACGTGGCTAAGCCTCATGCACAAATTCCATTTTCAGGGCGAATTCATTAGTGGGGAGTACAAAGTGGCAGCTGATGCCTTATCTCGGCTTGATTTTTCACATTTTTTATTACAGCACCCAGAAGTGGATCCAGTCAGCCAACCTGTTCCACCTTACTCCAGGTTGTCGATGGATTAGATGAACTTGGGGAGCAAGCTGTCAACTTGGTGAACTCTTCCTTATCTAGGAATACTTACAGGGCTTACGATATGGCTTGGAATTGTTTTGTGAGATTCAGGACTCTCTACCCCAGTAACGATGTCAGGGACGTCAAATACATGATGGCTTTTGCGGCTTATTGCCACAATGTTTTATCCCTTTCGTTCAACACTATTAAGCTCTATTTCGCAGGCATCCAGCACTTTAGATCCCTGCAAGACCTTGATAGTCCATCAATTTTTGCCGCTTATCCCATAAAAGCTATCTTAAGGGGTATCCAGAAACCCAAGGGTCAATCACATTTATCATGGCTACTAATCACTGACCAGATGGTCAGATATGTCTGATCTGTTGTCACAGTCTCCTTTCGGCACAGGCCCCAGCCTAGTGATCAAGGTGGCCATCCATTTAAGTTTCTATGGCTTCTTCAGACCAGGGGAAGTTTCTCAAACTAGCCGCCTCTCCCCAGTTTTGAAAAAGTCCAGTCTTACCAGGTATCCTGATTATTTCGCCTTACAGCTCCCCCATAATAAAAACAGACAGACTGGTCAGGGTTTTGTTATCAAGTATTTCAAAACAATAATAATTGGTGTCCAGTTGAGGTTTTGGATCAATTATCCACGCTATTCCTAGCGGCTCCCCTTGATAGTGCGTTACTTCCTTTTCCTTCACAGCCTCTCTCATCCAAACAATTAATTTCCCATGTCAGGATTCTGCTCGCCAATTTAGGATTTAACCCGATGCAATTTTCAGGACACTGTTTCAGGATTGGCGCTGCATCCTCAGCATCCAAACAGGGAGCCCCATCTCATATCATTATATGGGGCGGTGGAATTCTTCATGTTACAGTTGATATATTACTGAGCCACAGGATGAAGTCATGCGGGCATTCACTAATCTTGTCAATTGATTGTGAAGAAGTTTTCATGAAATATGGCATTCTTTACTAAACTCATGTATTTTTGCCCTCTTTTAAGCATACTATCCTGTTCAACCATGGCACACCTCAGGTCGCCATTCATATGCAACTCATTCTCAGTATTACAGACTCTGACCACAAATGAAGATACATTAATTCCACCTTTCCGACTGCTGGAATATTGTATGAGCTTGGTCTCATAGACTGTTGTATACTTTTCACTAGATTGTTTGAGGTGTGGCTGTATCCCATTGTCCTATTGTTTTTGCCTGCCTTGGGACAAAGTATTATGGGATGTATATGCTTATGTGGATTGGCTTACATGTTAATGAAACCCCTGTCAGCTATTGGATGCTAGAGGGCAGAGGTGAGGGGGGATTTCTCCAGCAGCCCTTCTTAAAGACGGTCTACTGCTGGAAAGTTGAATACATCTGTGTGTCATTTTACTGGAGGAGGTGCCTTTGTGCCTGTGTTTGAATAAACAGTTTTATGCTTGTTACCACCCTACACTGATGCCTCGACAAGTGACTGGGTGGGCTAAGGGATCTTGGATCATGCTGGTACCGGACAAGGGAAGCTTATACGGCAGACATACTCTTCTTGAGTACGGGGGTCCGTCACATTCTACTTTAAGCTGAAGCCATGCTCTTCTGGTTCTGAAGCACAGCAGATTAACCGCATTATATGGTTGCAGGAGGACCACAGTCTTGGGCTTTTAGTCTCCTTGCAGATGACCCTGCCCGAGGGTCAGTTGAAGCTTTTTTATTTTTAATGCCCTAAGTTTACTCTATGATGATCCTGACCGTGCCACTCGTCAGGGTAAACACAACGCTGAACAATACTGTTCTGATTTCCGCCACTGGGCACCTGACACAGGGTGGAATGACTCAGCTCTAAGAAGCCAATTCAGGTTAGGCTTATCAGACTCCATTAAAGACTCCTTAGTACACTGCCTTATATGTGTTTATGGGAAAGGTGTGTTGAGAGCTTTGTTTCTTTGCCCCCTAGTACACTATTTCTTCTCCATCAGACCTTTCTGGGTCCTCTCAACCTCTCCAGGAGGAGGAGCCCATGCAAATTGGCACTACCCATTTATCCTCTGGAGAAAAGTCTGGAAGATCCCAGGGACTCTGCTTATATTGTGGTAACCATGGCCACTTTGTTGCCAGTTGCCCTAATAAGCCGGGAAACCCCAAGAGTCTAGTGCAGGTGAGATCTTCTTTAGACTATACAGTGCCAGGTCACCCCCCCTCGAGACACAGTATTTGTTCCTGCACAACTTAGCTCAGCCAAGTTTCCTCATCACCTCTCAGCTTTCATTGATTCTGGTGCCACTAGCAATTTCATTGATAAGGACCTAGCACATCGTCTACAGATTACCTTGACCAATGTGCACAGACCCTTTTTAGTCTTAGCTGTTGATAACTCTCCCTTGTCCATGGGCCTGGTTACCTTACTGTATGCATTGTACCTATTACTCTGACCATTGGGGAGTTTCATAGGAAGACAATCAGCTTCTACTTGATAACATCTCCTGCCTATCCCCTCATCTTAGGTTATCCTTGGCTTAACTGCTTCCACACCGTGTGCAGTATATTTACTGTGGCAATGTGGATGCATCCCGCGAATCGCCGTAAATAAATGGCGATTTGCGGAGTGGCCGCTAGGGGGCGTGTGCGCGCGCTTGCCATACTCTGGAGGAGTGTGCCCGCGGCTTGGGCAGACCCGATGTCCGCCGACGAGCCGCGATCAGCGGCCACAGCAAAAGAACAGGGAACCGCCAATGTAAACACGGCTGTTTCCCGCTCTGTCAGTGGGGACATGGGAGATCTACTGATCCCTGTCACTGGGATCAGTTAGATCTCTTATACCCATAACAGCCCAGCCCCCCCCACAGTTAGAACACATACATGGAACACAGTTAACCCCTAGATCTCCCCCTGCAGGTTAACCCATTCACTGCCAATGACATTTATACAGTAATCAGTGGCTATTTAAAGCTCTGATCGCTGTATTTGTAATTTGTCATTGGTCCCAAAAGTCAAAAGCGTCCAATCTGTCCGCCGCAATTTCGCAGTCCTGATAAAAATCACAGATCACCGCCGTTACTAGTAAAAAAAAAAAAAAATGCCATAAATCTATTCCCATAGTTTGTAGACGTGATAACTTTTGCGCAAGCCAATCAATATATGCCTATTGTGTTTTTTTTTTTTCTTTTAACCAAAAATATGTAGAATACATATTGGCCTAAAATGAGAAATACATTTTTTTTTATATTTTTTTGGGATATTTATTATAGCAAAAAGTAAAAAAAAAAATTTTTTCCCCCAAAATTGTCGTTCTTTGTTTATAGCGCAAAAAATATAAAACCACCTGTTGGTGGTAAAAGGTGTTATTGTGTCATACCTCCCTCCTTTATCATTCCTGTCTTGCAGCATGCCAAAGAATAATGGCTTACTGCAAGACTACAGAGGAAGGGCTATGGGAGGTTATTATGAAGGTGTTTCCTTCATATGTAAATGAATCACTTAAGAGAGCAGGACTCTGGGAGGGTGTTGATTCTCCCTGTTCACACTGATCGGCATATGTAACTGCAGGATTGAATCCTAAGGCCTCATACACACGGACGTTTCTTAAAAAATAAACAAAACGTCGGGCCCGACGTCAAGGAAAAAAAATGGGCGTTATGCATCGGCGTTAGTGAGCGTTGGCGTCAATAGGCGGTTTTAAAAAAAAAATCATCCCTCTGCTATTTTTCAACCTAAAAACGTTGGCGTCAAAAAACGCTGGTTAACGCCGGTGCAGCGTTAGTGAGCGTTTTGCGGCGTCGGCGTCAAAAACGGCAAAATGTTACAGCCTCAGAACGCGCTGGCCGTGAGTTCTAGTTTCAGCTCACTAACGCCGACGCCATCTACAGCTCAAAAAGGTTGGCGTATTTATGGGGCCATTGACTAACATGGAGAGCTGCAAAAAACGCCAGAAAACGTCGGCGTCAAAAAACGTCCGTGTGTATGAGGCCTAATTGTGATTCATTCAATTCACACAGCTAGCGATCAGAACAGGTTGTGTATGAAGGGGTTTCCTTCTTGAACAATGCTAGGATCTGTGAGGTGGGACTTGGGAGGTTTGGATTCCTCCTGTAGGTGTGACTGGGCGGGATTAAATGCTAATTAGGATGTATTCAATCCCACCCACCATCAGAGCTGTGAAGGAAGTTACATAATTTGCAGAGTCTTAGGCTGCATTCACACCTGAGTGTAGCGTTTTTGGACACTTTTCAGGCTGTTTGTTGCGCGTTTTGTCGCATTACTTTGCGCGTTTGCAAATGCCCATGTCGCGCTATTACGCGCGACTAATGCTTTTCCATTGATATCTATGGTAATACAAATGTTCCAGAAACGCCCAAATATGCCCGATTTGCGCAACAACAATATCTCCGGGACTAGTTTGAGCTTCAGGGGTTTTTAAGTGAACCATCTCCATAGAGAATCATTGATTTTTTTCCCCGTCCAGTGTTTTGTAGCTCCAGGCTTCAAGCATATTCAAGATACAAAACACTCAGGTGTGAATGGGCCCTGAAAGACTACAAAGGGGACTCTGGTCACTGCAGAAAAAAGGCTGTGGAAGGGACAGAGTCTATCGGCAGGATATACAGAATGTCACATGATACAAAGCCACAACTAAACCAAGAATATCAGGATCTGCAGGCAACAGACCAACATGGTACAGACGTATGATCTATGCTGGGATTGCTCATTCCATTCAGTGCTAGTGAAAAATTAAGTTGGAATTCAGCTTTAAGACTGAGGGCTTGTTCACATCATATGCAGTGACCTGCATTTTTCCACACCGGATCACTGCAAGAGCACATAGATCACAATGGTTTTATATGTCCATCCCCTTAGGCACGTTGGGAGTGAGAGGGATTATACCGGACTAGTCACTGTTTGCCAGTGTGAAGATCCTCCTGTAGGAGGTAGTAAAACTCAATTTGTATCAGAATCCTGTCCTTCAATGAACAAGGAAAAAATACCCATTAAAGTGGCTGTCAAGTCATGACAACCGCTTTAAACTACAGGTAAGCCTATAATAAGGCTTACCTGTAGGTCCCGGGAATATCTCCTAAACTTGCACCATTTAGGAGATATTCCCTGTAACTGCATGTGCCGACGTCATCGGCACATGCGCAGTGAAGAAACAGCCCGACTGGGCCGTTTCTTCACTAAGTGTGCCGTAAATGACCGCTCCCGTGCACATGTGCGGGAGTGACGTCAGCGCGGCTCTTGCCAATCACAGCGCTGGAGTCCGCGCTGTGATTGGTCGGAGCCCGGGATCCCGGAAGACAATGGACACAACATGACGGGAACCGCTGCAATGGCGTCGATCTAAGGTAAGCATTTCATAGCGATGCATACTAGCTCATTATGCCTTTCTCTTGCAGATGTTTTTTTTTTGTTTAACCAGCCTTGACAACCACTTCAAATCTGCTAGGCATCCAGTGAGCTTTAACCTCCGGGGCGGTCTGATGATGTAAGTATTTTTGAATGTCAAAGTGGTACATTGTTTTGCATGGAAATTTGTTGTTTTATATTGTAGGTCTGTAATTCTTTAGAAAAACTCACTTAAATCTGTCCAAATAAGAGTTTAGTAGACATCCTGGATATGATAAAGTTTGAAACATGAAATTATAATATAATACATTTTATTCAATAGTGTAATCAAATCAAAAACACTGAAATGTATCCAAACAAGGGTGCAATATTATTAGTCACTGTAATACTAGACACTGCATATTGTTTTAGTAAACATCCCAGGTATGATACATTTTGAAACCTGGGACTATACAAAGTCTGATGTCACAATCAGGACAATGGAACCTGGTTTCCTTTCTGATTTTCTTTCCACTGTCATCTCGCTTCAAGCAACAAACCACACACATCCTTGTAGGTGCTGACTTTCTCGGTTGGTGGGATGTAGTCCATGAAGTGACGACCAGTCAGGCGTTCTGGGTTGACAATGTCAACAGCACGACGTCCAGCTCTATTCACAGCCATCAATGGTGTTTGGTGGTTCACAAACATACGCTCGGCAAATTTCCAAATGAAGTCAGAATGAATCACAGGCTTGTCACGCTTTTTTTTGAGCAGAATGTAGGCATTCCGCAAGCATTGCTCAAGAAGATGCCCGAAGAGCTTCTTGTAATACTTTTGCTGTTTCCTCATTGCTGGGTACAGGGCTGGTGCAAGGATTTTTGACACCCTAGGTGAAACCTCATTTTGCTGCCCCCTTTGGCTCCGCCCCTGACTCCACCCACTTTGCCCTGTCCATGTATACAATGGAGGTGGAAATTTTTGCAGCACCTCTCTACCTATTTCTTTAGCCATGGTCCACAGGCCCACATCTGTGCCTCCGGACCCTGCCTAAAGACAAATAATGCCGGCTTCCTCATGCCAGCCGTGGTCCACAGGTATATGGACATGCTAAGGTAGTATATAGACAGGCTGGGGTAGTATATGAACAGGCTGGGGTAGTATATAGATAGGCTGGGGTAGTATATGGACAGGCTGGGGTAGTATATGGACAGGCTGGGGTAGTATATGGACAGGCTGGGGTAGTATATAGACAGGCTGGGGTAGTATATGGACAGGCTGGGGTAGTATATGGACAGGCTAACTGTGTAACTGCCTGCCCGTACAAGCAGACAGATACACCGCACAGCCCCGTACCTGTGTTCCCCACTGTATCCCCCAACTCCCCCCCACATACACACCAGTTCCTCTCTGTAACCCCCCCCCCCCAGCACATCTGTTCCCCTGTGTCCACAATGTAATGCAGACAGCAGATTCAACATTTTTTTTAATTCAGCTGAGTGTGCTGCCTGTTTTCCACTACCTGAGCCAGCAGCAGTGGTGGCCTCACCTTTAGGAGAGCGTTTCTGCTGTGCTGTCTGTCCTCCCACAGAAGATCTGACGCTCCAGGAGGAGGGAGGGGAAATCGCAGCAAGCTCAGAACTACATGCAAGGCTTCCATCTCACCCGCCCCGGCTGGTTCCATCATTAATGCAGCACTTCCGGGCCGGCTAGCTGCTCTTTGTCCCGGTACCCCCCCCTTCTCACTGCCGCTGCTAGGGCGGCACCGGAACTGCAGGCTGGGGATAGAGTGGTCCCGGAGAAAGCAGGCTGACAGAATGGGGTGGAGAGGGAACATTGTTTCTGCAGAGTGAGGGGATGTCTTCACTGTTTAAAGCAAGTGCATTTTACCTCCCTGGAGTGCTGCCAGCCGCGGCTCTCCAGTGACATGTGATCAACAGCGGCAGTGGCCACCTATTCCGCCTAGTGGTAAAGCCGGCCCTGGCTGGGTAGAATGTCATTGCTTGGTCGTCTCTGTTGACACCTCCCATGGTGTTATTGTAGTCTATCACTACTTGTGGCTTCATGATTTATTTCCCACCTTTCATGCGCACCAGAACAGTGGAGGTATTATGAACTGTACTCATTAGGCACACATCTTTCTTGTCACGGCATCGTAGTGGCGTCATTTTGCCTTTCTGCAAGGCAACCATTTCTCCAGTCTTCAAACATTGGCGGCATGTCACGCCGGTTAGCCTTAACTGTTCCATAGGCATCTGTTTTGTTTTGCAGAAGAAACTCAAGGTATATAATAAGTTGTCGGTTGTTACACAATAGCCCTGATTTAGCAATGGCTCTATGGCTCTATGAATGAATGAAAGAACAGAAGATGTTGCCATTCCATAGTTGCTGTATTTGGGATTTAATTTGGTTCCTTTTTCACTGTAGATGACTGAAGGATTTTACGCCACATCATGCTCTCTTTAACCACTTCAGATCCGCGCTATAGCCAAAGTACGGCTCCAGCGCGGATCTGAAATGCCCGGAGGACGTCCATGGACGTCCTCCACTGCGCATGCTCCCGCGCGCCCCCTGGCGGCAGCGGCGGCGCGCGCCGCACGCTGCGCGAGCGTGCCCGCGGGTCGGGCGGACTCGATGTCCGCCCGGACCCGCCGATCACCTTTAGGAGCCTCAGAACGGGGAACCGCCGTTGTAAACACGGCGGTTCCCCGTTCTGTGACAGGGGACATGCCAGATCTACTGATCCCTGTCACTGGGATCAGTGAGATCTGTCATGTCCCGGCCAGCCCTGCCCCCCCCACAGTTAGAACACACCCAGGGAACATTTATTAACCCCTTCACTGCCCCCTGCTGGTTAACCCCTTCACTGCCAATGAAATTTATACAGTAATCAGTGGACATTTAAATTTCTGATCGCTGTATAAATGTCATTGGTCCCAAAAATGTGTAAAAAATGTCCGACATTTCCGCCCCGATATCGCAGTCCCAATAAAAATCGCAGATCGCCGCCATTACTAGTAAAAAAAAAAAAAATAATAAAAACGCCATAAATCAATTCACAGTTTGTAGACGCGATAACTTTTGCGCAAACCAATCAATATACGCCGATTGCGATTTTTTTTTTTACCAAAAATATGTAGAAGAATATATATCGGCCAAAACTGATGAATAATTTTTTTAATGGATTTGTACTTTAGCAAAAAGTAAAAAATATTGTTCTTTTTTGCAAAATTGTAGCCCATTTTTTGTTTATAGCAGCGATCAGAAATGACGCAGAGGGGATCAAATACCACCAAAAGAAAGCTCTATTTGTGGGAAAAAAAGGACGCAAATTTTATTTGGGTACAACGTCGCACGACCGCGCAATTGTCATTCAAAATGCGACAGTGCTGAAAGCCAAAAATTGGTCTGGGCAGGAGGGGGGTTTAAGTGCCGGGTAAGGAAGGGGTTAATGCAATGTATTGTATCCAGCTGAGCCTTCCCTTGTAGGCCATTAGACTTTCAGATTCTATGCTGATATCTCTTTCTGGCACATAGCTCTGTTGGAAATTCTTTAGAATCATTTGAGATACTTCCCAAATTTTCTTTAGTTTTGGTGCAGGTTTTTTTTAGTTTTATCAATTTTTTCATTGTTTTCGAAGTGTAAATATTTCATGATCAGGGAAAATCTGTACTCTGACCGTACCAAAGAATGGAGTGGCAAGTGATTTAATAATTGTCCAATACCACTTCTGCAGGGGTTTCCCCACCCCCCCTGAAGTATTATAGGGCCCAGAAATTTCCAAATGTCCTCTTCGGTCCCTGGTTCCCACTTTTTGCTTCTTGGAAACTTCTGATGTGTAGTAGCTAATTGTTGCTCTTGGTACCAGTTTGTATCAGTAGCTTTTTTTTCAATAACCTCATTGATCAGAAAGTTGTAAGCATGCCAAGGGGTTGTCATCTTCAACATCTACCTTCATACCAGATGCTCCAGTAAATGGGAATCTTGGGGGCGCTGTGTGATCCGTACTAGTCAATAGAGCACCAAGTTTGCATATCACTGAGCTCAGTCACAGAATCGTCGCTGTCGTCACTTTCAGTGTCTTATGATGAATTCCCCCACAAATCACTATCGCTCAATCCTGCAAGTGATTCTAATTCACTATCGCTGTTTTCTAGCTGGTCCAAAACCGCTTTTGATGTAGAGGGACGCTTTTTGGATGCCATGGACGTTATCAACTTTCCAGGCAGAAAGAATGGTAAAAGTGCAGGCAGGGCACTGGACAAAACCGAGGTCAAATGATTTGATACAGTAATGTACAGTTGTGCTCATAAGTTTACATATCCTGCCAGAATTTATGATTTCTTGGCCATTTTTCAGAGAATATGAATAACACAAAAAATTTCTTTCACTCATGGTTAGTGTTTGGCTGAAGCAATTTATTTTCAATCAACTATGTTTACTCTTTATAAATCATAATAACAACAGAAACAAATGAACCTGATCAAAAGTTTACATACCCCAGGTTTTAATACCGTGTATTGCCCCTTTAACATTATTGACAGCTTGTAGTCTTTTGTGGCATTTGTGAATGAGGCCCTTTATCTTCTCACATGGTAAAGCTGCCCATTCCTCTTGCCAAAAAGCCTCCAGTTCCTGGAAATCCTTGGGCTGTCTTGCATGAACTGCACGTTTGAGATCTCCCCAGAGTGGCTCAATGATATTGAGGTCAGGAGACTGAGATGGCCACTCCAGAATCTTCACTTTATTCTGCTGTAGCCAATGACAGGTCGACTTGGCCTTGTATTTTGGATCATTGTCATGTTGGAATGTCCAAGTACGTCCCCTGCACAGCTTCTTGGCTGATAAATGCAAATGTTCCTCCAGTATTTTATGATAACATACTGCATTCATCTTGCCATCAATTTTGACCAAATTTTCTGTGCCTTTGTAGCTCACACAAGCCCAAAACATCAGCGATCCATCTCCGTGTTTCACAGGCCTTGTTGACTCCTCTCCAAATGCAGCATTTATGGTTGTGGGCAAAAAGCTCAATTTTGGTCTCATCACTCCAAATGACTTTGTGCCAGAAGGTTTGAGGCTTGTCTCTGTGCTGTTCGGCATATTGTAAGTGGGATACTTTGTGGCATTTGCGTAATAATGGCTTTCTTCTGGCGACTTGACCATGCAACCCATCTTTCTTCAAGTGCCTCCTTATTGTATATCTTGAAACAGCCACACCACACGTTTTCAGAGAATCCAGAAGTTATTTGTGGATTTTTCTTTGCATCCCGAACAATTTTCCTGGCAGTTATGGCTGAAATTTTAGTTGCTCTACCCAGGGCTTGACAAATTTGCTTTGAATCTAGGAGCCAGCTAAAAAAAGTTAGGAACCAGTTTTTTATAGCGTAGTGTTGGGTTGTCAGCGCCTAGGGTAAGACAAGTCATTTGCGCGCCTAACCCTAACTTACAGCAGAGCAGCCAGTCAAAAACTCCAACGTAACACTGTTACATCAAGGTTATAGGCTGGCCAGAAAGAGTGACACTAAAAAATCTGTTATGGGGGGGGAAACTCCTTATTATGCCTAATGCATTGCGACTGCGGCATGTAAAACGCCCTCATCTGCTGCCTAATGGAGCTTAAGGGTGGCCAATGGTGGGTGGCAAAAACATGTCTACTGCACATTTTTACCACCCAACTGCACATCTAAACGAAGTCTTAGTGACATTTTAAATAAAATACAAAAAAAAAGGTGAAAAGTACTCCAGCGCTGCTGATCTTCTACTGCCTGTTTGCAGCCACTTCCTGCCTAAATGTGTGTCCCCCACAGTGACTTTTCCTGGCTCTGGTGGGTTTCCGGTCACCATGAAATACTGGAGCCCAGCTGCACATAGAGTGGTAATGGTTGATGGTACACAGGGCTTTATCACAATTTTGTTGCTTAGAATAAAGGTCACGTTTCTCATGGTGTAACATCATCTTTCATATTATACAAAAAAAAAAAAAAAAATGGGCTAACTTTACTGTTTAGTTTTTTATTCATTAAAGTGTATTTTTTCCAAAAAAATGCACTCGAAAGACCACTGCGCAAATACCATGTGACATAAAATATTGCAACAACCGCCATTTTATTCTCTAGGGTCTCTGCTAAAAAATAATATATAATGTTTGGGGGTTCCAAGTCATTTTCTAGCAGAAAATACTGGATCTTTACTTGTAAGCCACAAATGTGAGAAAAGGTTTAGTCTTTAAATGGTTAAACTTTCCTCATACAGCCCGGAGATAATTGCTTTGAAAGAAGGATACATTGTTGTTTGTTTTTTCTTCTATAAACAAATATTCCGGGCAGCCAGCCAAGTTTAACAGCTGTTAGATAAAGCAGAGAATGTCAGCTGTGTGAAGTTGGCACCCCATGTTTGTAAAACCTGAATAAAAATATACCATTTGTTTGCGCAGCGTTTGCGCCGCAAAAATGAGCGTTTGCGCCTGTTTGGTTTCTGAGATATTAAACATTTAATTGAATGCAAGCCCTGCCCACTTTGCACCCCATGTTGCTGAATTTTAAAAACAAACACGCCATTCATTTGCGCCGCGTTTGCGCCACAAAAATTAACGTTTGCGCCGATTTGGTTTCCGAGATATTGTGCGTTAGAATTGCAGAAACCCCGCCCCCTTTCTTTGCACCCCATGTTGCTGAATTTTAAAAACAAACACGCCATTTGTTTGCGCTGGTTTGGTTTCTGAGATATTAAACATGCAATGTAATGCAAGCCCCGCCCACTTTGCACCCCATGTTGCTGAATTTTAAAAACAAACACGCCATTCGTTTGCGCCACGCTTGCGCCGCTTTGGTTTCCGAGATATTGTGCGTTATAATTGCAGAAACCCCGCCCACTTTCTTTACACCCCATGTTGCTGAATTTTAAAAACAAAAACGCCACTCGTTTGCGCCAGTTCGGTTTCTGAGATATTAAATATTCAATTTAATGCAAGCCCCGCCCACTTTGCACCCCATGTTGCTGAATATTAAAAACAAACACGCCATTCTTTTGTGCCGCGTTTGCGCCGCAAAAATAAACATTTGCGCCGCTTTGGTTTCCGAGATATTGTGCGTTATAATTGAAGAAACCCCGCCCACTTTCTTTGCACCCCATGTTGCTGAATTTTAAAAACAAACACGCCATTCGTTTGCGCCGGTTTCCGAGATATTGTGCGTTACATGTTGCCAACCACACTGACTTTACACCTCCTTATTAAATCTTACGTACAACTAGATTCATTTGTTCCCGGTTTGCGCAGATTTGGTGGATATTGTACACAAGGTTTTACTGCACATGCATAGTTTTGCCACCCCCCACAGGGATCCGTCCCCCTTCCCCCCCTTCGGACAGGCTCTAGTGAGTCAGAGCCAGCTGCTAATCAGGCGGCAGGGTGGATCTCGACAGTATTGTCGGGATCTGTCTCGGCCGCAGCGTGGCTGTGCACCATCAGCATATAGTGGGCAATAGCCCGCCACATGCTGAGTTTTTTGTCACAGGAGAACATACTTACTATATGTCATCTTGTGAACAAAAAGAGAACTAAGGCCAAAAAAGGTTGGGCCATAGTTCTCTTAACAAAAGTTTAAACCAGGCGTTAACCAAGCAAAACAGCACTCCAGCAAATTCTCCTATAAGTCACTTCTTTTTTAAAGCTGTGTGAAGTTGGCATCCCATGTTTGTAAAACCTGAATAAAAATATACCATTTGCTTGCGCCGTGTTTGCGCTGATTTGTGCCGCAAAAATAACTGCCAACTTCACGCACCTCTTTTTAAATTGCTTTTATTGAAAAACATCTATTTCAGTAAACATTCTTTTCCTGGCAGACTCCATAGCAGCATACGTGTGGGCGGCTCCGCTTCCACAGCTACCCTATAGGACTCCTCTCCCATAAATCTTTGCTCTGTCCCGATTGCTGTGTTCCTTTTTTGTCCTCCTCCGTTTGGACCAAGTAGATGATTCATCTACCTGAAGATTCCTTACCGCAGAAATACCGCTGGTGCCAGGAGAATATGTCCCTTCGATAAGCCCTAGCTGAGATCAGGGTATGGATTGTGCAGAGTAGCGCTGAAGAGCAGGGGATATGTGCGCCGGCCAGATAACCCAGCTGAAAGCGGGTGGCCCTTATCTGCACAAGAACACAAGGCGATCCCTGGTGAGCGTATCGCGGTGGAGTGGTTTATGGCAGCAAGTTTTTGTTGTGTTGTAGTCTGAGTTTTATCTTCTATTTGCTTTGTGTGCCTTCTTTGCTGACAGTTATGGTGGCCGGGCCGGTGCTCCGGCCACTGCTTCCACCTCCCTGTGTCTCGCCGGCCGCTCTGCGCATGTGTGTCCGCGGGACAAGAATAAGGCTTGGCTCATGCGGGTTCCCGGCGGCACCGGCGATGATGTCACGCTGCGTTGTAAATGGCCTGGTAGCCCTACACAGCCTCGGGAATGCATGCGGGCATTGCAGCAGCTTCCCTGGGCTGCGTGGGTGAGCTCCTCGGGTAAGGTGGGTGGCGGGGGAGAGGGGGGGGTTTGGATCTGAAGTCTGGCCACTCCAGGCTCTGGATGCTGTACCCTGGCATTTTATCTTTCTTCTCTCTCTGCAGATTCTCATTGCAGATGAATGCCTCTCTGCCCCCTGGTGGCCAGCCCTCGCTCGACAGGTACCACTCAGGTTCCTTGGGATGGGAGATGGCTGGGGGAAAGGGTTAGGCATTGACAGGGGATGGTGAGACTGCGGCAGTAAGCCTAAAGCTTCTTCTACTCTTTCTTCCCTCAGCCCTCATAGGTCTGACTTACGCCAAAGCTCGCAGAAAAGGAGCGGCTGATCTAAATCTCACCATCAGCATTATCATCAGTAGTCTTCTAGATCTGGTCTTCACGGATCCCGCTCGGGGTCAGGGCACCGCAGTAGGGATACACACCACCCCCCTCCTCCACGCTCCCAGGAGAAACTATGCTGGGGGTGCAAGAGGGTGGTGTCTGCGGACAGGTCCCTGTGTGACCACTGCTACCAAAAATCGGTGTTCAAAAGAAAGAACCCAGATCAGCACCTGGAGGCTTTGTTCAAACGGGTTGTTAATAATTCCCTGCAGGAAAGGGAAGCCCGTCAACCTCACGTGCCCCCTGCAGATCCCCCAAGGTCCCTAGTGGGTGAGAGCCAGTGGGATGATCAATTGGAACCCATTCCAGCCTGATTGGTAGTCTCTGGTTTCAATCGGACAGTGAGTCACAGATGGAAGTGCCAGAAGTAGGGTTCAAATATGCCTTAGTTCCTTCTCTGCTGAAGGAGGTAAAAGGGGCGATGGACTTGGAAGAGCTGGCCGTATCGCCTGCAAAACAAAAAAAAAAATGTTTAAACAGCTCAGTAGGGAGCACTCTCATTTCCCCTTTCTAGCGGAGTTGGGGGAATTATCTCGGATGAATGGAGCAAAGTGGAAAGAAGGGGGTCATTAGCAACCAAAGTCCAAAAGCTGTACCCTTTCAAAGAAGAGGTGAAACAGAGGCAGCTCCACTAGTGGCCCGGGTGATGTTGGCATCAGTCATGGCTAAGCGGGTCCTCTGGCTCCAGCCTGGTGCCAGATTCCTTTTGAGGGAATCTCTCTCTTTGGGAACAAGCTCAATGAGGCTGTAACCCAGGCCACGGGAGGAAAGTCGTGGAGTTTTTTCCCCAGGATTGGTGCCAGCCAAGTCAAAGACATCCTTTGGCAAAGAAACAAGGATTCGATTGGGTCAAGGAAGTGCGCAGTTATAAACCTGGGCGTGAGTTTGGGAGGTCCTGGAGGTCAACAAACCAGAAAGCCTTGAAAGGCGGTTCCACAAGCGGACAAAGGCCATCTAAATCCTTTTGAGATTGGGCCCACTCAGGCAGGCACGGTGGGTGCTCATTTGCACCACTTTCGGCATGTCTGGGCTGCCTCAATTCAGGACTTTTGGACAGTCAAGACAGTGTCCACAGGCCACGCTTGGTTTTTCAGCAAAAGTCCCAAGCTAAGATTCGTTCCACAACCATTCGGTCCTCAAGAGAAAAGAGGGAGATCTTGTCTGCATATGTGGAATCTCTACTAGAACAGGAAGCGGTCAAACCCATCCCAGTCAATGAGAGGGGCCAGGGTGTATTCCCCCTTGTTCTTAGTACAGAAGAATGACTCATGGAGACCCGTGATTGATTTAACCCATCTCAATTTATCCAAATGGGAAAGTTCAAAATGGAGTCTCTGCACTCTATCCAGCAAGCAGTGCAACCAGGAGACTGGTTGATCTCCATCGACCTCAAGGATGCCTACTTCCATGTTCCCATAGCAGCAGAATTCCAGCGCTATCTGCAGTTTGCCATAGGCCAGTTACACTGTCAATTTACTTGCCTCCCCTTTGGCCTGACAACATCACCGAGAGTCTTCTCCAAGGTACTGCTAGCAGTGGTAGAGCTGTTGAGAGTCATAGGAGTCCGTCTTTATCACTATCTGGATGACCTCCTTCTGCTAGCCCAAGACAAAGAGCAGCTGCTGGATCACCAGGACTTAGTCATCACCACCTTGCAAGAATTTGAGTGGCTACTGACCTTAGACAAGTCACCTGCAGCTGTCCCAATCTGTAGTTTTCATCTGAGCGCTCTTCAATACGAAGACAGGCACCATCTTGCTTCCCAAAGAAAAAAATCGTAATCCAGGACCGAGTCCATCAAGCCCTCTCGCCACCTTGGCTCACGGCTCTCTGGTGTCTGAGGGTAATTGGGACAATGACAGCATCCATTCCCATGGTGAAATGGGCCCAGTGGTGGATGCGTCCATTTCAGAGAGGATTCTTACAACAGTGGGAGTCACGCAGCAAGATCAAACGCATCCGTGTAACTTCGCCCATGAGACAATCCTGTGGTGGCTCCAGAGGTCGAACCTCTCCAAGTGCCACTCCCTGGAACCAGTCATCTATATGCTGCACATGCAAATACATGGCCCCATGCACACAGCTACATATGGGGCTGTGTTTTTGTGTCGCTAACAAATGTGCTCAAAAAAAAGGAACAAAGGTGCGTCTGGGTCTGCAAATCATGCGTGTTTTTCACACGTACGCATTTGTACTTGCCTAAATGCACATATGCGTTTAACCACTTCCCTACCGCCATATGCAGAATGACAGCCAGGAAGTGGTTCAGTTATCCTGAGTGGGCATCATATGACGTCCAGCAGGATAACGTGGGGGCGCGCATCACAGCGATCAGTGCTGCGGTGTGTCAGTCTGACACCGTCGGAAGCTCTGTACCATGTGATCAGCCGTGACAATCACAGCTAGTCACAGTGTAAACAGGAAGAACCGTTTATTAGCTTTTCCTCTACTCGCATCTGCAGACGCCAGTAGTGGAGAGCCGATCGGCTGCTCTCCTGACAGGGGGTCTGTGCTGAGTGTTTATCAGTGCTGCCCCAGGATCGCCACCCTAGACCACCAGGGAGTCTGCCCAGGGACCATCAGGGAGCCCACTAGGACCACCAGGGAGAGCCCCCCCAAGGAGACGGCAATGGGAGCCAATCCTGACAACCAGGGAGCTAATCCTAGACCACCAAGGACCCCATCCTAGACCACCAGGCAAAAAGTTGTTGGAGCTCTACTGCCTTTTCCAGGGTACAGTATGAAGTGCAGTGCCCAGTACAGTGGGAGGAGCATTACATTAAGGAAACCCAAGGGGAGTGTAGGTTCTGTACGTAAGATTTAATAAGGAGGTGTAAAGTCAGTGTGGTTTGGCAACTATAACGCACAATATCTCGGAAACCAAAGCGGCGCACACGTTTATTTTTCCAACGCAAACGTGGCACAAACGAATGGCGTGTTTGTTTTTAAAATTCAGCAACATGGGGTGCAAAGTGGGCGGGGTTCCGGCAACTATAACGCACAATATCTCAGAAACCAAAGCGGCGCAAACGTTTATTTTTGCGGCGCAAACGAATGGTGTTTGTTTTTAAAATTCAGCAACATGGGGTGCAAAGTGGGCAGGGTTTCGGCAACTATAACGCACAATATCTCGGAAACCAAAGCGGCGCAAACGTTTATTTTTGTGGCTCAAATGAATGGCGTGTTTGTTTTTAAATTCAGCAACATGGGGTGCAAAGTGGGCGGGGCTTGCATTGAATTGAATGTTTAATATCTCAGAAACCGAACCGGTGCAAATGCTCGTTTTTGTGGCGCAAACGAATGGTATATTTTTATTCAGGTTTTACAAACATGGGGTGCCAACTTCACACAGCTGAGTCTCTCTCTTGCTGAATCTGACAAGCTGTTTTAACATAGTGAGAGAAGGAACGACTGTCACTCGCCAGGACGCAATTTCTGGTCGCCATGGCGCCCGGGGATTGTCGAGGCCTGGCTCTACCTGACCGTGGTTTGGTTTCAGCAGAACTCCTCATTTTCCACTTCTTGATTAGAGTTTGAAAACTGCTGATTGGCATTCTCAGTTCCTTGGATATCTTTTTATATCCCTTTCCTGATTTATGCAGTTCAACTACCTTTTCCTGCAGATCCTTTGACCATTCTTTTGCTTTCCCCATGACTCAGAATCCAGAAACATTAGTGCAGCACTGGATGAAAGATGCAAGGGTCTCTCAGGAGTCCAGAAACTCATTGACCTTTTATACACACACTAATTACAAGCAAACAGATCACAGGTGATGATGGTTACCTTTAATAGCCATTCAAACCCCTTTGTGTCAACTTGTGTGCATGTTATCAGGCCAAAATCACCAGGGTATGTAAACTTTTGACCAGGGTCATTTGGGTAGTTTCTGTTGATTGTGATTTAAAAAGTAAACAAAGTTGATTGATAATACATGGTTTCAGCCAAACACTAACCATGAGTGAAAAATGTTTTTTGTGTTATTCATATTCTCTGAAAAATGGGCAAGAAATTATGAATTCTGCCATGGTATGTGGATTTATGAGCACAACTGTAATCCTAACAGATTACAATGTATTGTTTGTTATGTATTGTACTTTTTTGAATTTGCTGCCGGTTCCGCCCCCATGCGTCGCAACGCTCGCAGGGAACGGAACCCGGAACACATGAAAGGGCGGAGGATACAGCGGGAGGACATCACAGGAACAAGGTAAGTAACTGTACATGGATCGCAGTGATACCTCAACGTGTGGTTTGAGCAGTTTTCGTATGCGCTCGGAACTTGCATATGCGTTCTCTTCGGCGGGACAGGGCGCTTTAAATTTTTTCTTTCTATTTATTTTATTTTTACACGGTCCGTTTAAAAAAAAAAAAAAAAAAATTGGGTCACTTTATTCCTATTACAAGGAATATAAACATTTCTTGTAATTTAAAAAAAAAAAAAAAAAAAAAAAAGCATGACAGGACCTCTTAAATATGAGATCTGGGGGTCAAAAAGACCTCAGATCTCATTTATACTATAATGCAAAAAAAAACAAAGTTCTCCTTTAAAAGCATTGGGCGGAAATGATGTTTGACGTCGCTTCTGCCCTTCAATTTCATGGAGCCGAGCAGTCGACATCTTGCCCTCACTTCGCATCCAGGCAGTGAGAAGAGCGGACCAGATTGTCGCCGCTGCTACCGACGGATCCGGAAAGTGGCAGAGACGACTGGAAAGTGGCGAAAATGCTCTAAACCCCTATAAAAGTGATCTCACTGCAGATACCAATTTTATCTGAAAGCGGACCGCCGGCTGAAAAAAAAAAAACAATACCGGGGTTGTGCTACCATAACAACGGTATTCCACAGCAAAGTACCGCTGTATGACGGCGAGCAGTCCGTAAGTAGTTAATCTAAAAAAAAAAGAAAAAAAAAAAAGAAAAAAAAAAAAAGGATTGCGCTTACAGACATATGATACAAACGGTGGTTAAGGCAGTGATGTCATCACGTTCGCGTGGGGCTGAATGTTCGTGGCCGCTTGCTTTTAAATCACCGCTTGTATCATCATATGTCTAAGTGCAATTGCACTTAAACATATGATACAAATGGTGATTTAACAACTTCAATACTGGTCAATTTTACCCTCTTCCTGCCCAGGCCAATTTTCAGTGCTGTCGCACGTTAAATGACAACTGCACAGTCACACAACATTGTATCTTTGTTGGTATTTAATCTACACTGTTTTTGTTTTTTTTTGCTAAATAAACGAGAAAAGACTGAAAAGGTGCAGTTTTCTTGGTTATAAAATTTTGCAAATAAAGAATTGTTCTTCATAAATTTAGGTGAAAATATATTCTGCTACATTTCTTTGGGGAAAATAACCCAAATCAGTGTTTATTATTTAGTCAGTAGGAAAGTTATAGAGTCCACAAAATATGGGATATACAGTATCTCACAAAAGTGAGCAGACCCCTCACAATTTTGGAAATTTGATTCTATCTTTTCATGTGACAACACTGAGGCGACATCCATTGATTTCTATGGGCACAAGTCGGATAGAAGTCGCCTCCAAGTAGTACAGGAACCTTTTCTGAAGTCGGAACGACTTCAGTAGTGTACATTAAGACAGGTCCCATTCACTTCTATGGGATTTCACTTGTCAAGTGACTTGTGGGCGACAAGTCGCTGTACTGTAAACCGGCTCTAAAGAAATGACACTTTGCTACAATGTAAAGTAGTGAGTGTACAGCTTGTATAACAGTGTAAATTTGCTGTCGCCTCAGAATAACTCAACACAGCCATTAATGTCTAAACCGCTGGCAACAAGAGAGTACACCCCTAAGTGAAAATATCCAAATTGGGTCCAATTAGCCATTTTTCCTCCCCGATGTCATAACTCATTAGTGTTACAAGGTCTAAGGTGTGAATGGGGAGCAGGCGTGTTAAATTTGGTGTTCTCACGCTCTCATACTGGTCACTGGAAGTTCAACATGGCACCTCAAGGGAAAGAAATCTGAAAAAAATAATTGTTGCTCTACATAAAGTTGGCCTAAGCCAGTGATGGCAAACCTTGGCACCCCAGATGTTTTGAAACTACATTTCCCATGATGCTCAACTACACTGCAGAGTGCATGGGCATCATAGAAAATGTTGTTCCAAAACATCTGAGGTGCCAAGGTTCGCCATCATTGGCCTAGGCTATAAGAAGATTGCCAAGACCCAGAAACTGAGCTGCAGCACTGTGGTCAAGACCATACAGTGGTTTAACAGGACAGGTTCCACTCAGAACAGGCCTGCCATTTTGCTGAAGCCCAGAGCCCCAGCAGTAAATCATAAAGTGGATCTAAACGCATCAATCTAAGTTTAAAAAAACTGTTACATTCCTGAAATGTCAGGATTTTTGTCACATTTGCTTGTGTCCTCAACCAAACTGTCAAACCATCAAATTGCTGGTATGACAACTGATCACATGTGCAGCCCTATGGCAGTTGCAGATCAAACTGAAGCAACATCCTTGGTCGTAAAGGATTGGAGGGTTCAATACTGCTTTAAGGCTATCTGCAAATTGCGCCTGCTAGTGGAATGGCGACAAACTTTTGAGAAAAATCTCCATAGGCGACATTTAAAAATTTCTACAGGTTACGTTTTAAGTTACAGAGGTCTAGTGCTAGAATTATTGCTCTCGCTCTAACGATCGCAGCGATACCTCACATGTGTGGTTTGAACACTGTTTACATATGTGGGTGCGACTTGCGTATGCGTTCAATCTGCGCGTGAGCTCAGAGAGACAGGACGCTTTAAATTTTTTTTTCTTATTTATTTTACTTTTAATTTTTTTATGTTTACACTATCCTTTTAAAATAATTTTTTTGATCACTTTTATTCCTATTACAAGAAATGTAAACATTCCTTGTAATAGAAATAAGCAGGACAGGGCCTCTTTAAATGTGAGATTTGGGGGTCAAAAAGACCTCAGATCTAACATTTATACTTAAAAAAAAAAATAAATAGAATTGTCCCTTTAACCACTTGCTGACCGCCCGCTGCAGCGGCTCGTTATGGTGAAACGCTGTAAACGGACGCGATAACTAGTATTGTGAGCGCGCGCCGCAGGAGGCACGCTCACTGTGTTCTGGGGGGGGGGGGCCAGGGAGCGGGCAGGGCGGACTCAATCCCTGCCGGCTACCCGCGATGGGCCCTCCCCCCCGCAGTGAGAGAACAGAGGTCCGTGTATGTAAACGCGGATCTCCGTTCTGACAGAGGGGGAAGGGCTGTGATCACAGGCTTCCTGTATATGGAAGCCGTGATCACTCCCCTCCCCCTGCCAGCCCAGCCCCCATACAGTTACGACACACTGAGGGAACACAGTTAACCCACAGAGCGCCCCCTCCAGGTTAACCCCTTCACTGCCAATGGCATTTACACAGTAATCAGTGCATTTTTATAGCATTGATAGCTGTATAAATGCCAATGGTCCCAAAAAAAGTGTCAAAATGGTCCGACATGTCCGCCGCAATATCATAGTACCGCTAAAAGTCGCAGATCGCTGCCATTACTAGTAAAAAATAAAAACCCCAGAAATTAATTCTCATCATTCGTAAACGCGGTAACTCTTGCACAAACCAATCAATAAACAGCAATTGCGATTTTTTTTTTTTTACCAAAAATATGAGGAAGAATATAAAATCGGCCAAAACCGATGAAATTTTTTATATTTTTTATGGATTTGTATTTTAGTAAAATGTAAGAAAAGGGATTAAAACTTACCGTAAAATCCTTTTCTCTGAGTTCACTGACAGATGCAGCTCTCCATTGACTTGTGGGATTATATGCAGATCCTATTAGGAGTTAACGAGGCAAAGAAGAAAGCAAGCTGGCCCCTCCCAGGGGGCTGTCCTCTCTTCCCATATAATCGCCCTACTATGCTCAACACATTAGTTCATAACAAGCCATACCGAAAAAACGCAGAGGGGTGGGTGCTGCGTCTGTCAGTGAACTCAGAGAAAAGGATTTTACGGTAAGTTTTAATAAAATCCCTTTTTCTCCTACGTTCACTGACAGACGCAGCTCTCTATTGAATTGTGGGGATGTCCCAAAGCGGTGTCAATAAGAGGGGTGGGTAAACAAAAAAAAACTGTACCCAACAGAACCTCCGAAGAGGCGCCAGACGCGCCTACACTGCCGCCTGCAAAACTTTACGGCCAAAAGCCACATCCGAAGATGCGGACACATCAATTTTATAAAACGTAGTAAACGTGTAGACTGAGGCCCAAGTAGCCGCCTTGCACACCTGTGACACTGAGGCCTGGTGTCTAAAAGCCCAGGAAGTGCCAACAGCCCTGGTAGAATGAGCCGTGACCGGGAAAGGAGGCACCTTGCCCCGGACAGAATACGCATGAGTCACGGTCTGTCTGATCCAAACGAGAGACAGTAGCCGACGAGGCCGCCAAACCTTTGCGCGGACCATCCGGCAAAACAAACAATGCGTCAGCCCTCCGAAGAGTCTGTAGCCGCCAAATACACCCGCAAATCCCTCACGACATCCAATGAATGTAACTCAAATTCCTTAGGATGTGAAGGATGCGGACACAACGAAGGAAGAACAATATCTTCATTAATGTGAAAAGTAGAAACTACCTTCGGTAAAAAAAGAAGGTGGCGGACGCAAGACCGCCTTATCCCTATGCAGGACCAAGTAAGGGGACCTGCAGGACAACACTGCCAATTCCGACACCCGCCTAGCGGATGTAATGGCCACCAAAAAAGCCACCTTTTGCAAAAATTGTAAGGGAATATCCCTGATCTCATATGGTGGCTTCTGTAGCACAGAAAGCACCAGATTCAAATCCCACGGTGCCAAAGGCGACCGTACTTGAGGAGCCACATGGCGCACACCTTGTACAAATGTACGAATCAACGAGTGAGACGCCAGAGGTCGTTGGAAAAGAATCGCCAAGGCCGATATCTGGCCTCAAAGCCAATTTTTTATTCAGGCCCTGTTGTAAAAAAGTCAGGACCCTCGACACCACATAGGAGCGAGGGTTCAAACCCCCCGCCTCACACCAGGCAATGTAGGCCTTCCAGGTTCTATGATAGATCTTGCGCGAAGTACACTTGCGCGCCTTCATCATGGTAGGGACCACTGAGTCGTCGACACCCCGGTCCCTCAGCACCTGGGATTCAATAGCCAGGTCGTCAATGCCAGCGAGTGTAAAGCAGGGTGCAATATGGGTCCCTGAGACAGCAGATCGTCTCGCAGTGGGAGATGCCAGGGAACGTCTGCCACCATTCTCACTACATCGGCGAGGCCAGTCCGGGGGCCACCGGGATCATCCACCATCAGCCACCGGGATCATCGGAATTCCTTCCGCTGCCACCCTGCGCAATAGGCGTGGGAGCATTTTGATGGGAGGATAGGCGTACAGAAGACGATACCGACTCCAAGGCGCCACAAGTGCGTCTGTGGCCACTGCTAATGGGTCCTTAGTCCTGCACACAAAGGACTTTACCTTGTAGTTGAACCGAGACGCCATGAGGTCCACATCTGGCGTGCCCCACTTGTGGCAAATCTGGCTGAACACTTCTGGATGGAGAGACCATTCTCCCTGATCCAGCCTGTTACGGTGCCGTCACCATATACACTTGGTAGTCCCGCCTTGCTCTTCACGCCGGCGTCTTCGTCGAGAGGAGGACGCAACCCGTCTTGACGTGCAAGACCGTTAGAGGCGGTAGATGTAAGGTCCGCATCTTTTAACCGTCCGCCTGAAGGATTCAGCGGTCTACGACCTAGTCCCTCTTACCAGAGAGGTAGGTCTTCACAAGTCGGTCTAAACGGTGTTCACCCCGTGCGGTCTACACCTGGAGTACCGCAGAGCCAAGTTGATGTTCCATTTCAGGAAACACACGTCCTGATTCCTGGGTAATCGTCACCGGTGTCTGCGTGAACACCGCGGAACCTCAGCCA
>BLSH010321247.1:884685-897989 GCA_018402905.1 Glandirana rugosa | reverse complement strand
TGGTCCAAACGACCCCCCTGGAAGGGAAGGTCAGTGAGGAGTTTCTTAGACGCCTGATCACCCGACCAAGACCTCAGCCACAACACCCGTGTGATGATTATGGCAAAAGCTGAAATTTTGGACAGCATGGACATGATGTCCAGCAGGGAGTCGCAGAGATAATGGAGGCCTTCCACTGCGTGTTGCACCTTATGCAACTCATTCCTTGCACAATTGCAACGCCAATTTTTGCACACTGAGGAAAGGCACTCAAAAAAGGACTGCGCTGACATTGCTGAGGCCAGAGCTGGCTGCATAGCAAAACCTGCTACTTGAAAAATAGCCTTAGACACCATTTCCGTGCGACGATCCGCCGCGTCCTTAAAAGAGGGCGAACCCTCCACAGGAAGGGTGGTAGCCTTATTTAGACGGGCCACCGGTGGGTCCACCGAAGGGGAAGCCCACCGCTTAAGGAAAGCATCCTCAAAGGGATAGCGCACTGAAAAACGCTTAGGCAAAGTGAAGGAATTTTTGGGGGAACCCCATTCATTAAAAACAGCCCGTTCAAAAAATTGATCATAGGGAAAAGCCCTAGGGGACTTAGGAGGCCTCATAGACCCACAGACATAAGTGGAAGTCTGCGCCTCCTCAGACTGAGCAATGCACAGAGTCTGGCGAACGTCAGCAATTAGCGCCGCTACAATTGCCTTGTCGCACGCCACTGAGGCCCCCTGGTCCTCCTCAGTATCTGAGAGGACCAATTCGCCCTCAGAGAGTTCCACGGGGGTCCCCGTGACAACCGAGGCGACTTCATGATCAGAATCCTCGCCTGAGGAGACATTGGGGGCCAAGCGCTTAGCGGGGGGCTCAGGGGCCGGAGCAGTAACCTTAGGAATGAATTCCACAAAAAGAGCCCACAAAAGGTCCAAAGTGACCGCAGGGGCTTGTGCGGAGCGCTGCTCTGCCGGCTCAAAATCAGAGGGCGCTGCAGGGTCCATAGCCGCAGCATCGCCGTCCCCAGACATAGGCCTGAATGGGACGCCCCCCCCACGTAGTCACCACCTGAAACCAACCAGGGAGCCTGGGAGGACAAGCCCACTGATACTAACACCCCACGGAACCAGCCAAACCTGCTGCTTCTATCCCTGTAGCCTGTCAGCGCTGTGAGAAAAGCGCGCCTGGGGGCTGTACCACACGTGCAGTTGCCGCTTCTCTGAGGAGAAAGCGCGCGCAGTTACACAGGGCACAATACTACAAACCGCCACCGGGGAGAAAATGGCGCCCGCGCAACACGAGCCAACCGCCGCAAAATGGCGGCGGGGCTAAACTGCAATCCGAACAAACTTTCCCAGCGGGAACACCGGTACAGGCCAGGGCCCCTTGAATCACAAGCGCGACGCCGCTCGAACGCGGCAGGCCGGGGGGGGGCCCAATTACTGGGTGCACCCGACAGGGAAAAAGCTACCGCTAAATTTTAACTGCCCCGGATGCCGCTCCCCACACCCTAAGACGGGGGAGGGGTCCACTCACCAGTCCGACGGGCGTTGCGGGTAGCCACCCGAAGCAGACTTTCCCCCCTTGTCCCGGGAAGGATTGCTGCTGGCCAAGGCCACTGGAAAGGCAAAAGCCAGACACTGGGCCCAAGTGGCAACAGCCACAGGCCGCCCGCACAGAACGGGCCCTGAGCGACGCAGCACCTGTCAGTTTAGGGTAGGACGCCAGGAGGTGGCCGGGCAGGGCAAAGCTTTGGATTCGTGATATCCGCTCTATGCCAAGGCCGGCTACTTGATAGAAGTCTTCATCTTTTTCATAGAGAAAATAAAAGCATAAAAACGCAGGTCCCATAAGGGAACCCAGTAAACTCCTTTGCACTAGGCAAACAAAACTGAATGCTATTGGCGAGCAGGGGGTTTTATAGGCTCAGGTGTGGACGGCCCCCCATGGGAGGGGCCAGCCTATCCCTGATGCTTTTGCATCTGTTTTGCCTAGTCACTCCTGATAGGACGACATAAAACCCACGTGTCATTTAAGAAGAGCTGCGTCTGTCAGTGAACGTAAGAGAAACATTGTTTTTTTGCATGTGTCCACACAGTGTTTAAAACGCATTCAACTGCATCTGGTGAAAATGAACAGTAAGATATGTATATTTATCATCATTTCGCATGTATACTTACCATGACAAATTGACAGAGCTGAAATATCTTTGAGAACTCGTTACACATGCTGAAAAAGAAAAGAGAAATCCCAGACCATTTGTATAGCAAACTTGCACAGCATTTACAGAGGTCAACTCCAGCATGTGGAATAAATTAAAACAAATGTCAGTGTCCCATACCTGCTGAAATAATCATAGTAATTAAAAAATCAGCAAATTACACAACCCTTCCTGGAACCGTCACCGCCTGGGCTTGCAGGAAAATGCTGCCGAGAACATTGTGAGGCCTGAGTAGCCAAATGCCAGGACCTAGCACTGTCTTTTCAGTGTAGTAAAAGCGATCGGTCGGCTCTACAGATGCCCAGATCACTTTAAGTGAAAAGTCCACTGAAAAAAAATCATACCATGCTCAGGACCTATGGATGTCAATTTGTTTGAAAAAAAAAAAAAAATATAATATATATATATATATATATATATTAGACACATAAAACAGGTCATGTGAAAGTACACCCCATAGAAATTGTTGACTTTTTCAATGTACTGTATGTGAACAGGCAAACAGATGCTAGTTTAAACAGTGCATACAGATTAAGGTGAAATACTTGAACAAAAACATAAAAAATGTATATGCCGTTAAAAAGTACATCCCTACATTTTATCACAAAGCTAAAGGATAAGTTTGCCTTTAGTAACATGTTGCAACCATGTTCGGGGTGCAACATGTAATTCAGCAGCTCTGCTCACCCCCAGATTCCCCATTGTGACAGTGGATTGGGAAACCTCTCCTTCCACCCACTGTTACAATTTAAAAACAGCGGCGCTAGGTGGGGCTCCACTCACGCAGCCATGTTCTTCATTCACTGTGATCGGGGAATGTTCTATAGGTCCCAATGCAACAGCAGCAGACAGCTTGTAGTAGTTCTCAATGAACTACCAGGGTTGCTCAAGAGTGCCTTCATAGTTTGACCTTTACTGTAGGTAACTGTCTGCCCGTATGACGGTATGGGCAGACAGCCATCAGGAGTGTCTTTCAGTGCCTGGCATTGCACCAGCAATCTGCTTTGCAGGCTTCCAAGGTAAAAAATAAATTGAGTTCTCTTTACTGCAAAATCATGTGCATTGTGGTTGGGTCCTACCAAAATTTACAAACATTTGGGATAACTGGTTGGGTACTCCAGGTTTAGAGCCCTTCCAACTTGTCAGGGTTAGCCTTTTGGGTGGGGAAATTTCCTTAAGTTTATTGCGACCATGCCCCACTTTGGTCTGGAGCCATCACGCAATTACAAATAACTACACAGTTCAGGGGTCACTACAGAAACGTTTCTTATGACTACTGACCACTTTTTACTGTACTGGTTTTGCTTGGGTATGTGCAAAATAATTGTGCATGAGAATGCGTTTAAATATTAAGCGTTAAATACCTAAAACAAGAAAGTTATATAAAATTACACTATGTAACAATGTATCTAAAAAATGATGCTTCCTCTGATTATGACACGTCGAAACATGCTATGCAGAACTACACTCAGTGATGTTCCCTGCACTGAGTCCGCCTTTACCTGCAGCCTGTGTTTGTGGTTGGAGCCGGCGGCTTTAATTGTATATGCACATACCTCCTTAGTGTCCGGCACGACACATGGCAATGTGAGTGCACTTGTTATAGTTTATCAATAAATAGTGGATAGCTTTACACTATGAAGCTTTCCTGTCTGACATGTTGGCAAATGGTCTCGAACTGTGAGAACCATGAGTAGTAGTATGCAAGTCCATTAATGAAGGGGGTGGATCCATTAACCCATCTTTGGATGTGGAAGATTGTATAGTACTCCAACAGGATCTTAAGTAGATTGTATAATGTAGGACACCTCCTAAAAGTACAACTTTTTATTTTGTCTTTTTGTAAAGAGGTGAGTCCTTTGTCTGAAGAGGTGAAGGACACTGGGTGTTTTGATATCACATTTTGAACACACAAGATAGTTTTAGAATTGTATTTATTTTTTTTTTTTTTTTTACACACAATTCAGTTGAAGGTGGACATAAAGAACTTGTTTTTTGCCCATTTGAATTTATGAATAATTATTATGGACACATTGTGAACTAATCAGTATAATTTTTTTGAGTACAATACGAGGTGGTATCAAAAAGTTAAGACTAGTCACAGGGGGCACTGATCTTCATAAGTCAGTGTGCCAAAAGACATTGTCCTGTGTACATCGGGAGCTTTGCAACTGGTGCTACTCTGACCATGTGCCCTACCATGTCTGCCATTTTATCATGCACAGCAAGTTAGAATAAAGAGCAAACGTGAAATTCCATGTAAAACTGGTTAAATCTGCCACACACGTTTGACATGATTCAGCAAATTTTGAGTGGCACTCTCGGTTGTTCTCACATGATCATCATGCACAAGTTGCCGAATGGTTTGACATTTTCTGGGGTTGAGCTTGTTGAAGGTCTTCCTATTCTGTCATCATATCCCAGTGAAGATTCTTCCACTCTTGAAGCGTGCGTATCACTCAAAAGGTTTCACACAGAATTTCACATTTGCCCTTTGTTCTAACTTGCTGTCCATGATGAAATGGAAGACGTGGCAAGTCACATGGTCAGAATAGCACCAGTTGCACAGCTCCCGATGTATACAGGTCTTTTGGCACATTGACTCTGTTACTGTGTGCAGCCTTGTTTTGCCACCTGGGGGCGTGTTATAAAACTCTTGAGCCTTTTTAATAACACCTCGTATTTTTGAAAGTGGATACTTTTTAGTTACATTGTTGCAGTGTGTTATTTATATAACCTTCTTGTTTTAGGTGTTTAACTTAGACCTCGTTCACATTGGAGCTATTGCTCATGCAATTTGACAGGTCAAATTGCATGACAAGTCACAGCCTATTGCCAGCAATTGCACGGTTCCAATCGGTGCAGTGCCGACCGATTTGTAAAAGTAGTTCCTGCACTACTTTTGCCGATTTCAGGTGCGACTTCAATAGAAATCTGCACATGAAGCCGCACAGATGTCTTTCAAGGAGCACCTGAAATTGCGCTGACCTGCTACTTCAAGTGAAGTAGCATCAATGTGAACCAGGGCTTAATATTTCAAGGGCAGACACAAACACACACACCACAATTATTCGGCACACTCCAGAGAACATAGTGACTGCAGCTAGATTTTTTTTTTTTCGCCTTTGGCATGGAGTTATTATATTTAAGATTGCTTAGGAGACCAACATCCGAGTCGTTAACAGGCAGAGAGATTAGCCCTGTAAAGATGGTCATACATGGGTGGTTCATGTACCAATATGGGCCGTGCTCACACTTTTTTCTTTATTTCACATAACGATGCGTTGGGAAAAATTTGTTGTCGCCCATATGTGTTATATGTTGTATACACTAATATGATAAAGAAAAAAAAAAAAAAAGAAGAACTTAGGGAACTTTCACTCTGGGGGGCGGTTGGAGCGTTAGCGGTTAATCTAAGCTAGTTTCAACGGGGATATACTGCTGTTATAGTGGCGATACGGCGGGGGGAGTGGTGCGCTTTTAACCCCCCCACAAGGGGTTAAAACAGAGTTAAAAGTGCCGGTGCTCCACACTTTCGAGGCGGTGTGCAACCGCTTCAGAAGCGTTGCCCCATTATTTTCGATGGGCAGGGGTGGTGGAGGAGCGGTATATCACCGCACCGCCCCAAAGATGCTGCTTGCGGGACTTTTTGTAACGTTCTGCAAGCGCACCACCCCAGTGTGAAAGCACTCCGGCTTTCACATTGGGGTGGATGGTGAGGGATTTTTGAGGTGCTTTACAGGCGCCATTTTTAGCTAAACAGCACTTGTAAAGCACCTCAGTGTGAAAGGGGTCTTATGGTACTCAATTCTATGTGTTGTCCCCTAATAGTCATGTAAAGGTATACTCTGTATGCTGCATCTTCTGCAGACGTTTGTTACTTTTTGTTTTCCAAGTTTTGAATGCTGTTCTTATTTTTTGTATTAAAGTACCAAGGAATTGATAAACTGACAAGCTAGGATCAGCCTGTATAGACAGAGCAGTGGGTGGGCAAAGGCGTGACATAAGTGGGAATGGGCGGGTCTTCACAGGCCGATCGTGGGCGGAGCCTTGATCTAAACTTCTGAATAGAATGAAATGCCTGAGCTTTCCATGGACTATATCAGGGGTAGGCAACCTGCGGCTCTCCAGCTGTTGTAGAACTACATTTCCCATGAGGCATTGCAAGGCTGATGGATACAATTACTCCCAGAAGCATGATGGGAAATGTAGTTCTACAACAGCTGGAGAGCCGCAGGTTGCCTACCCCTGGACTATATGAGCACCTCCCCCAGTGATATCAGGACGGCTCTTCAGCGAGGTTGCACGCAAAAGGGCACAACAGGCAGTTAGAAAAACAGGAAGTACTGTTGTCTCCTCAGTAAGGGAAGTGCATATGAGAGTTCTCAGCTTCAGGGGACAAGGTAGACATCTCAAAATCCTTACTTTTTTTTACAAACTGTATAGGTACGTAACATATTGAGTTTTTCATTTTGACCATAGTGCTTTAATGCTGTATTTTGTACAGCCCCTGTGCTTACATTGTGTTATCAAAAAACGTAGCTTTTCTTAAAAAAAAAAAAAATAAAAAAAATAAAAAAAAAGGAAAAGCATCGGATTTAAAAAAATAAAACTGATACTCTAGGGCCAAAGTCTCCTGTGGATCATAAGAGTACAGTTTGTTCTGCACACCTGTGACCCACATTCAGCCGACAGCGAGCTAAAGTTCACTGTCGGCTGACATCACTCTGAGGCCAAGGGTGGTACTTTTTACAGAATAAATCATTACATCGATTGTGATTTTTGTTAAATGACTAAAAAAAAAGGTAAAATTTTCCTTTAACCTAGACTTAAAGCAAAACTCAAGGGAAAAAAAAGTTTAAATAGTGCATTGCTCATCAATTACCCTACTTCCCACTCTTGATATGAAACACCAATTCCTAAGCCATCCCATAGTAAAATGGATCAAAGTCACTCTTTCCCTCTAGGAGCCAGGCTAATTTTCTGCCCTGTGGACCAGGCATTTTTCCAGACTCGTTATGTTCTTGTAACCCAGTCCCCTCATCAGCCCCATGAGTTCTCCTGCCTCTGGACTCTACGAGACCCAGCCGCTGAAAATGTCACCTCCACCAATAGGTGGTGTCCACGTCCTTGGGTGTTCATATTACTGCCTGTATGAAGGGCTCCCCAGAAGTAAGCAAAAGCAGGGCAAAAGGATCAGGCCAGGATAACCAGGCCTACAGTTAGAGAGGAGTGGGAAGAGGGATTGTTACATCTATGGAGTTGGGATTTAAGCTTTACCAAATATAAGAATTCATAAGGAAAAGTAACAAATAGAAAAGAAAGAAAGAAAGAAAGAAAGAAAAAAAAAAAAAAAAACGGTCAAGAAAAATTGCTATTTATTCCAGAACAGGGACAAAAATGTCCATTATATGCATACCTGTCTTTCAGGTGTTTGGCTTTCACTTGTGTAATCTGTCCACTAGAAAAGTCAAAAACTTCTTCACTTAAAAGTTTTAGAATCACCATGTTATTCTGACAAAGGCTCTCACTAGTTTTACTGGCTCCTACAATGTCACTGATGAATGTAGGCCAGTGTTTGGGCCATTCTTGCTTCAGTATCTGGAAAAACAAAAATAATTTGGTACGAAGAACTGTTACATATTTTGCTTTGAGAAATAGAGGACTTAATTTTTGATTGTAACAATCAACAGTTGTTACAGTGTCATAAATGAATGAAAGAAATTAGCTATGGGGTGTCAAGATAAATTATTGCTTCACTGTACAATTGCTGCAGATCAAACTTTGTTGTAACCCATGTAAAACCGTACAGGTCTTTTTAGAGCTCTTGCAATGAGGGAAATTACTTAAAAATGGAGCAGACAGAATCTGGAGCAGCTGTGCATTATAACAAATCAGCTTCTAGCCTCACCATGTTTCGTTAAAGAAGTATAGCCAAAGCTGTCCGTTCTGCACTCCTGTGACCCGTTTTTAGCCAAAGCCCGCTGTTGGCTGATGCCACAGGCTGGTCCAGGCTGGGGAAAGGTCGAGACAATATGGTTGGGATCCCCCCCCAGTCCTGGACCGGTACCTGGCTCAGCCTCTCAGCGAGCCCCTCAGAGCACGAGCCAGCAGCTCCCTCCACAGCCCAGTGCTCAAGTGAGCGTGGGGGGATTGGGGGTTCTCAGCCTTACAGCCAGCTGGGGACCGATGCTGCATCCACTTAAGTACGATTTATAATAAAACATAAATTAGGAAAAAAAAAAAACACACACATCCCCAAACTTCTTTTAGGTTTTGAAAATGTAAGCTAAGAGTTGACTGGTTGCCATGCAAAGTTGCTCCAAACAGATATTCATAGACTCTGGGCTAATACCAGTTGACTGGATACTTGCAAAGCTTTTGAGGACACACCCCTATGGGTACCACCCTGTAAGCCAACCCACTTGAGTCTTGAGATTTTTTTATTTATTTATTTATTTTTTTAGCAAGCAACACGGAGTAACAGGATAGGAGAGGGTGACCTGTGTCCTGCACCCCAATATTTACAGGCAAGTCCAAATATCTTTGATCTTACCTGTATAGTACAGGACCGACTTGATATGGATGCCCCCAAACAATGAATGAGAAGGGAAGGTGACAAGGCAAACAGAACCATTCCAACAGACCCAATAGAGTGATGCTGCAAAAACCTTGTGCCTGAAGGTTGCAACCACAGACGATTGGATGCCCGGCTCATAGAACTTGGAAAAGGTGGGCAATAGTAGCTTGTGGTTGGAATGCCTAGGAAACTCCTACCAGTGTGGTAAAAGGCGCACAAAATAGTGCAGGATTGGTTTTATCCTTTAGGGTGTAAACTCTTGAGAGGAGCGGTCTCCTTACGATTGTGGGTCTGGAAGAAGGATGTCCCTAGATGTCCGTGTGCTAATTTTTGCAGAGCAGTCGAGGCAGAGTTCACACTGGAGAAAAAGTGCAAGTTAGCCTGAACCGAGTCCAGGGAATTATCAGGAGCATCAGATGCAGGTGCTAGAGGATCCTTGGTCCTGATCACAGACAGAGGTATCCAGATCTAATTCCCCCATCTCTAGCATAGGTTGAAGGTGTCAAGGTAAAGGCCCATTACCTTGGACAACTAAGCTAACAGTGATCTATTTGTAAGGGAGAAGATGTTCATCACCTTTGGATACTAGCAAAAAACGGAGGTCTCGCATAGTTGGTAGGGTTAGAGGAGGATGCCCAGGGAGCGTCTCCTCAAATGCTTTGCCAGTGTCCAATCACCTGAAGGCACCAGCCCATCATCCAGGGTCTATAAATATTAGGCATGTGTCCTGTACAATAGAAGATAAGGGATTCTCGTAATATTCTAGAACAAGTAGTCTGATGAGAAAAATCGGTATTGAAAATGTGTGTAAAAAAAAAAAAAAAAGACAAAACATCGTAAGCTTCAAAATAGCAGACTGCGCAAACTAGTTATTTCTATACGAGCGATAAACATACATTTGTAATTTATTAATTCTCACATACTTGGACAAGGATCATGTTTAGCTTCCCAATGTACACGTTTTCTTTCTGAAAGAGAAGCAATCATATTACTTCCGACGCTTGTAACAATAAATTACACTGCAATATTGAAAACAAAACATGGTACTTACCTCTACACATGTTGCATCTGAAGAAGTCTTGATTATCAGTCCAACAACATATTTCTTTATACCTATAATTGACATTTAAATATGTGAGATGAGTTACAAAATACACCCCTCTATATACAAGCATAACATAAAAAAATCAATTGTCCATTCATTCTGAATGATCACACATTTGCTACTCCCATAAACAGTTGGCAAAGCGTAAAACAAGAAATTACCTTCACATTGATTCCGAGGAAGAATTTTCCATCTCGTTTTGATTACATTTTCCAATATCTGCAGACCATAGTACTAAAATTGGAGAAGAGAACAGAGTAAATATTTTAGGGTTACAGATAAAACAATCAGTAAAGCACTCACAATATTCACACAATCGGCGCATTCACACGTATACATTTAAGACTGTTTTACTAAACATATAATTCAGCTACAATCCCATGAGTTTTCATGCACAATTACTGTTCTTAATATAAACTAGTATCCCTGCCAATTGATCATGCTCACACCAGGAAAAAAGCATCGCATAAGCTATGCTATTGAAAGAGAGAAAGTCACATACAACATAAAGAGTATTTATAAATGCAGAAACAGGTGCTAGTGTAGCATCAACTAAATTAAAAAAAGATTGAAAAAACAAACTATTTTCCTCAAGAACAAATGCTGCCATTGGCAACAGTATTTTCTGGTGTGAATCTACATATTCAGCAAGGAATCCTATAGAACTAAATTGCAACCCTCCCCTCCAACAAGCCCATAGTATAAGTAATATTTAAACTAACTTTTATACTCTGTCAAAAGACTGCATTTTCACTTTAAAATATTTACCTTTCAGGTATTTTAATGAACAAGCACAAACTTCTTTAAAAAATATACACAAATTATTATAAAAAAAAAAAAACAAACAAAAAAAAACTGAACCCAGTCTTAGTAAAGTTGACATTAGTGCAGTTGTGTGTGCGCAGCATTTGCAGGCACAGCAGTCTATTCATTTGTGCGCGTGTGAGTCTTCTTTTAAGCGGCATATTTTGTGTGCATCTGTGGGAATGCATGCAATATATAACCATTCTCACATCCACACTAATGTGAACCTAAACTAAGGCTACATTCACATGGATGTAAAAATGTATCCAATGCCTCCTGGAAGTTCCTGCGTTAAGTGATGCTGGCTTTTAGACCAGTTTTTTAAATGTATAAAATGGTCTTTTTTTCCCCCTCAAGATTTTTTTTTGTTACAGATTTGAATACAGTGGATGTTTAAGCACCCATGAATATCTACATTCAAAAAATGCAGCTGCATTCAGATCGGTAATTAAAAACGCTTGTATATGCATTTTTTTACGGCTATGTGAATGAGGCCTAAATTGGTTATTCATTTTAAATGTGAGATGCATTACTAGACTTATAACTAAAACGAAAGCCTGGATCTGTTTAAGGCTACATGTACATAGCATAAAATTGCTAACATTTTCCCATGCCCAATGTACAGCTGGCTCTGGAAGCAAGGTACATCCCTGTAATCATGCAACACTAATGTTTCTGTGCATCTGAAGAATTTCTCAAACATGAAACTTCCGTGCCCAGAAAATATCTCACACACACACACACGCATAAACACACACACGCATAAACACACACACGCATAAACACCAATGCACAGCGCATCAACAACTACAGGGGTACAGCTGTTCACTTCTATGGCTGGTTGAACTTTCCACCTGCGGCACCTCATATGCAGGAAAAAGCAGTGACTTTTACACTAGACATATATGCATACAAACCAGTGTGCACTAGACCTAAGTGAACAGCCATACTTTGGGAAACCCACTAAAAGTGCATGTGAATGCACAACACCAAAAGCACACTGAAACAAAAGGAAGTGTTCAGTGTTTAGCAAAATCTTTTTTAATCTTGTCAAAAAACTGCCACTGCCTGTTTTGACATTGAGGCTTCTGCTGGGTGCCCCAATCAAAAAAAAAAAAAAAAAGCACTCTGCATGTTAACACAGCATCCTGTATCTCCAACGGAGGAGGCACAAAGACACAAACTGACCACATCAGCATGGAGCTGCTTCTGTGCTTGGTGTGGTCTGAATACAAAAAGGACAGAGAGGGAAAAGCTGGATCCCTAGGCATTTCTAACAATTTGAAGGAGAAAAGAAAACACAAGCAGGCTACATTTACAAAAGTCACAATTAAACAAAGCACATATCTAATATTATCTGGGGCAACACACACTGTAAAGTTTTAATGCAATTTAAGCTGTGTGAATCCACCAAGCTCCAATATGCACCATTAAAAAATATTATGAAGTTATAAAACACCTACAAATGCCAAGAGGAGACCTGTAGTGAGAAACTCATTACTGACCATTTGTAAGTACAAGTTGCCTTGGCTGTCATGCAGTCCCTCTGAACTTACATGGTCAAAATCGGAACAAAACTGCAGCAAGTAAACCTGGACCTTCACGTTTTCTCTGGTTCTGCATAACAAACAGGCAATGGCAGACTCTCTCAGGACAGGTGTTAAAACCACTGAAAATTAAAAATTAACAAAGCACATCCTAATATAGCATGTACTGGATTTAATCTATAGCACTTTGTGTGGATCTTGTCTGTTCAGTCCTTCCTCTGTTATCTGCACGGGTCACTTCCGATAGATTTTCAGACACCATCTAATCCTTGTAGCACCCCCAGCACACAGCAGGTGATTGACCGCCTCAGATGTGCATGCTTTCCAGTGACTGTTTAGAGGGGGTGTATCCTTTCCCTTCACGCAGGTCTCTTTCTTTACAGGGCTAGATAAATTAGGCTTAAAATTTGGCTAAGAGTAGGTTTAGAGTTAGTTAGGGTTTGCCTTTATTTCCATTTTAAATCTAGCAGTCTTCTGGTCAGCCACACAACATCCCAGGGTATTCTTCTCTGTTGTGGTAGTAGGCAGTCTTCAATACTCAATACTCCATTGAGCATCACTGATGTTCTGACATCAGCATAGCTTTTGCAGTATTATACTGTCAAGTCCAGGATGATGTGGTGAGACAGGTCCAAGTGGTGTGTCCAATAGCCTAGGCCAGCTATGGCGAACCTTGGCACCGCAGATGTTTTGGAAATACATTTCCCATGATGTTCGTGCACTCTGCAGAGTAGTTGCGCATCATGGGAAATGTAGTTCCAAAGCATCTTGGGTGCCAAGGTTTGCCATCACTGGCCTAGGCCAACTGGAAGTGTATTGAATGAAGCGGTCTGTCATTCAACTGCTAAGCAGACTCCGACAGGTAGTCTGCTTAGCAGTTGAATGAAAGACCACTTCATTCAATACACTTCCTGTTGGCCTAGGCCAGTGATGGCAAACCTTGGCACCCCAGATGTTTTGGGAGCACAGCCTGCGCAAGAGAACAGAGGTTATGTGATCACACATGGTGGAAATTTTATATATATATATATATATATGTTCCAAGCGGTATCGACCGGATCCGATAACCTGTGT
>BLSH010321247.1:786952-801671 GCA_018402905.1 Glandirana rugosa | reverse complement strand
CAACTAGGATCCCCCCCCCCCCCCCACCAGATCCTTTTCTGTCCTCGATTCCACCAAGGGTTCTCCCCTAGCGTGTAGCCTGCATTCATATTTTTAGCCCCCAAATGCATCACTTCACATTTCCCTACATTGAACCTCATTTGCCATTTAGCTGTCCATCCCTTGTTTTTAGGTTTTCTTGTAAAGCTTCATACTGTTGTAAAGTTATTAGGAAGAAAAAAGAAAAAATTACCACGCTCACTTGCTAATTACTATGAACAGCCGCCAGCACAACGCGATGACATACAGTGCGACTAAATGGACAATATTAATGCAGCGCTATTCGAATGATATAAGCATGAAAGAATTCAATATTCAGCTTGATAATAATGGTTAGGGTTGGTAGACTCCGTTAAAACCTGTAATGCCAATAGGCAAAAAATGGCTTGTCACATCAAGGTGAACCAAACCCACTCAGTAATGATAAGTAGTAAGTGGTATACACAATATAAGTCCCAATCTGAGGAGTTCAAATAAATAAAGAGGAAAGAAGGAATTAATAAAAAGTCCCACACAGTGATCCAGGTAGTAGGTGGAAAGTATAAATTTTCACATAAGTGCCGGTGACTGCAAGTAAGTGTGTCAACATCATCCACCCCCAGGCAAAATGAATACTTACCGGTAACCGGTAATAACTAGCATGAGACTAACTACCAGGGAAAAATTTTCCAATGTAATGTAGTGGGGACCGTATAGCGAGCGTTCCCAACGTGGGATATTTACACCAAATAAACCGGTCTTCAAATCATCAAAACTTGCAGCATCAAGATTGACTCATCCATCCATGCAAGAAAGCAGAAATCTCGCCATGGCATAAAATCCTTATTAAAGTTTATTAAAAACGCTATAAAAACTTACATTGACGTGATATACATGAGCTCATCATCCAAATGGTGCATTTGGGGGACCGCAGGGGTTTTGTGGTTCACCGCTAGCATTGCTATGCCCCATTTGGATGATGAGCTCATGTATATCACGTCAATGTAAGTTTTTATACCATTTTTAATAAACTTTAATAAGGATTTTATGCTATGGCGAGATTTCTGCTTTCTTGCATGTATGGATAAGTCAATCTTGATGCTGCAAGTTTTGATGATTTGAAGACCGGTTTATTTGGTGTAAATATCCCACGTTGGGAATGCTGGCTATACGGTCCTCACTACATTACATTGGAAATTTTTTCCCTGGGAGTTAGTCTCATGCTGGTTATTACCGGTTTCCGGTAAGTATTCATTTTGCCTGGTGGTGGATGATGTTGACACACTTGCTTGCAGTCACCGGCATTTATGTGAAGATTGATACTTTCCACCTACTACCCGGATCACTGTGTGGGCCTTTTTATTAATTCCTTCTTTCCTCATTTATTTATTTGAACTCCTCAGATTGGGACTAATATTGTGTATATCACTTACTACTTATCACTGAGTGGGTTTGGTTCACCTTGATGTGACAAGCCATTTTTTTTGCATATTGGCATTATAGGTTTTTACTAAGTCTACCAACTCTAACCATTATTATCAAGCTGAATATTGAATTCTTTCATGCTTATGCCATTCGAATAGCGCTGCACTAATATTGTCCATTTAGTCATTGTGTTGTAAAGTTATTGCCATGCTTAGCTTGGTATCATCAGCAAATACCAAGACAGAACTATTTATACCAACCTTTATATCGTTTATGAACAAGTTAAACAGAATCAATCCCAGGACAGAGCCATAGGGCATCCCGCTCACAACTCCAGACCATTCAGAAGCTACGCTATTTATCACCACCCTTTGGATGTGCCCTTGTAACCAATTTACTATCCAGGTAAATACATTATCTCTGATGCCAACAGATCTCAATTTGTTAACTAGGCGTTTATGGGGTACCATGACAAATGCTTTGGCAAAGTCTAGTTACACTATATCTACAGGCCTTCCTCTGCCTAGATTACAGCTCACTTCCTCATAGAATGTTAATAGGTTGGTCTGGCAAGAACAATCTTTCATAAACCAATGCTGGTTACTACTAATGATATTATTTTCATCAGCAAATTTTTGGATATGGTCCCTTATTATCCCCTCCAATAGTTTATAATCTATTGCTGTAAGCCTAACTGGCCTTTAGTTTCCTGGTATATATATCTCGGCCCTTTTTTTGAATATTGCCATTCTGGTCAGTAAGCTGTCCTGAAGGATTAGAAATAATGGTCTAGCAATGACCTGGCTAAGTTCTTTGAGGACTTTCGGGTGTAGTCCATCTGGCAGTGGTAATTTGTTCACATTAAGTTTTTCATGTGTTTTAAGAACAGCAGCTTCCGTTAGCCACAAGGGCACACTGCTTGCTGTGTTGCTAATTCTATGGTCTTGTCTGTTATACCTCTCCTTTTCCATAGTGAATACTGAGGAAAAGAACATTTAATACATTTGCCTTCTCCAATATGCCAATATGTACTGACTTTGCTTTTTTTTAATTATGTATTTGAAAAATGTTTGGGGATTCTTTTTACTCTCCTCTGCTATGTATTTCTTGTGGTCTATTTTTGCTGCCCTGATTGTGCTCTTACATTTCTTACAGTATTGCATTATTTGGAATGTTAACGATGTCCCCTCATACTTAATTTTTTTTAAATGACAGTTTATCTCTTTAATGTGCCTTTTTACACTCAAATTTAACCACCCAGGTTTAATCTTAGTTCTTTTATATTTATCGCCCATTGGAATATTCTGGCTCATGCCATTAATTAAAATGTTCTTAACCACTTCAGCCCCGGAAGGATTTCCAGCTTTAGGACCGGAGCCCTTTTTGCGATTCGGCGCTGCGTCGCTTTAACTGACAATTGCGCGGTCGTGCGACGTTGTACCCAAACGAAATTTGCGTCCTTTTTTTCCCACAAATAGAGCTTTCTTTTGGTGGTATTTGATCACCTCTGCGTCATTTCTGATCGCCGCTATAAACAAAAGAAGAGCGACAATTTTGCAAAAAAACCCAAATTTCTTACTTTTTGCTAGAATAAAAATCCAAAAAAAAAATATAAAAAAACATTTTTTTCACCGTTTTTGGCAGATTTATATTCTTCCTCATTATTGCGATAAAAAAAATCGCAATCGGCGTTTATTGATTGGTTTGCGCAAAAGTGGTCGCGTTTACGGATGGTGAGAATTCATTTCTGGGGTTTTTATTTTTTTTTTATTTTTTACTAAAAATGGCGGCGATCTGCGATTTTTAGCGGTACTGCGATATTGGGGCGGACATGTCGGAACGTTTTGACACTTTTTTGGGACCATTGGCATTTATACAGCGATCAGTGCTATAAAAATGCACTGATTACTGTGTAAATGCCATTGGCAGTGAAGGGGTTAACCTGCAGGGGGCGCGCTAAGGGTTAACTATGTTCCCTGGGCGTGTTCTAACTGTATTGGGGACTGCCTATCTGGGGAAGGGAAGTTATCACAGCCTTCACGTAAATGAAGGCTGTGATCACAGCCCTTCCCCCTCACACAGAGCGGAGGTCCGTGTTTACATACACGGACCTCCGCTCATTCGCTCCGGGGGGGGCCATCGCGGGTAGCCGGCGGCAATCGAAGCCGCCGCACCCGCTCCCCGGCCCTCCCCGGACACAGTGAGCGCGCGGGCGCGCCTCCGGCGGCGCGCGCGCGCGCTCACAGTGCGCGTTATCGCAGCCGCCGTCGTATGACGGCGTTTTGCGATAACGAACCACTTTGTCGCCGTCAGATGCCGATCGGCGGTCGGCAAGTGGTTAAAGCACTCACACTTTTCCTCTTTGTTTTTTGTTTCTAGAATAACTTACCATTTAATGCTATGAATTGTAGAGCGCAGTTGGTAAAGTGAAAAAGTATTCACACGCCACATTTTGTTATGTTATAACCAAAACGTAAATGTATTTTATTTGGATTTTATGCAATAGACCAACACAAGGTGGCACATAATTGTGAAGTGGAAGAAAAATGATAAATGGTTTTCAACATTTTTCACAAATAAATATCTGAAAAGTGTGGCGTGCATTTGTATCCACCCCTCCCAACTAAAATCTAGTGGAACCAATTGCCTTCAGAAGTCACCTAATTAGTAAATAGAGTCCATTTGTGTCTAATTTAATCATAGGAATAATATATACAGCTGTTCTGTGAAGCCCTCAGAGGTTTGTTAGAGAACCTTAGTGAACAAACAGCATCATGAAGACCAAGGGACACACCAGACAGGTCAGGGATTAAGTTGTGGAGAAGTTTAAAGCAGGGTTAGGTTATATAAAAAAAATATTCCAAGTGTGTGGCACAACTGCAAATCCAGCAAGACATTACCACCTACGCTGACAGGCTGGGCAAGGAGAGCATTAATCAGAGAATCAGCCAACAGGCCCATAGTAACTCTGGAGGAGCTGCAGAGATCCACAGCTCAGATGGCAGAATCTGTCCACAGGATAACTATTAGTCATGCACTCCACAAATCTGGCCTTTATGGAAGAGTGGCAAGAAGAAAGTCATTGTTGAAAAAAGCCATAAGTCCCATTTGCAGTTTGCGAGAAGCCATGTGGGGGACCCAGCAAAACTGTGGAAGAAGGTCAGATGAAACCAATATTGAACTTTTTGGGCTAAAAGCAAAATGCTATGTGTGGCGAAAAACGAATGGCCCGTACACACGGTGCAACGGTCATACAACAACGGGCGTACCATTAGTTTGCGCGATTACAACAGCTGACGTTCGACAATCGTACAACAGCAGTTAGCTGAGCAAACTAGAAAACTTTTGTTGGCCAACAAGGCATCGTACGACTGTTGACTCGTGTGTACAGAAGTGGGCCCAACAAAAGTTGAAAGTGCAAACACGCATGCTCTGAATCCAGGAAGTGCTCGGTCGTGTAAACCTAATTCACAAATCACATTCACCTGAACTTCCTAGTTATACGCTCGTAACAGTTCACTATGTTCGGCTTTGTTGGCCGATTACTTGACTCATGTCAGTACACTAGACACAACCACCAACAGCCGATTTTGGAAAAAGTTGAACCTGCGGTCGTACAACAGTCGCACCGTGTGTATAAGGCATAAGACTGCATATCACCCTGAACACACCATCCCCACCGTGAAACATGGTGGTGGCAGCAGCATCATGTCGTGGGGATGCTTTGCTTCAGCAGTGACAAGGAAGCTGGTCAAAGCTGATGGTTGGAGCCAAATACAGGGCAATCTTAGAAGAATACCTGTTAAGCCCCGTACACACGGTGCGACAGTCGTATGAAAACGGCCGTACAACCGCTTGTTGTATGATCATCCAACCGTTAGTACGCGCGATTAGAACAGCTGACGTGCGACGGCCATACAACAGAAGTTGGATGAGCAGACTAGAAAACTTTGGTTGTACAACAAGCGGTCGTACGACTGTAGTACCATGTGTACAGAGAAGTTGGTCCAACAAGTTGTACCCGCAAAACACGCATGCTCCAAAGTCAGGAATGGCCGGAAGTGTCCGTTCGTGTAAACCTATGCTCCAATTTCACAATGCATATTCGTTCATCTATCGAATTCAAATAGCGAAATGCAGCTTTTTCAATGGAATAATAATGAAGATGCATTGCCAGTGGTACTCATGTTACAAATGTAATGAAAGACAGTTGTTCTGTAGTGATAGAAATAGAATTTGCATTATTTTGAATCTCTTTTATTCTATTTAACATTTCCCCAATATCATTATCTCTGAAATGTAATTCCTAAAATTTCAAGTATTTGTCCCTTGCTAATTGTTCTAACTTTTCTTTTCTTTTTAATGTAACTGCCTACTTCAAACCTGTCATTTGAAACTAAAAACATAGGCAAGTATTGCTATTTTCATTATTCTTTATTTTCAAGCATAAAGAACATAAATTGAATTAGAAATGTAATTTTTCTGCAAATAAAATATAACAGAAAAAAGTGCTTGTTCTGATCAAAATGTGTAAAATAAACAATCTAAAAAAATAAAAACAAAAATACAGAAAAATAAATAAATACATCAATATGGCCATAATCCCCAGACCATGGCTGTTGGTGGGGGTCACCTCAATGTGCCTGTACTAAAACCTTTTGATACAAACAGTATGTGGCTTCTTCTTTACTTGATCTACAGTATACCTGTGAATTTACTAAGTTGATGTATTTACAGAGCGAATGTGCTCTTAAATGTTGTCAACTCATGCTAATTTCATCAGGAAACCTTTGAAACAATTGGGAATGCATCATGTTTTTGTTCTTCATGCATGGAATGCATGAAGAACAAAAACATTGTGTGTGTGGGTAGCAGACCCCCTGCACACCAAAATACTTAGCTGAAGCTGATATTGTGACCTCATGGAGAAATGTTGGTTAGATTTCGCTCTTGGAGCAAGTGACAAAATAGAAAACATATATAGAACATATCTTATACATATAACGACAGACAAGAGTAGTTCAACTGAATGATTACTTTATAAGGCCAACAAAACATTAAACATGATCATGAATCATGTCCTGCCAGGACACAGCCCCTCTCCCCACAAAATAGTTCATATATTTGATCTGAAAACCCCTTGCATTCTGGGTGGCCAAGGTAGCACAGCTAGTCTGGAGGTCTGCCATTGCATCCAACGATAGATGACCTTCAGCCGATGTACTAGGGCCCAGTGTTGCCAACCGTCCGTAAATTCAAGGACAGTCCGTAAAAACAGGGCAGTTTTTCGGGTGTCCGTAAAAGTCCGTAGCAGCCGAAAAGTGCCAGTAAAAATGGCGGCCATTGGCTCTGGTCAGAGCTGCGCATGTGCAATTATGGAAATCCTGGAGCGGCGAGTGAGAAGATCCAATCCTGACCCTGAGACGATTTGGACGACCACTCCTCCTGCTGCCAGCTAGTGCCTCTGCCCAGCCCATCTGCCCTCAAATGATGTTACTGCATTTTCCCGCCACACCACCGCCAGCCAGCCCCTGACTGGAGCAGACGCTCTGGATGGATGGATCCTCCTGATTCCTACCTGCCTTCCTGCTCTGGCTGACCCTGCAGCCCTCCTGGTGACAGTGGTGAGTGCAGGGCACTTCCTCTTCAAGCCAGCCAAAAAGAGTCAGGACAGTGAGTGTGTGACTGTTTGACACCCACACTGTCTCTGCTCACTCTGACAGACAGCCGCGAGCCAGGCTGCAGGAGTCTCTCTCTCTTAGTGTGCACTGTATGAGTGCAGTGTGCACTGCATAAGTGGCAGGAGGTAATGGAAGGATGGTGTAATGGAAACATGAGGTGATGGAGATGGTGTGATGGAGATGGAGGGATGGTAACAGGAAGTGATTGGGGGATTGTGTGATGGAGACAAGAGGTGATGGAGATGGGGGGGATGGTGTGATGGAGATGAGGGGTGATGGAGGGATGGAGACTGGAGGGATAAAAACAGGAGGTGATGGAGACAGGAAGTCTTTAGAATGGGGACATAAATTCTGGTGATCCTAGTGACTACCAGCGATTTCACCTCACTTTCTGTGGTGGTTATGGAACAGAAATGAAGGTAAAATCTATACAATTTGACATAGGTGACAGAACTGATGGACTAAATAATCTGCCCTTATTATATTGAAAATAACAGAAATATTTTTTTTTTACCTTGCTATCTACCTTAAATCACATTGCTATTAGCACAATGTACTTGCTTGTAGCCTAAATACTGAAAGTTGCACTGAAAACTGTAATTTTGTAACTTTTGTAAAATGTCAGTAAAAACTTGGCTGTGCCAGTAAATTTTGGGTGTTGTGCCAGTAAATTTCAATCTGGTAGGTTGGCAACACTGCTAGGGCCTGGCAGGGCTGGATCAAAGTCACCTGGCATGGAGGTCATATAACTGCTAGCATTGCTGTGTAAAAAATTATGGAGGATGCAGCAGCACAATACCACATGATTGATTTTATACAATGCCAGGTTTATGGGTGTTAAAAATAGACGGAACCTATTAGACGAAATTCCAAATGCATTTTCCACCACCCTTTGAGCATGAGAAAGTCTGTAATTGAAGATCCTCTGCTCAGGGGTCAGGTTGCGTTGAGGAAATGGCTTCATGAGATGTTCTCCAAGACAAAATGCCTCATCTGGTCTGCAGGTGGCAAGTTGAGGGTGCCATTCTAAAGCCTCCTGTAAAACTCTGTTTGCATTATGACTCCTCCTTAAGAGTTGCAGTCATTCTTCCCCACATCCAAGTACAAAAACTTGTAGTTTGCAGATACAATGGCAAGCATCACTATGCTGCAAACCCCCTTGTAATTGTAGTAATACGAGCCTGAGTTGGGTGGTGGGACAATCCTCACATGCTTGCCATCAATGGCACCCCCACAGTTGGGAAAATCCCATTGCTGCAAAAGCTGTGCAGCAACTTCCTGCCATTGCTGGGGATTGGAAGGAAACTGGAGAAAAAAAAACAAAATAGACATTTACTACTTGCACACAAAACATAGAAATGTTATTTAACATAAAAATGCTAGGGCAACATAAGAATAGACTTCTATTTCCAGTACAGTGGACAGGTAAGAAGTGTGATAATCCCAAGCTACATACACACTATACTATTACAATCACATTTTTAAAAGAATAATCAACCAAAATATAGCATATGAGGTCAGATTAGTAGGTAATCAAGCAGGCCCTTGCACTACATGGTTTGGGTAATTATTAAGGAAATGTGACCCACAAAAGTTGGAGTGTGTGTATAGGAGATAACTTGTCAGGAGATACAGTAGTTTGAAATGCTGACTTTACTTTTTTGGGGGGGGGGGGGGTGGGGATTATCTTTGACATAATAAGAAGACCTCAAGCACTCTGCAGGATTTGAAACACACAAATAATGTTTGAAAAGTGTGTTTTTTTTGGGGAGTTAAGGCCCAAAATGCAGCTGACATAAATAATTGTGACGTTACCAGGCTGAGTGTGCATGGACACAGGACAACATGCTGGGGAGGTGTGTAGAGGAAAAAAGGAGGTGAAAAAAGCTTAAAGCATGCATGAGGCCAAAGAAGACATTCACAGCATATTGTAATGTTACTAATTACTAATTAGGTATTGCAAAAAATGGCCAATACAATATTATCAAGCAGAAACACATAAAATGTGGTATTAACATGAAACATACCTTAAAGAGGAAGTAAGCCCAGATTGGATTTACTTCCTCTGTATTCCCCTGTAAAGAAGATGCATAATGGGCTGCTATGCATCGTATAGTAGCCCATTATGTGTCACTTACCTGCAAACGAAGTCTGCGACGTCCAGTGCTGTCCCCTGTGCTGGCCGCGTCCATCTTCTGCTCCTCTTCCTTCCGGAGCCACGATCTCAGGCTCTGTGACTGTCCGGAGTCGCGTGACGTCACTCCTGCACATGCGTGCGGGAGCCGCCAGTCACAGCACAATCACAGTGAAGAAACGGCACAGAGGCCATTTCTTCACTGCGCATGTGCCGAAATGACGTCGGCACAGCTAATACTCTGCATATCTCCTGAACCGTGCAGGTTTGGGAGATATGCAGGGCACCTGCAGGTAAGCCTTATTATAGGCTTACCTGTAGGTGAAAGTGGTTGTCACGAGTTGACAACCACTTTAATATAGTCCTTCTGCAGCACCTGTATGATGGCTGAGCATGTCTCAGGAATAATGACAAATAAATAATAAAGAGCCTGGGGGGAGATGCCTGTAGTGAACTTGAGGTCCTGGAGGCTTCTTCCTGTTGCCAGGTAGCGCAAGGTGGCAATGAGCCTTTGCTCAGGGGTGATAGCAAGGCGCATGCATGTGTCCTGCTTCTGGATATAGGGGGACACCAATGCTAAGAGGTGGTTAAAGCAGGGATCCGTCATCCGAAGATAATTGCTGAAATCATCAGGATTATTCTCCTGGAGCTCCCTGACTAAAGCCATATGACCAAATTGATCTCGGTTAAGTAACCAATTTTTGGTCCAACAACTCCTCTCCCTCCTTCTCCTGCGTTGGTTTTGGGTCCAAGCCAGGACTCCTAGGCCAACAATAGCAAGATATCTCTCTCTAGATCTCAACATGGCTGGTTGAGAAACGAACGGTCAGGAACAATCTGAAAGTCGCAAATCAATGCTCACCAGACTTCAACGAACACGAATTTAGATGAAGGAGCCCAAAGGGTGGCGCACGATAACGGAACTTCCTCTTATACGCTCGTAGCACGTCACTACGTTCAGCTTGGTCGTACAATTGCTAAGTGCATGTCCGTACACGAAATGCAACAGCCAACATACGATTTTGGCCATTCGGTCGTACGATCATCACACTGTGTGTACGAGGCTTTAGAGTTTGCAAAAGACTAGAGACTTGGACAGAGATTCATCTTCCAGCAGGACAACGACACCTAAACATACAGCCAGAGCTACAATGGAATGGTTTAGATCAAAGCATATTCATGTGTTGGAATGGCCCAGTCAAAGTCCAGACCTAAATCCAATTGAGAATCTGTGGCAAGTCTTGAAAATTGCTGTTTGCAGATGCTCTCCATTCAATCTGACAAAGCTTGAGCTATTTTGCAAAGAAAAATTGGCAAAAATGTCACTCTCTAGGTGTGCAATGCTGGTAGAGACATAGCCAAAAAGACTTGCAGCTGTAATTGTAGCGAAAGGTGGTTCTACAAAGTATTGACTAAGGGGGGCTAAATACAAATGCACACCACACTTTTCACATATTTATTTGTAAAAAAAATTGAAAACCATTTATAATTTTCCTTCCATTTCACAATTATGTGTCACTTTGTGTTTGTCTATTACATACAATCCCAATAAAATCCAGTTACTTTTTGGTTGTATCATGACAAATTGTGGAAAATTTCAAGGGGTGTAAATACTTTTTCAAGGCACTGTACATGTCCTACCCTCGTGTCTTCTTTTCCTATGATTTACAGCAAACATAGTTGTGATCGCTGTTTCCTAAATTATCCCTTACTACCATTTCTGCTATTAACTCTGGGTTGTTAGCAATTAGTAGGTCAAGCAGACCTAAAAAGTCAGAACTTGCTTTTAGGCTTCTTTCACACCAGGGCTGCCTGAGCGTTAGCGGAAAGACATCGCTAATTTGCGGCGCTTTACCGCTGTTATAGCGGCGCTTTGGGGTGAATGAGAGCGTAGACTGTGAGCCAGGCCTTCTCGTCCACATCAGTGCCTGACCTCACAAATGCGCTTCTGGAATAATGGTCAAACATTCCCATTGACACTCCTAAACCTTGTGGGCAGCCTTCTTAGAAGAGTTGAAGCTGTTATGACTGCAAAGGTGGGCCAACTCAATATTGAACCCTAGGGACTGACACTGGGATGCCATTATACTTCATGTGCATGTAAAAGCATGTGTTCCAATACTTTAGACAATATAGTGTGTGTGTGTGTGTGTATATATATATATATAACAGTACGAGGCCCTGTCACTGTGAGAATATGAGAATATAGTAAAATATGACACAGGGTTCGCATTTAGGGTGAATGCAACATTCCTGACTATTGTTTCTTGGCAAAGAAAGCTGTGTATTTGTCTTTCTCCAGAATCTGAAACTCTGGATCAGAACATTCAATCCTGTGTCCAGGTTTTGCTAGGCACCTGCAACCTGGCTGAGTACACAGGTGTGCAGGGGCGTTACATACTCAGGTCTGAGAAAAGCTCAGAGTAAGGATGGGCTCGGGCGTGTTCGCAAGCGCACGTGCCCGAGCCCGCTGGGAAGTGAACCCTGCACTGCGCTAATAAGAGCCAATGAGACGTTCCCCGATCGCTGCAGCTGCGCATCGGGGAAATGTGAAACTGCCTGTGATTGGCACAGTGCAGGGTTCACTTCCCGGCGGGCTCGGGCACGTGCACTTGCGAACACGCCCGAGCCCATCCTTAGCTCAGAGCTCCCAGTTTGGAGACTGCTCCCAGTTGGGGAGATGGAAGGTCTTATCAAGGGGTCAGAGGGCCCAGCTACAAGCTAGAAAACAAAGGGTCTCAATTACAGGAGTCAGGTCGGCTCCTATCAGGATGTCAGGAGAACCCCAATCCACAGGCCAGAGATGGACCATGCAGCGGGGCGCTGTGACTAAAGGCTAGAGAGCCAAGTATTCAGGAGAGTTGGACAACACATTCAGAGAGACTGGTAAGAGGTGCAGTGTGGTACTGCAGTTGAAGCTGAGCGAGCTTATGAGTCAGGTGGCCTGGCATTTTTCACTGTTTGTAATCTGCTGAGGCTGGACAAGAACCCCTGCGTGAAAACTTTATGTTGGTTTGTCGTTTTGCTATCTCCTGTTTTAATAAAATTGGGCTACCAGGCGTTTGTCTGCCGTGGACTCGCTGTATAAATGCATCTAACACAAGAGCTAATTACCCTATGTCTATATACAGTATCTCACAAAAGTGAGTACACCCTCACATTTTTGTAAATATTTTATTATATCTTTTCATGTGATGACACTTTGCTACAATGTAAAGCAGTGAGTGTACAGCTTGCAAAACGGTGTAAATTCACTGTCCCCTCAAAATAACTCAACACACAGCCATTAATATCTAAACCGCTGGCAACAAAAGTGAAAATGTCCAAATTGGGCCCAAAGTTTCAATATTTTATGTGGCCACCATTATTTTCCAGCACTGCCTTAATCCTCTTGGGCGTGGAGTTCACCAGAGCTTCACAGGTTGCCACTGAAGTACTCTTCCACTCCTCCATGATGACATCACGGAGCTGGTGGATGTTAGAGACCTTGCGCTCCTCCACCTTTAGTTTGAGGATGCCCCACAGATTCTCGATAGGGTTTAGGTCTGGAGACATGCTTGGCCAGTCCATCACCTTTTACCCTCATCTTCTTTAGCAAGGCAGTGGTCATCTTGGAGGTGTGTTTTGGGGTCGTTATCATGTTGGAATACTGCCCTGCAGCCCAGTCTCTGAAGGGAGGGGATCATGCTCTGCTTCAGTATGTCACAGTACATGTTGGCATTCATGGTTCCCTCAATGAACTGTAACTCCCCAGTGCCGGCAGCACTTATGCAGCCCCAGACCATGACACTCCCACCACCATGATTGACTGTAGGCAAGACACACTTCTCTTTGTACGCCTCATCTGGTTGCCGCCACACACGCTTGACACCATCTGAACCAAATAAGTTTATCTTGGTTCCATCAAACCACAGGCCATGGTTCCAGTAATCCATGTCCTTAGTCTGCTTGTCTTCAGCAAACTGTTTGCTTTCTTGTGCATCATCTTTAGAAGAGGCTTCCTTCTGGGACGACAGCCATGCGGACCAATTTGATGCAGTGTGCAGCATATGGTCTGAGCACTGAAAGGCTGACCCCCCACCCCTTCAACCTCTGTAGCAATGCTGGCAGCACTCATACGTCTATTTCCCAAAGACAACCCCTGGATATGACGCTGAGCACATGCACTCAACTTCTTTGGTCGACCATGGCTGAGTGGAACCTGTCCTGTTAAACTGCTGCATGGTCTTGGCCACCGTGCTGCAGCTCAGTTTCAGAGTCTTAGCAATCTTCTTATAGCCTAGGCCATCTTTATGTAGAGCAACAATTCTTTTTTTTCAGATCCTCAGAGAGTTCTTTGCCATGAGGTGCCATATTGAACTTCCAGTGACCAGTATGAGAGAGTGAGAGCGATAACAACAAATTTAGCACACCTGCTCCCCATACACACCTGAGATCTTGTAACACTAACGAGTCACATGACACCGGGGAGGGAAAATGGCTAATTGTGCCCAATTTGGACATTTTGACTTGTCAGCGGTTTAGACATTAATGGCTGTGTGTTGAGTTATTTTGAGGAGACAGCAAATTTACACTGTTATACAAGCTGTACACTCACTACTTTACATTGTAGCAGAGTGTCATTTCTTCAGTGTTGACACATGAAAAGATATAATAAAATATTTACAAAAATGTGAGGGGTGTACTCACTTTTGTGAGATACTGTATGTGTGTATATACACACACACACACACACACACACACACACACACACACACACACACACACACACACACACACACACACACACACACACACTGCCTTGAAAAAGTATTTATACCCCTTGAAATTCTCCTCATTTTGTCATGTTACAACCAAAAATATAAATGTATTTTATTGGGATTTTATGTGAACACAAAGCAGCACATAATTGTGAAGTGGAAGGAAAATGATAAATGGTTTTCGAAATTTTTACAAATAAATATCAGAAAAGTGTGGCGTGCATTTATATTCAGCCCCCCTAAATCAATACTTTGTAGAACCACGTTTTGCTGCAATTACATCTGGAAGTCTTTTTGGGAATGTCTCTACCAGCTTTGCACATCTAGAGAGTGAATTTTTTGCCCATTCTTCTTTGCAAAATAGCTCAAGCTCTGTTAGATTTGATGGAGAGCGTTTGTGAACAGCAATTTTCAAGTCTTGCCACAGATTCTCAATTGGAGTTAGGTCTGGACTTTGACTGGGCCATTCTAACACATGAATATGCTTTGATCTAAACTGAGGGTCGGCAATCCATTGATCGCGGGCAGACAACAGGTGGATCGCGATCAACTCCCTGTCATGCCGACCCGCTAGTGCTCCCCCCCAAACAGCGCAGAGAAGGGATGACCTCGGGCGCCTTTTTGCCCGAGCTCTCTTCTTCTTACCCGTTTTTTAAGTGAGAGATCTACACGTTTCGACCATCTCTGTAAGGGTTTTTCTG
>BLSH010321247.1:750042-785268 GCA_018402905.1 Glandirana rugosa | reverse complement strand
CCAGGCCCTACTGACCCCTCTTGTACTGTGCCTCCCCCCCCCCACTGCCTTGCTGACCACTGTCCTTTGCTATGTTCTCTTTCCTGCTAGCCCCTGTCCTGCACACCCCTCTCATCTGCCCTACTGATCTCTGTACACTGCTCTTCATACTACTAACCTCTGTACTCTGCCCTACATCCTACTGACCTCTGCGCACTGCCGGTGTTATGTCAGATTAGGCCACCCGTCATATCTTGCAACAGAAGTGACGTTCCGTCGCCGCCATCTTGGTATACCCCGCACTTCTCTGCAGTAGGATACAGTGAGAAGTCGGCAAGCGGACATCTTATTACACTCACACTTATTTTTAACAGTAAACTGAGCTTATATTTTGAAAAACAGTATTTAGAAGTCCGTTACACTGTTTTGATGTTGAATTTTAAAAGCAGTGGCAAGCCTGCTGATCTCACAGGTTTGCTGATCTGACAGAACACCGCTGCTTTTACAATTCAACATCAAAACAGTGAGACAGATTTCAAAATACTGTATTTGACTATATACGCTCCCTTTACTGTTACAAATAAGTATGAAATGCAAAACTCCAGTGGGTGTACAAAGATGTCCCCTTGCCGCCTTCTCACTGTATCCTTACTGCGGACGAGTGTGGGGTGTCGCAAGATGCATCTGTATACTGCCCTAGCCTCTACTGACCTCTGTATACTCCCCTACCCACTACTGACCTCTGTATACTCCCCTACCCACTACTGACCTCTGTATACTCCCCTACCCACTACTGACCTCTGTATACTCCCCTACCAACTACTGACCTCTGGGGGCTTGCTAGTTAACTAAAAATATAAAAAGGCCGCGGTGATCTTTGCTATCTTCGATTTGTCATGGTAGATCTCCACCTCTGAAAGGCTGCCTACCCATGGTCTATACTGATCTTCCATACAGTACGGTACTGCACTCTCTTCTTTGTTACATCCAATAATGTAATACAATGTTTTACAATGCGTTTATGGATTATTTTTCACCTATGTACAATGAATATGTTGTAACCTGTTTTACAAGAAACATATAATGAAGACATTAGGTCAAGTAAATATAGTTGGAGTAGTTTTGTAACATTTGTTACATACATATGGTATCCGCATGTAGTAGAGCAAATGAAGCATCTTTAAAGATAGGAGGAGGAGTTCCAGGCATGCTGGACTGGCTGCTTCAACTTTTTATCCTTTAGGCAATGTTCCAACTCTATTTGTCAGTTCTTGTTGTTGAGTATTTGAAGTTGCATTGTCACAACCTAGAAAGTATGCAGTTTCATATGTCACCTACACAGTACTTGGCTCTGCCTGTATCTACAACATAAAAACATTGACAATAAGAGTTATACAATTTTTTAAATGTACAGTATATAGTGCTTCCACATGAATATTTTTTTAATTGTTGTAGCTTGCTTATGTATTTTGGCTTCCTGCTGAGTAAGACCCCTTTCACACTTGTGCGAGTTGTCCTGCGATTTGGGACTGCAAAGTCTCATGACAAGTCGTTCCCCATTATTTCCAATGAGCACCATTCATATTTGTACGACTTTCAAGTCGTGCCGACTTCAAAATAGTCCCTGCATTACTTTGGTCCAACTTTGATGCAACTTTAGGTCAATAGACTTCAATGTTGAACCCTCAAAGTCTCATGCAAATCGCACCTGAATAATATAGATGCAATTTCTGTACTACTTCTGTACGACTTTGTAATATGTTTTTATTGAGCCAAAGTTGCAACAAGGTCAGACCAAAGTCGTACTGATCCCAAATCGCGTCAAAATCACAGTAAAAGCACAGCAAATTTATCATTTGCCTTAATCCCTACCTACCAAGCCCTGGTGTCCCTTTAACTGGGTCTTAATGCCTTGTCACATTGATTGGTTGTCAAAGTAGTCACATGATTTGGAGCCAGTCTTGCCTGCTCTCAATAATTGTCTATGACAGCTCGGTCTTTGTGCTGGGAGCAAGCAGTGGACCTGCTCTTAGCACAGAAACCTCAGCCATTTATGTATTCATATGTGTGGTGTATGGACCATAAAGCCCACCCTCATTGCTGCTGTACATATGAATTACGCAGGCAGCATGAGGTTAAGAGCCCTTTCACACTAATGTATTCTTGCTGTGTTTTTACCTTGCTAAAATAGCAAGAAAAATGCATTAAAATGTTTCCCTTTTAGGCTCGATTCACATCAAGGCATTTTGCTTTTGAGTGTTTTTTCAGTGCTTTTTGCTGTGCTTTCTGCAATTTTTACCGCATTTTTGAGGCGTTTTTTGCCACAATTTGCGTTTTGCGGGGTTTTTTTCTAATTTTTTTTTGGGGGGGGGAATTGTGTTGCTAGGTGGATTTAAAAAGGCAAATGGCGGCAATATCGTGGTAAAAATGCATCAAAAAGGCAACACTTGCATTTTTCTTGCATGCCCATTTAAGTCTATTACATGCAAAACGCTGCATTTTGCGGAACAAAAAGTCCCCAACCCTTTCCAAAAATGCAAAGGCACAAAAATGCATTGATGTGAACATATTCCATAGGAACCCATGTTAAAAAAGTTCCCTGCATTTCTGCAAAATGCATCACAAAACGCATTAGTGTGAATCAAGCCTAAATCCTATGGGACTCTTCACACTACTGTGCTGTGGGAAAAGTTCTCCATGCTGCATCTTTGGTGTGCTTTTCAAAAATGCACCAAAAACGCAACTCATTAAAATGAATGGAATAAACATCAAAAACACATTTAAAAAATACTTTACTCTGCGGTTCTGTTTTTGGTGCATTTTTTGAGTTACATGTCCATGTTTCACAAGTGTATGATTGGAGTTAGTCATCCAGAATCACCAGAAATGCATTAAAACTGCATCTAAATCTAAAAGCATATGTATTTTTAACGTGTTTTTTCCAATGGAGCAGTGTGAAAGCACCCTTAACAGACATATTTTTAAATTTTTTTGCTGTTCTTATGAAATGGGTCAGCTTAATGTAAATAAGTTGTTGATGTTTCAGTGGGCATTAGTGTATTTACAATGTTTCAGTGGGCATTATTGTATTTAAAAGCTTGAACTATGTATTTTTTGTAAATGTATATGTATATGTGGCAGCCATATTTGCATATTGCATATGTAGTTTCTACTCCTGATTTGCACAATATGCCATGTCTTGATTGTTTTATTCTACTGCAAGTCCACCAGACTACTGAACCATCGCCAGCTTTCCTGGTAGCCTGAAATAATATGATCTAGGAGGTTGCCATGTTTATCCATTGTAGCAGACATACCCATAAAGGTGGGAACAACTAAAACACACAGATGAATGGGAACAAAGTTGGGAACTATGATTAGGAGATTTTGATGTTGGAGTATCCAAGACCTATAAGAAGCTAGAGCCGTCTCTGCCTGTCATGCTCCACCTGTATTTAAAGTAAAGGCTAAACTTTTTTTTCACTTTAATGCACTCTCTTCAGTAAGTTAAAAAACCTTCCTTGATCAGCCCCCTCAAATACTTACCTGAGTCCTATCTCGATCCACCTTTGTGCCCCAGAGCAGCAGCGATGCTCTCTCTCTCTCCTCGCAGAACTCGCAAGAGGCATTGGCTCCTGCTGCTGTCAATCAAATCCAGTGAGGAGGGAGCTGGGATGGGACAGAGCTGTGTATATCTATAGACACACACAGCTCGGCTCAGGATTAAGCCCCCAGAGTAAGCAACTTGCTATGGGGGCACTCAGAAAGGAGGAGGAGCCAAGAGTGCTGCAGTGGACCCCAGAAGAGGAGGTTCAGGGCCGCCAGACACACACACAGCCCGTCTTGGCCCTGCCCTCACCCCCCACTCCTTGCTTTCTGCTCACTGGTTTTGACTGGCAGCACAAGGAGCTAATGGCTCCCGCTGCTCTGAGCCAAGCTTGTGAGAGCTGGGAGGGGGAGAGGAGCTGCTGCAGATGCACACAGTGCTGGGCTGAGATCAGGCTCAGGTGAATATTTGGGGGGGGGGGCTGTTTTGCAAAGGTTTTTTTTTTAACCTTAATGCAGAGAATGCATTAAGGTGAAAAAAACCTTTACCCTTTACAATGTCTTTAATATAAGAAAATATGAAATTAACCTTTGCAACCTCTTTAAAGTAGAACTATGGGCAAATGCGAAAATTAAATGACGATGCTGCCTCTTTCAAAAATAATAACAAAACATTCTTTTTCTGAATCCCACCTGTAACATAGGTTTTATTACCTGTGGATTCTGCCAGTAGATCTGTTTTTCTAATACCGGTAACTGGGAGACAATGCTGCAATGATTTGGCTGCAGCACAAACAGCATTCTCACTTGTTTGCAGGATAATGGGATTTTTTTGTTACTCACTGTAAAATCACTTTCTCTGAGTTCATTGACGGACACAGCTTCTTCTTCTTTAACCATGACCAAACAGTGTTTTATAGCCCCACCTACAGGAGTAGAACACTAGGCATAAAAAGACCTATGTACGGTCCTATGGATCCTAAACCCCCCCTCTACTTTAGGGCTCAAGTCAGTCACAAGCAGTGTCAAGAAGAAAGAGGGGTATAGAGGAGTAAGTGCTGTGTCCATCATTGAACTTGAGAGAAAGGAATTTTAGGGTGAGCAATAAAAAATCCTGTTTTCTCTTACGTTCATTGACAGACACAGCTTCTTCTTCATTTGCCACTTAAGGACCGGAAGGATTTCCCCCTTAATGACCAGGCCATTTTTTGAGATACGGCACTGCGTTGCTATAACTGAAAATTGCGCAGTCGTGGCAACGTTGTACCCAAACAAAATTGAGAGCGCCATTGCAGCGGACAGATCAGACAACTAAAAATATGCACTGCTATTGTACTAATGCCATTGGCAGGGAAGGGATTAACATCAAGGGCAATCAAGAGGTTAAATGTGTTCCCTGGGAAGTGTCTTCTAACTGTATGGGGCACTGTGTGACTGGGGAAACACACAGATCCGTCTTCCTGTGTGATCTCCCCAGTCAGAACACAGGCAGATCCCCATTCTATCTCTATGGGGAACAATCAAGGGTGGCCGGCGGACATCGAGTCCACCCCACTCGCTGATTGGCTCCCCCACTGGCCAGTGGATACACGTGCGCCACAATACCCGCTCCGCAACCAACGTACAATGACGGCGATTCGCAGGAAAGAGCCACATTGCCACAGTATAACTGCGGCGGCTGGGGCTGAAGTATCCTCAAGCAGTGCCATAATGATGGGTGGGCCTACCAACTGGCAGAGAAAAAACTGAGGGCACCATGCCAACACTCCAAACCACCCCAAGGGATGCCCATTGCCCAAGAAGCCTAAACAGTCACCCGCAAAACTTGGCGGCCAATACTAGCATTATGTAGCACACTGGTCCTATACAGGGCTGCTCACAAATTTAGTTCTGCTAGGTCAGGCATCCTCAAACTACGGCCCTCCAGCTGTTGCGGAACTACACATCCCATGAGGCATTGTAAAACTCTGACATTCACAGACATTACTAGGCATGATGGGAATTGTAGTTCCTGAACAACTGGAGGGCCATAGTTTTAGGACCCCTGTGCTAGGTGGTAACTAGCCTGGCTAATTGTTAGGGTGATCCACTGACTTTTGCCCTAAACCTGAATTTGGGGCACCTTTCTCTTCTGTCACTAGGTGGCATTGCGACCTGTGGCATTAGAATGACAAGGGCATAGTGAATTCAGGTTAGGAGTGGATGGGTTGTCCCAGCCAAATGGTAGGAGTTTCTTTGGCCCCATGGCCTGCTGGGAGAACCTATTTATTCAGATGGAGTCAGGTGACCGAGGTTCTGTGCCACCTGGACGGCCGTCTGGGTGGACATGTGTTTTATTGCTCCCGGTTGCTAGGACAGAAGCCTAAGGCCTATCCAGGAGCACCTGGTTGCTAGGCGGTCTGAGGCCTATCCAGGATTGTGCGGAGCAGCACGGGGTTGGGGCTTCAGGTCGGGAGCCCAACCAACTTGCAGAGGTTCAGCCGGAGGGGGAACCAAGTTGATGCCAGAGGCGAAGGAGAAGCAGTTGCCATAAGAGACAATGTCACGTTCTTGTCACGTACCTTGAAGGTGAGCTTGAAATGCAAAGGAAGGCCTCTCTTACGCCTCTGACTCAGGGCCCCTGATAGAGCAAACAGAAGGCGTGGGAGTGCGGAGTAGCATGAGTGCCTGGCAGGATCGCTGGCGGAGGAGCAGTTCTGAAGTTCCTGATGACACTGTGATGTGTTACCAGTAAGACAGGAAGTCTGGACAGCTGACAGGCTGGAGACTGGATCAAGCTGGATGCCACACACAGGAATGCAGAGAGTAGCTGGCAGCAAAGATGTTCTGAGGGGATTGGAACACAGGCAGGCCCGGTCATAACACAGACAGGAAGTACTGGAACAGATGCGTAGGCAGAGGCAGAATCAAGATACAAGCCGGGTCGGTAATGTGCAGGCAGCATGGTAACCGGAGAAGGCAAGTGCAAAGTCAAGGACAAGCCGGGGTCGGATGCAGGCAAAAGGCAGGAGTAGTCAGAAGCAAGCTGGGTCAAATACAGGAACAGATACACCTCACAGGTATCAGGGATCACAGGAAATGCTGCACTGATCCTGTTTACAAGCCTGGTTTAAATAGTCTGTTTGGCGCTGGGACTCATGCGCGCACGCACTTGCGCATTGGCGCTCACAAACGTGCACCAGCTTGTACACTTTTTCTTAAAGAAGTCCTTCTGAGGCGATCTTCCTGACATTGCCCACTCAGATTGGGCAGCCTCGCCCAACTGGTCCAATCTTCCAGAATGAGCCTTCTTAAATGATTGGATCAGTCTTATAGCATGAATATTGCTTTCGGCTCCCACGAGTTTTCCTCTGGCTTCCACTTGATCAAGTATTGAACTTGATTGATCCTCTTTCTACAGTCCAGAATTGCTTCAACCTCAAATTCTTCTTCCCCTCGACTATTACAGGTTTCGGTGGACCAGTATTCCGTTCAAGAAAAGAGTCGGAAAAAGAGTCCGTTTTAACAGGGTCACATGAAAATAAGGGTGAATCTTGAATGAGTCCGGCAACTCTAGTTCATAAGCCACATCGTTAATTTTCTCTTCACCGGAAAGGGCCCCACAAATTTAGTACCCAATTTCCTTGAAGGGCATGCCAACCTTAGGTTCGCTGTGGATAACCATACCTGATTGCCAGGCTCCAGGATTAATCCTCCTCATTTTTTCTTATCAAAGATTTTTTCTACCTGGGGCCACCAAAACGTGCGTTGCACGAGTTCAGAAGTCTCGAAAGCACCAAAGTGTCCAGCTAACGTGATCATGGAGGAGCCTCAATACAGCAACCCGTAAGTCTTCTGGCAGGAAACCATTGTCCTTGTACCATAACAGGCCATCCCTTGTCTGTAAATTTGTTTCTGAGGAGAAGGAAGGAAGCTTGTTTAATTTGTGATAGCTAGTCTTCCTGTGGTAGAAGAAAGTTCCCTGAAGGCAAGATGGTATCTGGAGGTGTGGCTTCTTCATTGAACATACGGGATAACGCATTAGGTTTTGTGTTCTTCGACCCAGGACTGTACGTAATATGGAAGGAGAATAAGGAAAAGAATAATGCCCACCTTGCCTGACATGGTTTTAATCTTTTTGCAGTCCTCAGATACTCTAGATTTTTATAGTCTGTATAGATCAAAATTGGGTGTGCTGCCCCTTCCAACAGATATCGCCAGTCCTCTCGATCCCCAACATCGTAATTCCTTTCTACTGCTGACAATTTACGGGAAAAAAATGCAACTGGATGCAATAGAGCTTTCGACCCTTGTCGTTGGGAGAGTACTGCCCCAACTGCTGTTTCAGATGCATCAACTTCTAGAACAAATGGCAGAGTTGAATCGGGATGCTTCAAGACAGATGTGGAAGTAAACAGTCTCTTAAGATTCTTAAAGGCAGCCTGAGCTTCAGGTGACCAGTGGAATCGGATGCCTTGCCTGGTTAACTGCGTGATGGGGGAGATGATGGCTGAAAACCCCCTAATGAACTTCCAATAAAAGTTGGCAAATCCCACGAAACATTGCACTCCTTTCTTGTCCGCAGGAACTGCCCAGTCCATAATAGCAGTAACTTTCTGGGGATCCATCTTAATGCCTTCAACTGATATGATCAGTCCAAGAAATTTAATGCTACGTTCACGTTGTTCAAATTCACATTTTTTCGGGCTTGGCGTATAGGCCATATTGCCGAAGCAGAGCCAACACACTGCTGACATGCTTGCGGTGATTGTCCATAAATGAGGAAAAGATCAAAATGTCATCTAGGTATACTAACGAACAGATCTAGGTAATCTCGGAAGATGTTGTTAATAAAATGCTGGAATGTGGCAGGGGCGTTACACAAACCCAATGGCATTACCAGGTATTCAAAGTGCCCGAATCGAGTACGAAAGGCTGTCTTCCATTCAGCTCCTTCTCTGATGCGGACTAGGTTGTAGGCCCCCCAAAGATACAACTTAGTGAAAATGGTTGCGACTCCGAGTCTCTGAAATAATTCAGGCATAAAGGCAGCGGATAATGATTTTTAACAGTAATCTTGTTAAGTTCATGATAATCTGCACAGGGCCGTAGAGTGTGATCCTTCTTCTCAACAAAGTAAATGCCTGCTCATGCCGGAGAGGTGGATGGGCGGATGAATCCTTTTTGCAGATTGTCATTAATGTACTCTTTCAATGTGCCCAATTCTAGTTCAGTTAGAGGGAAGATTCTCCCAAAAGCAACTTCAGCTCCTGGAAGGAGCTCAATCGGGCAGTCATGGGGCCTGTGGGGAGGAAGAGTCTCTGCGCCCTTTTTACTGAAAACGTCTAAGTCACTAAGTGGAAGTCACATGTGATTTCCTGTAGACAGTGCTGGTGACAGTAGAATGAAGGAAACTTGATTTCCCCGGTGGCCCAGTTGATGTGGGGATTGTGGGCCTGTAGCCAGGGTATGCCCATAATAATGGGGAATAAAGGTGAAGAAATGGCATCCTGATGTAACAACTCTTGGTGATGATTAGCAATGGTGGCATGCAGTGGGATCGTTTCTTGTGTGACTGGTCCGGATTTAATGGTAGACCCATCGGCCAAATGTACAGATAGTCCCTTAGCCTTGGGCTGCAATGGAATCAGGTGTCTGGCTGCAAAAAGTCCATGAAGCAGCTGCAGGCTCCGGAGTCAATTATAATGCAAACATGGATATTCCTTCCTGGAAGCTGTAACGGAATAGGAAGAGCGAGGTAAGAAGAGTTGTTTGGCAAAGCTGTGGAATGGGCAGAAGAAATTGATAGGCACTTATAAAGCTTTGTTGGACAGGATGTCACGTAATGTCCTAGCTCCCCACAAATACAGACACAGGTTATTCTGGTGTCGACGTTGGCGCTCTTCAGCGGTGAGTGAGGGGTTGAGCAAGCCCAGCTGCATGGGCTCGTAAGTATCGGGAGAGGAAGCTACAGGAGCCAGCGTAGCCGGGCTAGAGAAGCTGGAGACTCTGGGTAACACCCAGGTTGGACGAGATTGTCCTGCTGTTCTTTCCGATCTCCATTCCCTCAGACGTCGGTCAATCTGTATAGACAGGTTAATGAGGTTAATGAAGCATATAGGGATTGGGGCACCCCAACACGTGCCAACTTGTCTTTTAGGGGATCTGACAGACTCATACAAAATTGATAATGGAGTGTAGCATCATTCTAATTAGTATCAGAACTAGAACGTCTGAATTCAGCTACATAGTCCTCGGTCGCTCTGCGACCTTGCTGGAGTGCATGTAGTGCTGCTTCAGCTGTAGCAACTTGCTGGTGATCCTCGTACAGTTGAGACATGGCATCAAAGAAAGTGAGGTTTGTTAAGAATGCTGCTTTTTGTTCCAAGAGACTGTGTGCCCAGGATTGAGGGTCACCCAGCAGCAAAGAGATGACAAAGCCCACCTTGGTTGCCTCCAAGGAAAAGGTTCGTGGCTGAAGGGCAAAGTAAAGTTCACAGGCGTTGGGTAACGCTCTGAATTTGCTGCATTCTCCAGAGAATTTTTAAGGTGTAGATACCCTAGGTTCTGGTGGTAACATCACAACTGCAGGTGTGGAGGATGAACTGGTGGCAGAGGGGATGAGCAGACCCTTAAGTACCGGCAGGGGAGGACCATTCTTGAACATGTTCCTCCAGTCGGGTATATCCCTCTTGCAGATTTTTGACGGCTTGCGTCAGGTCTGCCAGATGTTGGCAAAGTTCATCCATAGGAGAGGTTCCTCGCTTGGGCTCAGACATGGCTGTCTGATACTGTCACGTTCTTGTCACATACCTTAAAGGTGAGCCTGAAATGCAGAGGAAGGCCTCTCTTAGGCCTCGGACTCAGGGCCCCTGATAGAGCAAACAGGAGGTGCGGGAGTGCAGAACAGCATGAGTGCCTGGCAGGATTGCTGGTGGAGGAGCAGTTCTGAAGTTCCTGATGACACTGTGATGGGTTACCAGTAAGACAGGAAGTCCAGACACCTTACAGGCTGGAGACTGGATCAAGCTGGATGCCATACACAGCAAAGCAGAGAGTATCTGGCAGCGAAGATGTTCCGAGGGAATTGGAACACAGGCAGGTACAGGCAGGCCGGGTCATACACATACAGAAAGTACTGGAACAGATGCGTAGGCAGAGGCAGAGTCAAGATACAAACTGGGTCGGTAACGTGCAGGCAGCGTGGTAACCAGAGAAGGCAGGTGCAAAGTCAAGTACAAGCCGGGGTCAGGCGGAAGGCAGGATTAGACAGAGGCAAGCTGGGTCAAACACAGGAACAGATGCAAATCGCAGGTAGCAGGGATCACAGGAAATGCTGTAGATCAGACAGCACTGATCCTGTTTACAAGCCTGGTTTAAATAGTCTGGCACCGGGACCCGTCCGCGCGCGCATGCACATTGGCGCTCGCAAACGTGCACCAGCTTGTACAGTGTTTCTTAAAGGAGTCTTTCTGAGGAGATCTTCCTGACAGACTACCACTCCTGTTGCCAGAGGCAAGTGAGGACCAAAGCCAGAGATAAAGGGGAAGCAGTTGCCACCAAGGGACAACCACTCTTGTTATCAGAGGCCAGTGTATTCGAAGTCTGAAGAAGTACCAGAGCAGCCTTTTTCACTAGCCGGCAATGGTAAAGAAGTGGGAAAGCTTCAGCAGAGTGCCAAGCCAGGGACCCAGCGGGTTAGAATGGGTGAAGCTTGAGGAGTATACAGCGCGTTAGCTGTGGAAGAGCTCAGGGGATCCAGTGGAGGCTGGGGTCTCAAAAGTCTAGAGAGAGACGGGGAGCTCAGTGAGTGAAGATCTACTGTAGGATGCTGTGAGTTACGTGTGCAGATCTATATTAACTTGTTGAAAGTTCAGTTGCTATAGGAGACAGCAGTTCTACAGCATACAGTTTGCTGCATCCATCTTAAAGGCCCTCTACCTGTATAGCTGTCTGCCTATTACTATTTTTGTCTGCAGTGTCTGCCAAGTGCACTTGCATCTGCCTAAGGGTGTCCTGGCCCTATCCCTCTCTCCCCTAGTTCTTGTTAAGAGACAATAAATCTCTTCTTGCATTCAAAAAAGTGACTGGCACCCATGTTTCCAACTTGCATTACACCCACCATGCCTAGAAATCTGCACCTTGAGGAGGAATGTCAGCTCTCCCTGATTCAGGGGGTCACCACCAGGCCTCTAAATGGCTGGGACATTGCTACAATTAGAAGATGCCAACACCTCAACTTTATAGAACTTGGTAAATGTGTGCACAGACGATTAGGTCACTGCTTTGAAAACTTGAGAACAGACGCCTGATGTCGTAATGCCCAAGCAGGCGCTAACCGCCGTGGTGGAATGCGCCATAACATGGAAGGGAGGTTCCCGCCCCTCAAGTGGTTGTAAATGCAGAAGGATTTTTTTTGTATATTTACGCATTCTATGCATTCAGATAAAAATCCTTCTGTGTGCAGCAGCCCATCTCAACCCCCCTAATACTTACCTGACCCCATCTCTATCCAGCGATGTTGCACGAGAGACTCAGCTGTCTGGGACTTTCCTTCCTCATTGGTTGAGACAGCAGCGAAGCGCCATTGGCTCCTGCTGATGTCTTTAAAAGTCAGTGAGCCAATGAGGAGAGAGGGGACGGGGCCGGGCTGTAGCTCCATATCTGAATGGACACAGGGAGCTTTGGCTTGGGTGCCCTTATAGCAAGCTGCTTGCTGTGGGGTACTCAACAGGGGGGAGGGGCCAGGAGCGCCGGTGAGGGACCCGAGAAGAGGAGGATCTGAGTTGATGTGTGCAAAACCATTACACAGAGCAAGTGAGTATAACATGTTTATTATTTTTAAGGAAAAAAAATGACTTTAGTATCACTTTAATGGCATATGCTTGTACAATCGTCTGCTTCATCGAGCTTCATCCGGAGTCCAGCAAGCATTAACAGAGTCCGAGCCCAGGACTCCTCCCCAGCCCAACATGTTGGCATCAGTTGTGGTCACCGTCCAACGAAGGGGAAGGAAGGACTTTCTGGTCCGTCGAGACAGAAACCGCAGCCACCAGAGGAGAAAGCCCCTCGACGACTGCTCCAGATTAATCCGATTGTCCGGGGAAGCGGGAGACCTGTTCCATTTGGATAGGATTTTCCTCTAGCCACCCTCGGACCTAAAGCCTGAATGCAAAGATGCAGGGAGCACCACTTGCAAGACAAGAGCTGTCGGACAGCTGACCAGAGCTTCTGGAGTGTGTCCAGCGGAAGGATACCTTGGCCTGCTCCAAATCGAGAATCAGCCCCAGATGCTCTAGGTACTTGGATGGGGTCAACACAGGCTTCCTGAGGATCAGGATCCACCTGAAGTCCTGTGGGGAATGCATGATGATCCCCACACATCCACCAGGGACGCACATAGAAACAAGCAGTCCAGGTAACCGATCACAACAATTCCTCGTAGTCTTAGCAAGGCAAAGACCGGGGACCAAGACCTGGGTAAACCCCCAGTGAGTGGACGCCAGACTAATGGGAAATGCACAAATTGATAAGCGCGGCCCTGATCGCAAAGCTTAGGAAGCATTGATGTCCCTCACAGGTGGGATTTTGCAGATAAGCGACCCTAAAATCCATGGAGGCTAGAGAATCTTCTGTGAAGAGAGTCTGCCACCGAGCAAATGGATGCCACCTGGAACTAATGAACCTGCAGAAAGGCAGACAAGGCCTTGAGGTCCCAGTTTGGGATAACCCTGTCCATCTTGGGAACGGAGAACAGAATGGAGTAAAAAAAAACCCGGCACTGCTTTGACTTGGACATTGGGGTAATCACCCTGCAAGGGAACAGGTCCTGCACAGGCCTGTACAGGGTCTGTAGGCACACCGAGCTGAACATTGCAGGGAAATAACTGTCCAGCCAAAAAGAGTGAAACTCCATTTTGGTACTGTAGAAAATGATGTTGCGGACCCATCTCTTGGGAATACTCATGGGGACAAAAAGTTCGCTCAGGTGCCAGGAAATCAGGCCCGGACTGCCAACATGGTTCCCTCCTCATCCTAGCTTGAAGGAAGAAGTTTCTTGATAATGTTGTCTAGTGGAGCGCCAAACAGACAGTCACCCAGGAAGGGCAGGACTGCCAGGGCCTGTTTGGAAGTCTGGGCAACTGACCAACACTTGAGCCAAGGGACCCCCTCAAGCACCACCGCCAACGCAGAAAGTGAGTCAAAGCCCTGGACCGGCTGGTCCGCCAGTCCCCCATACGCTTGGGGCACTGGACTAGAAGGCAAGGCATGTCACCGAACCTAGGCCTATTTGGTCAAACCACCACCCACAGCCGCGGAATGCTAGAACCAAACCTGTTGGGGCGCCATGCCGAGGACTGCCACGCTGGTCTTGCCTGCTGGGGAATTATGCTGTGTGGGCACACCAAATAATCCTGTGCCAATAGTTACACAGACTGACAGCCGCTGGCAGCACAGTGGATGGGATACCCTAGTGCTGCCAGGCAGGTCCGCTGTAGCAGCTGGACAGATCGCCGGGTGGAAAGGGGGGTTAGGAGGCAGGGAAGGGCGCAGACCCCATTCCCCAAATAAACATGACAGCCGGAGCGATCCCCCCCAACCCCACCCCCACCAAATCACCGCACATCCGCCCCTGACTGGGCAGGCAGGCCCCCACAGCCAAATGGTGGGTGCAATGTCTGCCTGTACAGACCGCAATGCACCGGCCTAAAATTGCAGGCATCCGGAGCACACCCCCTCTAGAGCCTTACGAGCCAGCATTGCATGACCGCCCATTCACCGCATCCCATGCGGGGGGAGAGAACCTGGTGGGGGGCCCCCTGATCGCACGCCTCCACATCCACCGACTCGTAGAGCTAGCAGCTAGACCCAGGAGCTGACACTCAGCACACGAAAGGAACTGGAGCTTCAGTGGCTATTCCAGGCCTTCATAGGAGACATATCCCAAGAGTTGACATTCCAATAGGAGGTAGGCACCCACATGCCATGGAGACCCAAGGACACTGGCGCACCCTCCCTGGCTGAGACCAGTGGGCCGTCCGCCTAGGGACACAGGTAGGGCTACCTGACGCACGGAAGCAGCGTAAAAAAACTGTCCATACTCCTGACACTAGGCAGAATGACTGAAGTCCTATATCAGAGAGGAGGTTTTATACCCAGAGAGGACTGTCCATAGGAGATGCTGAATCTTTTTCTAGGTTCCTACTCCTATAGGTGGGGATTTAAAACCCATCTTTGGTTAAAAAAGAAGAATCTGTGTCTGTCAATGAACTTAAGAGAGGTTTTTTTTATTTTTAACATATTTCACATTTCTAACACATTAATTTGTTTGAGAAATAAGGTTGTTTTTATTTTTTGTTAGAGAACAAAAGATTTTGGATTATGTATTGATGCATTATGCTATGTATTGTGATGTATATTGTATATATAGTATACTTATTTCTGTTTTGTTCATTTTCAGTATTCTGCACATCGTTATTAGAAAATACCTTTGAGGTCCTAAAGGTCCAGAGGAAGCAGGGAATGCTGCAAAATGCGTAGACCAACGTACTGACCTTATCTGCATTTCTTGTTTGAGCTTGGTGTATACCTCCAAAAAAGCCCACAAAAAAAAACCCTGCAAGACAAAGGCATTTAGAACGATGCCCTGAATCGGCACCAGCACACTGAATACACGGCCGACATCTTTCACCTGAGTTACTTCCGGCTTTGTGGGCTCCAGCGCTGTGATTGGCCGGAGGCGCGGTGACGTCACTCCCGCGCATGCGTGCGGTACCTGCTGGTCACGGCACTGGCCCTGAAGAAACGGCACCAGCGGATGAGGATCTGGGCTCTGGGCAAAACCACTGAACAGGGTAGGTAAGTATAACATGTTTGTTATTTTAATAGGAAAAAACTGAGACCTTACAATCACTTTATTATTTGGTTTCTGTTTACGGGATGATTCCTCCTTTGGTGTAATTTAAATTTAGGGTTCATTTCAGCATCCCACCTATATCCCGGTGGGTATTTACATGCAGTGCTATTTATTAACATTGCCCTCACTAAAGATGGCCTCAGAGGTCAACCAGGGTTGCAGCATCCAACTGAACATCTGCTCCCCTGATGACACCTATAGAGACTTCGGAGGACCAAAGCTCCTTGCAACCTTCATTCCCTCTGTACAGTGGCCAGCTAAACAGCGCCAACTACAGAGGGGAGGATAAAGTGCACCTGCCTACACACTGCTGTGTCACAAAATTCACAGTGCTTGCCTTCTGAACTGCTGAGGAGTTGAGAGAAGGAGTTTCAGGAGGTAGCGTCAGTACAGGAATCACTTCTTGTAGGAAGCAAGGTACCATGGGATATGCAGTCCTTAGAAATTTAAATTAAACAGCAGGAGAGAAGCCGCAAAGCATGCAGGGAATCCAGGAAGTTGTGCAAAAAGATGGCCAACAGACAGATAGCAATCATAATGTAATCATAAGGAGATTTTTCAAGTAGGTTATATTGAACCGTCAAAAAGAACTATTGTTTGTATTGTTATTACAATGCTGTTATAAAATGAAAGTGTATGCTGTCACTATAAAACTTTAATAAACGTTCATTTCCCTTGCAGGTTGGATGTGTGATTTTGTATTTGCAGTGTTTTTTTACCACTCAGTAACTGTTCTGTTTCAAACATTTCTTTGTCCTTGCTGTTTTAGAAGAGCTGAGTGTCTCAGAAGAACTCTCCTCATAAGAGAATGACTTCTGTCACAGGCATTAAATTATTAAAGCGGTATTTATGCTTTTAATTATTAAAACAGCACAGATGAACTATCTGAATTTAATATGCTGTAATATCTCTACAAGGTCAGGAGCATTGATGTATGCAATAAAAAAATAAAGTTTTTCAGAACTAAAATAATATTTTGGAGTGGCTTGGAAATTGAGGCTCTCCATAATTTTATTTGCTTTTTGACAAAGTCTAATAGTTTGACATTAAGTTTTATGTCATTTGGAGCCCTTACTTATTATTTAAATCCATCCATTTTGGTCTTTGTACCCCTCCTCCTTCATGCCCATGCATGCAAAACTTTTAATACACATACATTTCACAATTAAATATGTGATTTAATATTAAACATACAGTTGTCAGTAATAGTTTTTTTCCCCTTTTGCAATACGTTGTTAGGGTTTATATTAAAGCAGAACTAATTCCTCCTATCCTTTTCAGCCAAGGAGGCTGCCATCTTAGCCTGTTTGATCTGCAAATACCATGGTGCTGCACATGTGATTAGTTATGATTCCAGCCATTTGATGGTTTGACAGTTTGGTTAAAAGCACAAGCATATGTGACAGTTAGCATTCCGGCATGCTGGGAATGTAACAATTTTTATGAAACCATTAAATTGATGGGTTTAGATTAGCTTTAAATTCTGTCAATTCCATCAGGATTACTCTGGGTCTAACAATTTATAAGGAGATGCGATAGAACAGCAGAACAGGGGTTCCTGTACAATGCTTTTTATCTTAGAGTTATTTTTTTCCTGGTTTCTATCAGGGTAAGACCAACTTAAGTCAAATCACTATTTTTCCGCATTCAAGGAGAAAATCTCTGCAGTGGTGAGGAAGGGGATGTCTGATGGTATCAGAACTGGATAACGTGCCACCGTGCTGCCACCTGATGGACTGGGGTCGTCCCAAAACTGAAGAAACAAAAAGGCACACAAGGGCGCACTGGCCTAGCGCATTATTCTTGATAAAATTTGTTTGATAAAAATCATAAAAACATACTCACAAACAACTCATGTAACAAGCATTTCCAGTGCTGGAGCGGGTAAAATCCAATCCACTGTCTCCTACTGGTAACCTGGATAAACTGGCTAACGCGTTTCAAGGCCGTAGCCTCTTCCTCAGAGCTTCTGAGGAAGAGGCTAAGGCCTTGAAAGACCAACTTAAAGTGGAAGTTTAATTTGAAAAGCAAGTCCTGCTAGATCACTTCAGGCTGCCTTCTTCTGCAGGTATAGCTATCTAAAACATTAAAAATAAGTGTCTATACTGTTTAAAATCCAGTAATAACACTGTCTCAACCTGCTCTGCACATGCTCAGTTGCTCTACATTTTTAGGTACTGTCGAATTTGTAGATGCCAATCTGCCGACAACCTTGAAGCAGAATCAAAATCTCCTATCCTTTACAGTCAAGGAAGCTGCTTCTGTTTGATCTGCAACTGCCATGGTGCTGCACATGTGATCAGTTATGACACCCAACATTTGATGCTTTGACAGTTTGTTTAAGGACACATGCAAATGTGGCAGTTAGCAATTCCGGCACGCAAGTAATGTAAATGTAAATTCAGCTTTATGATTTACTGCTGTTCAGGGGCTCTGGGCTTCAGGAAAATGGCAGCCTCCAGCAAGAAGAAACAGGAGCAATTTACAGCATACATTCATTTTGGCTGCATAATTATTCATGTGAAATGTATGTTCCTTGTTAAAGAACATTATTTTATTTTTTTTATAAATTTGTTATAGGTAAAGTTCCACTTTTAAATGGTGGCAGTAGTTTGCTGTGTGGAGACATAAATGCATAAATGCTCCAACAATGTTTTTTTTTTTCCTGCCAGTCATTTTCCAGGACAACACATGGGAGATGGAGGCTTCTCCCATTGAGTCAAGAAGCACATAGTAATAATCTTGAAATGGAGGCCCTACATAAGTACTAGTCAGCTATAGTTTTTCACCTACGTCCATCTATGCATGTTTGTCCATGCGTTTATGCACATACGGTGTTGAGCCTAAACACATTCTACTGGTGATAATATGAATTTATTCTGGCCATTGGAATACATTTACACGCATACATATTATGCCCATAAGCTCTGCTCTAAGCACAAGCATAAGTACAATGACCTGAGCTACATGTCACCCTGCATACATAGAATAATAAAGTACAACACTTACATAGTGATTCTCAACCTCAGTCCTCAAGTACTGGGGGTACAGGCCATGTTTTGGGAATTTCTCTTAGATAAAATAGCTGTCCAAAATACCAAGCCATTGACTGATTTAAAGCACACGTGCAAGATCAAGGGAAGCCTGCAAACATGGCCTGTCGGGGGTACTTGAGGACTGAGGTTGAGGACCACTGGTGTAGGTAATAGATATGTACAAATGGTTGTACACAGTAGGGAAAGACAATCCAACAATACTATTTATCTGTAACTGAATCTTGACTAGTGATATTGAAATGAATATATAAATTTAGTATGCACCTTAAGAAGTAGCCAAAAGGGTCAATGCACATCCTGGGTCATATAACATCACGGCAAGAGAGCAGTGAGGATATAATAGGAATGATACATTTTGAGTAAGCAATAGGAAGAGGAGTCCAGACCCTAGCAAGATGTACAGAGTATATGTAGTGAGTTTTAAAGCAAAGAACACACCAATAGTACAAATCAATTTCAGTCTGCTGTCAATAGTGAGCCATAATACAATCGGATAGAGATATCAGGTAGAGGCGGTAGTCTATTTGGCGATCAGTCCCAAGGTGTCCATATTTTATTAAATATATAATATGCCTCTAGCTTTGGCTGTAAGATGTTCTATCTTTCATATGTCTTTAATAGTATCATTGTCTGAGAGGAAACCTTAGTAGACTGCCAATGTAATTAAATAAGTTTTCTGGTAGCGGGAAAAAAATATGAGTAGCCAGTTTTTTGGAATGTTTGGGAATACCTGGGAAAGGCAGTCCTTAACAGACCGTGAATGGGGGCTACAGGGAGGAAACTTCAAGGATCTGTCGCAGAAGCAACATAACAGAGGCCCAAAAGGGTTGAACCTGATATATATATATGGTGCAATGAACCTTTTCCTTCTCCAAAAGGACTCTGATAGTATCAAGTTATAGGCGATGGCATGTAAAATCTCGAGCGTTTAATACGAGTGCGTCAAAATCTCTTCATGCACCTCCCAGAAGGATCACTTACAGTAGCTGCTAGGCCCCAGATTTTATTCCAACCTTTCCAGGACCTGTTCCCATTTTCTCATACAAAGATGATGATCTCCTATCAACAGGGGAGCCTTGTGAAGTGTTTTTTAAATGGAGGAAATTAAATATAGTTGAGATGGGCTCTAGGCACAGAGATACTTAAATTTTATGGGACATTCTAGTGTTAGAGAAGTTTGCATGGTAAAAAAAAAATGCTTGAATTGTAAATATGAAAATAACTAGTGTTTGGACACTCGTTTGTTAGCCTGCAACTCCTCAAAAGGTTGAAGTTTATGGGGAACCAAGTTGATAAAGTGCCATAGTTGGAGCACTGCACGTCATAATTTGCCCATAGGATAGGCTATCTGGTATCTCAAGGTTATAGAGGACATAAGTCAAAAATGGTCCATTGTTTTCTTATGCCTGATAACACTGCTCTTGAAATACAGATCTAAACACCTTATGTGCATGGCCACATATGCTATAGGCATAAAAACTGAATGCCTGTAAATGTGGTATTTTTTAAGGCCCGCGTGCATGTGCCTTAAACCTCCCTGCCAGCTTTTCATTGACAAATTAAGGACAAATTTGTAGCAATTCATAAGGACTTCTCTTTCTTCACCATTACAGAATTGTCTTTGACTTTTAGGACTCCAGTCACACCTGAGCGTATCGATTTACTGGCGTTTTCTGGCTTTTTTAAAGCTTTTTTGCAGCTTTTTACAAGCTTTTTTAAAGCGTTTTAGAAGTGTATTATGAGCATTTTACAGGGAGGGAGGAAACGGAGAGGAATTTAGGGGCGGAGAGCTGCTATTTGAGTGTTTTACAAGCGTTTTTCTGCATTTCTTTTGAAGTCTATGAGGCCAAAAACGCTTGTAATCTGCCAAAAAGAAGCTCATTTACTTTTTTGAGCTTCAGGCATTTTCCTTTAGGTGACAGAATGCTCAGATGTGAACGGGCCATTGAAATTAACCGTTTCCCGACCGGCTCACGTACTTATACTTCGGCAATGTGGCTCACCTGTGCGTACCGCGCAGTTGCGGGCGCGCTGCCGGTGCGCTCTTGTGCCCTCGCGCACTCCCTGAGACTCAATGTGACTGCGATCGCCTGTGAGAAAGGAAGAACGGGGAACCGCCAATGTAAATACGGTGGTTCCCCATTCTGACAGACAGCATGACACTGATCTACTGATCCTTGTGATCAGGATCAGTTAGATCTGTCATGCCCCTGCCAACCCAGCCCCCATAAGGTTGGAACACACACAGGGAACACAGTTAAACCCTTGATCGCCCCCTACAGGTTAACCCCTTCCCTGCCAATGACATTTATACAGTAATCAGTGGCTATTTTTAGATCTGATCGCTGTATAAATGTCATTGGTCCCAAAAAAGTGTCATAAATGTCCGACATGTCTGCCGCAATGTCACAGTCCTGATAAAAATCGCAGATCACCGCCATTACTAGCAAAAAAGAAATAGCTAAAACACCATAAATTAATTCTCATGGTTTGCAAACGTGGCAACTTTTGCGCAAACCAATCAATATACGCCTATGTGATTTTTTTACTGCAAATTTTTTTTTTTCAAAATTGTCGTTCTTTTTTTTGTTTATAGCGGTGATCATAAGTGACGCAGAGGTGATCAAATACCACCAAAAGAAAGCTCTATTTGTGGGAAAATAGGATGTCAATTTTGTTTGGGTACAATGTTACATGACCGCGCAATTGTCAGTTAAAGTGACGCAGTGCCGAATCACAAAATGTGCTCTGGTCAGGAAGGGGGTAAAGCCTTCCAGGGCTGAAGTGGCTAATGGGCTTTTGCTTGTTGGACATTTTGGAGCTTCAGAGCTGAGCAATTTAACAAGCTGAAAAGCGCTCAGGTCTGAACAAGGCCTAAATAATTTACAATGTCCAAAGGAAGGAGAATGTGAGCAAAGATAATGACTTGTCTAATTCTCATCTTAAAACTGAGTTCCAACCGAAATGTCACTTTTAAGATAAAAATACCCCTAGAATACTCATGCCTCCTGCAAGGTAACAAAGATATGCTGTAAATGCCCACTTTTCTATTTGTGCAGCATCGTTTTCTTACTTTCTGAAGTTCCTGCACAGCGCGGTCGTCTTCAATGTGGGCATCTGAAGCCGCAGTGTCCTTCTTCCTGGATTCCGTGCATGCTGGCTACCCAGCATGCACCTGCCGATCTCGCACATGTGCAGTGAGTTGCAATCTTGGTCAGCTAGACATGGGATGGCTCCTGTAACATTTAACATTAGCTTCTATGGGAAATCATGGTCAGCTTGACATGGCAAAGAGCATGGCACTTTGTGTAAGTAAAGTCTCCAGAACTGGACACAGTATTCTAATGAGGTCTCACTAAAGATCTATATAGGGGAATAAGGACCTCCTTCCTCCTGCTGGTGATGCATCCTAGAATTCTATTCACTTTCCCCACTGCCTGGTCACACTATTTGCTCATTTTGCAATCATCTGAAATATGTAAGTACCCCCAAATCTCTTTCCTCTGTAGTGCTGTTCTACTCTCTCAAGGGATTATTTCTCCCTAGGTGCATTTTTTTACATTTAGAAACATTGAATTGCAGTTTCCACTGCTTTGACCAATCTTCCAGCAATGCCAAACTATGTTCCATGTTACAGACAACTCCTGGGATATCAACCCTATTATGCACCTTTGTATCATCAGCAAAAACACATACCTTACCCAACAACCCTTTAGTTATATATATATAAATGTATTAACCATAGCCAAATGACGGCTACAGGGCGGTTGCTTAATTCTGGGAGGGCGTCTATTTTTAACTCCAGTTGTCATGTTCAGCATTAACGTAAGCTCTTAGGTTTCTAAATCTCCGTTAGATTAAGGATGGTATCCAGAAGACAAGGAATTCTTGATACACAGATGTTTGCAAAAGGCTCTCCAGAACGAAGAAATGAATTGTGGCCCTCTGTCACTAACAATATCAACCGGAATACTGTGTAAACGGACAACATTTTCAATGAAAGATAGCCAGGCTTGGGGCTAAAGGTAGGGTAGGCATCGGAATGAAGTGTGCCAATTTTGAAAACCTGTCCACAACTACCCAGATGATTGCATTCCCCCCTGCAAATCCATGATAAAATCCATACTGATATGAGTCCATGGAGCATGGGAAACAGGTAGTGGTTGTAGTAGTCCTTGAGGAACAGATCGAGGCATTTTGATGGCCTCACAAACAGTACAAGCTTTAATGAAAGCAGTCACATCTTTCTTAAGCGTAGGCCACCAAACCAGGGATTTCAGGCGTAAGAAGGTTTGTTTCATACCAGGATGTCTGAATATCTTTTGTCCATGGGCCCATTGCAAAACTTCTTTACGTAAGTTTGGAGGTACATACAAAGTATTATCCGGAACCGAGAGATTGGCAGGAGTATGGGATTGAGCAGCCAACAAACTCCTTTGTAAGGTTGTATCTAGTTGATCAATAATTAGTTCAGGAGGAACAATATGCTCCGGGGGAGCTTGGTTATTTTCACAAGGGAATTGCAGAGACAGGGCATCGGCCTTGGTGTTCTTAATACCAGGAATGTAAGTTACGAAGAAATTAAACCGGGTAAAGAATAATGCCCAGCGGGCTTGTCTGGAATTCAGTCCCTGAACCTTTTCCAAGTAAGTTAAATTTTATGGTCCGTTTGAACCACAACTGGGAGTTCCGTACCTTCTAATAAATGTTGCCATTCGGAGAATGCTAGTTTTATAGCCAGAAGTTCTCTATTCCCTATGTCGTAGTTTTGTTCTGCAACAGAGAATCTTTTGTAGAAGAAGGCTACCGGATGTAGTTTGTTGGAAGTAGGGTCTCGTTGGGATAACACTGCTCCAGCACCTATTTCGGAGGCATCCACTTCCAAGAAGTATTGAGCAGAAGGCTGAGGACGAAGGAGCACAGGAGCAGAGCAAAAAGCAGACTTTAGAAGATTAAAGGCTTTCAGAGCTTCCGGAGTCCACTGAGAGCAGTTGATCCCTTTCTTAGTGAGGACTATGATGGGAGCCAGAATCTTACAAAAATTCTTAATGAATTTACGATAGTAATTCGAAAATCCAATTAACCGCTGGACTTCTTTTAACATGGAAGGTCCACTGTAAGATGGCATTGAGCTTCTTAGGATCCATCTGGAATCCTTCAGAAGAAATTATATACCCTAGGAAAGGTATTTCCGATTGTTCAAAAGAGCATTTGGAAAGTTTAGCATACAACCGGTGATCTCTTAGACATTGGAGAACAGTGCGTACATGGCAACGATGAAGCTTCAAATCTTTAGAGTGAATGAGTATATCATCTAAGTAGACGACAATGAAAGAGTCGAGTAGATCCCTGAAAATGTAATTCCCAAACTCCTGGAGTACGGCGGGGGCATTGCAGAGACCGAATGGCATCACAAGACACTCATAATGCCCCCTTCTCGTATTAAAGGCCGTCTTCCATTCGTCTCCCAGACAGTCAACAGTAAATGGCTTCAAACATGCTTGGGATAAACATAATCTATAGTCCAACAACAAGGTTAACCACTTGACCACTGGGCACTTAAACCCCCTTAACAACCAGGCCAATTTTCAGCTTTCAGTGCTCTCACATTTTGAATGACAATTACTCAGTCATGCTACACCGTACCCATATGAAATTTGCGTCCTTTTTTTCACACAAATATTTGGCGTTTTTTTATTTTTTACACTATAATTAAAAAAAGACCGAAAAATTTGTAAAAAAATTAATTTTTCTTAGGTTCTGTTATAAAATTTTGCAAATTAGTAATTTTTCTTCATAAATTTTGGCCAAAATTTATACTGCTACTTATCTTTGGTAAAAAAAAAAAACAAATTAGTGTATATTATTTGGTCCTTATGTAAGTTATAGAGTCTACAAGCTATGGTGCCAATCTCTGAAAATTGATCACGCCTGATGTACTGACCACCTATCTCATTTCTTGAGACCCTAACAAGACAGGAAAGTACAAATACCCCCCAAATGACTTTTTGGAAAGTAAACATTCCCAGGTATTTAGTAAGAGGCATGGTGAATTTTTTGAAGTTGTAATTTTTTTCCCACAATTCTTTGCAATATGAAGATTTTTTTTTTCCCCACAAAAGGTTATTTCTCACACCCAGCATATGCATACCACAAATTACACCCCAAAACACATTCTGCTACTCCTGAGTATGGCGATACCTCATGTCTGAGACTTTTACACAGCCTGGCCACATACAGAAGCCCAACATGCAGGGAGCACCATCAGGCGATCTAGGAGAATAAATTACACACATCATTTCTTGACTACCTCTTGCAATTTTGAAGGTCCTGGAGCAGGACAATGGAAACGCCCAAAAAATGACCCCATTTTGGAAAGTAAACACCCCAATGTATATTCTAGGAGGCATAATGAGTCTTTTGAACATGTAATTTTTTCCACAAGTTTTTGGAAATTGTGGAAAGAAAATAAAAACGCTTTTTTTTTTTTTTTTACACAAAGTTATCCATTTATACAATATTTCTAACACACAGCATGTACATGTTACACAGCCTGGCCACATACAGAGGCCCAACATGCAGGGAGCACTACATTTCAAATCTAATTTGACTACCTTTTACACTATTGTGAGGCACTGTGGTGGCATGGATAGGCACTGTAGTGGCACGGATAGGCAGTGTAGTGGCATGGATGAGCAGTATAATGGCATGGATGGGCAGTGTAGTGGCACGGATGGGCAGTGTGGTGGCATGGATGGGCAGCGTAGTAGCACAGATGGGCAGTGTAGTGGCACGGATGTGTCACGGATGAGAACTGATGTGGTATGGATGAGCATGAAAGAGGCACAAATGAGCCATGGATGGGGATAGATGAGCATGGATGGGGATGACTGAGCACGGATGGGGATGACTGAGCACGGATGGGGATGGATGAGCACAGATGGGGATGGATGAGCACGGATGGGATGACTGAGCACGAGTGAGGATGGATGAACATGGATGGGGATGACTGAGCACAGATGGGGATGGATGAGCACGGATGGGGATGGATGAGCATGGATGGGGATGGATGAGTACAGATAGGGATGGATGAGCACGGATGGGATGACTGAGCATGAAGGAGGATGGATGAGCATGGATGGGGATGGATGAGCACAGATGGGGATGGATGAGCACGGATGGGATGACTGAGCATGAATGAGGATGGATGAGCATGGATGGCGATGACTGAGCACGGCTGGGTGGGTGAGCACGGCTGCGTGAGGATGGCTGAGCATGGATGGATGGATGGCTGGCTGAGCATGGATGGGGTGAGGATGGCTGGGTGGGTGAGCATGGATGGATGGGTGACTGAGCATGGATGGGGTGAGGATGGCTGGGTGGGTGAACATGGATGGGTGGCTGAGCATGGATGGGGTGAGGATGGCTGGGTGGGTGGTGGATGGATGGGGTGAGGATGGCTGGATGGGGTGAGGATGGCTGGGGTGAGGATGACTGGGTGGGTGTGGATGGATGGTGGGGGGTGCAGTCTGTCCCCCACTTAGCAGCGCTGTGGGCATTACACTTCGCCCACAGCGCTGCAGCACAACCTCTCTCCCCCCCTCTCTCCTTTCACACTGCACCGATCGGTGCGGAGAGGAGAGAGGAAAGCCGGCGGAAGCGACGGCTTGTTTACATGTGACCGCTCCGTCATTTGACCGAGTAATCACATGGTGAAAGGCCATTCACCGCGATCCATGATGCGCCGGGTGCCCTGGACCCGACGGTCACGGATGTTCCCATGTGCGCGCCCTAGTGGGCGCGCGGGAAGCGCGATTCTGGGAGGACGTCAATGTACGTCCTCCCAGAGTTAAGCAACTGCCCTGCAGACGTATTTTGTCTATGGGCCGGTTGCTAACTGATGTGAAAAAAACCAAAAGAATAAAAAGGGGCAGACTTGATGGACTACTCAGTCTTTTTCTGCCGTCACTTTTCTATGTTTCTATGTTTCTATTCCTGTTTTAAATTCTAATAAGGTTGTATGCTGAATGAAGGTCCAGTTTGGTAAAGACCTTCGATCCTTGGACCCGGTCAAACAATTCAGTAATCAGGGGAAGAGGATACCGATCCAGTTAAGTGCTCTGAAGTCTATGCAGGGTCTGAGTCCTCCATCCTTTTTCTCGACAAAAAAGAACCCAGCCCTCACGGGGGAGGTAGAAGGCAGAATTAATCCCTTCTTAAATCTGTCTTCAATGTACTCCTCCATTGCCTTAGTCTCAGCCAGGTTAAGGGGATAAGTCCTCCCCTTAGGTAGAGGAGTACCGGGAAGCAAGTCAATAGCACATTCATAAGGGCGGTGTGGAGGAAGCCTCCACTTCCTTTTCAGAGAACACATCAGCAAAATCTGCAAAGGCCTCAGACAACTCAGGGTTGGTAGACACCTTATGGACGATGCGTGGAGATTGCATACCACCTTTTGGAGACAGTGGACATGACAGGAGGTGCTCCAAGCCGAGATTTGACCAGAGGATCAGTTAATGGATGAACTATGTTTACATAACCAAGGGAACCGGAGAATCACCGGGTGTTTTGGGGACAGGATAATGTCAAAAGACAAAACCTCTTGATGCAGTGCCCCCAAACGGACAGAGAGGGGCTTGGACTCATGGGTTATAAGGCCATCACCCAGAGGGGCTCCACCAAGGGTCGTCACACCGATTGGTAGGGTTTTTGAAACCATGGGCATCTGAAGTCTCTTAACCAGAGCAGCATCTAAACGTGTACCACCAGAATCAATAAAGGCTACTGTGGAGCAGCACTGGTCATTCCAGGACAATGTGATAGGGACTAGAAGTCTCTCCTGAGGAGGGTTCAAAGCAGTAGGGCTTAATGGGACTCCTCGCTCATCCATTAAGCCCGAAAGTTTTCTGGCCGAACCGGACAAGAACGCAGCACATGACCTGACCTCCCACAATATAGACAGAGGCCTAAGGTCTTGCGTTTGGTGTGTTCCCTGTCCGACAACCGCACCGCCCCTACATCCATGGGTTCCTCCTCAGACCTGACAGGTAAGGGGACAGAAGGGACTAGCGATTGTAGAGAAGGAGACTTAGTACCAAGTCTGGGAGAATTATAGTGTCCTTGGTGCTCTCTCTCTAACCGACGCTCAGCAAAGCGAGTGTCCACCAGGATACACAAGTTGATAAACTCCTCTAGACCCGCTGGGATCTCACAGTACGTTAATTCATCCTTAATGCGTTCCACTAATCCTCTGCGAAACGCAGCCTTAAGAGCGCTACTGTCCCACTTGGTCTCTGCCGCTAGCGTACGGAATTCAATGGTGTAGGATGCTATGCTGTGTTTACCCTGACGCAAGTCAAGGATACGGGACTCAGCTGCCGATACTCTGCCGGTAACATCAAAAATCTTTTCAAACGTCTTTATAAAGGTTGGATAGTCAGTGAGCCCCGGAGACTCCTTCTCAAGAAGAGGTGACACCCAGGAAAATGCTCTGCCTGTGAGCAGGGAAATTATAAATGTCACCTTGGCTTGAGCAGAGGCAAACACAGCAGGCTGGTTTTTAAAATGTAACCGACAATGGTTGAGGAATCTCCTGCAATCAGCGGGGTTCCCATCATACTTCTGTGGGAGAGGGATTTTAGGAGCGGGAGGATCCAATGGTATAGACATAGCCACAGGTTCCCTAGTCCCAGTCCCTGGGTCACTAGGTGCAGCAGGACTAGACCCATGTGTAGCAAATAAAGAGGCCAACATAGCCGTGATGGAACTAGTTTCTCCTCCAATGACTGCACATGGCTAGCCTGTTCTCCGAGCATTAGTCCCTGATGAGAGACTGCTTGCACCAATTTGCGGAGGTCCATCTGGCCTGAATATACTGTTAGGTGTGCCAGGAACCCCAACCGTCACTCAGGTGGAGGACGGTTGCGGTCCTGCAGCCAGAATTCTGGGACCTCTATGATAAGTGCAAACAATCCCAATCAAGGAACAACAATAAATAATAGACTCACGGTTAGTAGCAAATCCGGGCAGAGGTCCAAGGGATAAACCAGAGACAGCATCAGAGACAGGAAAGGTTCGGCAACAATTGGGCAACGAAGTACAAGAGGATAATCCAAAGGTGTAGTCGGGAACAAGCAAAGTTAGTAATAGGCAACAAACAGGATAAATGGCTGGCAGTAACTAAAACCTATATTCAGGCAAGGACAGGAAGGGGAAGTGAGGTTTTATAGAATACTAATTGAGTGACTGCCTACAGCTGGCCACTGGGTGGAGCCAGAGTCACCATCAGAAAGCAGTAGATATCCAGGACTCCACAAGGATAGTAGATACTCTGTGGCTAAGGCCGTATGGAACTGACCACAAGTCCCAGGATCGATTCCTGGTCAAGGCGTGACATTAAATAGAACATGACCTAGTACAGAGCCTTCTAGTACACCACTAGTGACTGGTCTCTGATCCGAGTGAACCCCATTTACTGCCACACTCTGGGATCTATCCTTTAGCCAACTGCATATCCACTGAACCACCCAAGGGCTAAGTCCTAGCTTGTACAACGTTTGTATTAGATCATTATGTTGAACTGTATCAATTGCCTTGCAGAAATCTATATATGCTATGTCCACAGCACCACCCTGGTCCAAAACATTAGTAATAAGTAAAAAATGCAATCAGATTAGTCTGATATGATCTGTCCTTAGTAAAGCCATGCTGCTTTGGGCCCATACCTGGCTGATGCCCCTGGAAGGTGGAAATCACTAAAGTAAACACTGCTACTCTGGTGATCTCCAGTTGCTTTCAGGTTCTGTGCTGAGTGGCTGGCCTGTTGCATTCTGACCAGAGGTCAGCCACTCACAAGTGCCATTCAGAGAATGCTTTGCTTTCTCTGAATAAATGCAAAACGTTCTCTGATTGGATGAGGTGGAGAGGCAGGGCGGTGATGTCACAAAACCTAGAAGGGCAAGTCAACAAAATTGCTTAAAGCTGCCTGGTCATCTGTCCAAAGCCATATGACTTCCAGGGTCCTGTGAGAAGAAGACTGGGGCACTTCCTTTAACAGTGTAGGAAAAAAGTTATGGCCAGTCAATGCATTTTAATTCAAATTTGGTGTAGCAGTTGATTGTGGGAAAAGGCAGTACAGGGGCACAGGTTGAAATTCTAAGATCATTCGCCCTGGGGATTTTTTATAACACAAACTTCCAAGGAACCCTTCTGGAGGGGACCAGATTTTTATAATGAATTCTGGGGACACCCTAATGACTATGTTCATTTTTACCCACACTCCCTAATTTAATCAATATTTAAACAGTATGAACAATATGAAAAGTTAACAATACCCTAGCGTTACAATTAAAAAGTTTAAACATTGTGTCAACATGTGAGTATGACTAGGATTTTAAAAGACCTGGGGCACCTTGGCATATAATCTAGAAATAAGTTCTGTGGTGTGTATAGCAAGATTGTGCCCAACAGTGAGAGTGGCTTAAGGGGGGATGATTAAACAGAACCTGTGCCTAATTACTATATACAGTTGTGTTCAAAATAATAGCAGTGTGTTTAAAAAAGTGATAACTTTTATTTCCATACACACAAATGCATAGAGAACACTACACATGCTATTCCAAATCAAAACATGAAGAAAAATATATCAAATTTGTGTTGTTCCTCTAAAAAAATGAAGAAAAGTGAATATTAGACTGTTAAAAAAATAGCAGTGTTTGTATTCTTCTTTACAAACTCAAACATTCACTATATAAACTGAAAAATGCTTGAAGATTTTGCTTTCATTTGAATCACTTAACTAATATTTACTTGTATAACCACTGTTTCTGAGAACTGCTGTACATCTGTGTTGCATGGAGTCAACCAACTTCTGGCACCTGTGAACAGGTATTCCAGCCCAGGATGATTGGACTACATTCCACAGTTCTTTTCTATTTCTTGGTTTTGCCTCAGAAACTGCATTTTTGATGTCACCCCACAAGTTTTTTATTGGATTAAGATCCGGGGATTGGGCTGGGCACTCCATAACGTCAATCCTGTTGGTCTGGAACCAAGATGTTGCACAGTTACTGGTGTGTTTGGGGTCGTTGTCTTGTTGGAACACTCATTTCAAGGGCATTTCCTCTTCAGCATAAGGCAGCATGACCTCTTCAAGTATTCTGATGTATTCAAACTGATCCATGATCCCTGGTATGCGATAAATAGGCTCAACACCGTAGTATGAGAAACATCCCCATATCATGATACTTGCGCCACCATGCTTCACTGTCTTCACAGTGTACTGTGGCTTGAATTCAGTGTTGTCTGACAAACTGCGCCATTTCTCTTTAGACCAGTCAATGTGCTCTTTGGCAAATTGTAACCTCTTCAGCACATGTCTTTTTTTCAACAGTGGGACTTTGTGGGGGCTTCTTGCAGATAACTTGGCTTCACATAGGCGTCTTCTAATTGTAACAGTACTCACAGGTAACTTTAGACCTTCTTTGATCTTCCTGGAGCTGATTGATGGCATTTTGGCTATCCTTCTATCCATTCGAATAGTAGTTTTTCACTTTCTTTCAGGTTTTTATTGCCATTTTAAAGCATTTGCAATCATTTTAGCTGAGCAGCCTATCATTTTCTGCACTTCTTTATATGTTTTCCCCTCTCCAATCAACTTTTTAATCAAGGTACGCTGTTCTTTTGAACAATGTCTGGAACGACCCATTTATCTCAGAATTTCAGAGAGAAATGCACTGTAACCAGCATGTACAACATTTGCTGCCTTCCTTCCTTAAATAAGGGCAATAATTGCCACCTGTTTTTCAAAGAATGAATGAACTCACTAATTGAACTCCGCACTGCTATTATTTTGAACATGCCCCTTTCAATTAGTGATTCAATTACACAGAATCAGCAGCATGCATATCATGACTGTTGGGTCTGTTGGATTTCTATTACTCTACTACACCTGCTGGTAAATTATTTGCCATGTAGAAATATCATTTCTACCAAAAACAGTGATTGATCAGGTTAGTGATGTCTGACTGCTATTATTTTGAACACAACTGTATACTTGCCAAAGTATTTGTACCCACAAAATACTACTAATTGTGGGGAGGGAAAAAATGTCCCAACATAAGTGTAAGGAAAAAATGCCTCTGTGTTAGTATCAGTTAGAGGAATGTGGGCGTGGGAGTCATGTCAGTGGGAGGAAAAATGCTGCTTTGTCAGTGGGAGGAAGAAAGACCAATGTTTTAGTGTCCATGGGAGGAAATGTAGCAATGAGAGCAATGTATCAATGGGAGGGAAACATTTCACTGCATCAGTGGCTTCACTGAAAGGTATAAATGCCACTGCACTGTTGTTAATGGGAGGGAAAAAAGCAGTATAAAGGGAGAGGGTAGTTGATGGTGGGGACAGACTGTACAAAGGGGGCAATTGATGGTGGGGACAAGCAGTGCAGAGGGGCAGTGGATAGTGGGGAGGTGGGGACAGGCAGTATTTGGTGTAGCAGTTGATTGTGGGAAAAGGCAGTACAGGGCAATTGATATTGAAGAATGTGCAGTACAGAGGAGGAGGCAGAAAATTGTCAGGTTACCCCCACCATTGCCCATCCCCAGTGATGCCTTGGGGCTCCCCAGCAGTTGGTATTAGATCTGGAGGCAGGTTACTCAGCAGTCGGGAGAAGTTCTCTCCTTCCCTGATTCTTGTGGGTCTTGTGGGCTAAACACATTGTAGCTTCCACCGCTCTCTACTCTCCCAGGCTGTGCTGTCCAATCAAGTGGCACAGAGGAAGGGAAAGAGGGATCCAGTGTCTCAACCACTATGCCTGGGTTGAGTCGCTCCCAAATTTTACGAGGCCACCAGCTATAGCTACATGTGGGGACATGGGCTATGAGTAGGGACACATTTTTTTGGGGGGCAGCCTCCTTATATCAGGAACATTCCTCAGAAACTAAGGACAACTGATTAACCTACCCTGTTAGAGCTTGGGAAATGGTGGATCAGCAAGTTAGAAATCTGGCCCCTTGGAAATTGCAGGGCAGGGGATCTACTCCCATGTTTCTGTATTGCGGGCAGGTGGCAGCTGCAGGCTGGGCGACGTACCTATACGTCGCGGTTGTTCTTGGTTTGGGGTGCACATGCGCTCGTCCACTGCCAACCTATGCTGTGATTGGACACAGCATGAGTTTTGAAGCTGATTTCCACCAATGATTTTTTCCTGAAGTCAGCTAATTGGCTGTGGCCAATCCCACACAGAGTTCTGTGTTTATATAAACACAGAACTCTGTGTACTGTGAATAGCAATCTGGCTGCTTCTTGCAGGGAGAAAAAACAGCCAGATAGTTAAAGCGGTGTTCCAGTCTGGATGGAAAAAAAATTAAAATCCGCAGCTACAAATATTTTAGCTTCTGACTTTTAATATTTGGGCACTTAAAAAAAGAAAAACGACTCAGAAGGAGATGTTTAAAGAGCCAATAAAGATGAGCCACTGGGACATAGTGCCTATTAATTCAACAAAAAAATCAATACCAATATTGAAGTTGTATAAAAATATATAAATTTATTGAGAAATTACCAATAAAAAATCTACAAAAACCAGACACCACCACTAATACACCAACAAGACAACGTTGTCTAAAAACAAAGCATCTAGACGCCTGACACACATATCCATCAACACATAGCTCACATAGCCATCACAGTGTAATGATCTAATGGATCAGAAAGGGGACTACCAACTGAATTGGCCACTAATCATAGAGAGCAACTCTAAGTTGCAATAAAGGAGACAGGAATCAAATAGCAGTATGGTAAGTCCTAAAGTGCCTCCATAGACCTGATGGCAGGTGAAAATGATGGAATCAGCCAAAAATCATGGTACACAGATGGAGCATCCAACGCTAATCTACTGGGAATACCCGGGTAGGCAAATAGAATTTGCTTGAAAAAAAGAGTTAATCAGTAACTGACTTGCTGAATTGAAGTGCAATATACTGGGACTATGTATAGAATGGTTAACAATATTTCACAAGTAGATAGATGCAGTCCAGTTGCTTAGTGACCCAGAGCAGATTCCAACAATTCTATGAAGGGCTTTATTCGTCCAGGGTGGACTATAGTGGTCCGGCCCTGGAGGAGTATTTGGACCAAATTGACTTCCCGGTTCTAAGTGATAGGGATAAGGATAGGCTGGACGCAGATATAACGTTGGAAGAGGTTCAAACGGCCATCGGCCTTATGCAGGCTGGTAAGACCCCTGGTCCTGATGGGATACCCTCGAATTCTATTCCTGCTATCAAGAGACCATGGCCCCTAGGTTTCTTGGGCTGCTGGATACCGCTCTGTCCTCGGCCTCCCTTCCTGAATCCATGTCTGAAGCCCTTATTGTGCTGGTGCCCAAACCGGGCAAAGACCCTCAAGACTGTGCCTCATATAGGCCAATCTCCTTGATTAACGCAGATGCCAAGTTACTGGCTAAAATCCTGGCCCTGCGCCTGGCTACCGTCATTGGGCAATTGGTACAGTGCGATCAGACTGGATTCATGCCGGGTAAGGGTACAGATATCAACATTAGAAGGTTGTTCCTTAACCTAGCAGCCAACCATGATAATGCAGGGGAAAGGGTGGTGGCCTCACTGGACGAAGAAAAGGCCTTCGACTCTGTCGAATGGCCTTTTCTTTGGGGGGTACTACATAGGTTTGGATTCGGGCCCAAATACATCCAATATATACAGATGTTATACAGGACACCTAGAGCTAGAGTGCGCTCTAACGGCAGGGTATCTGACTCTTTTGCTTTGGCCAGGGGCACCCGTCAGGGTTGCCCCTTGTCTCCCAGTTTGTTTGCTCTGGCCTTGGAGCCACTGGCCATGATGATACGTGCATCCCGGCTCGTTGGGGGTTGGAGGGTCGGCCCGCTGGAGGAAAAGATTTCGCTTTATGCGGATGACACATTGCTGTATCTTAGCGATGCGGGTTCCTCCCTGCGGGCCGCCCTGAAGATCTTCGACGAGTTCGGTTCGTTCTCTGGTGTTAGGATAAACTGGGGCAAATCAATACTCTTTCCGCTGGATTTGGCAGCTAAGGGGGTGGTGGAGCATACTCCTCTGAAGTGGGTGGAGCAATTTAAATACCTGGGTATCCAGATCTCTAGAGACTTACATAGGTACCCAGATTTGAACATACGTCCAGTGGTCAATCAGCTGAGAGACAGATGTTCGACATGGGGTAAACTTCCTCTTAATCTTCTAGGCCGTATAAATATCCTGAAAATGGTGTTCCTGCCTAAATTTCTGTACTTATATCGTAACTGCCCAGTCATGCTTACACAGTCCCTATTTAGAGAAATAGATGGTTATGTTAACACCTTTCTTTGGGCAGGATCCACACCAAGGCTGGCCCGCTCCACACTTCAGCTTCCGGTTGGCAGCGGGGGCCTTATTCATGTCTTTAAATCCGTCCTTGTGGTAAAAGTCCTATAAATATGCCGGATCTTCTAATTCTCCTTCAAATGGGGTACAGCTTGTAGACAGAGAGTCGACTAACTGGTGACCTGCATACAAGTTTAGACCCATGGATACATTCAGAGATCTCTAGACCTATGGGTCCATAAATTTAACGAGGTGGGTGAAGTCTCCTCATACGAGGTGGTGGGGGAATCGACGGTTTAGGTCGCCTTTCTCATAACTAAACGGGGTCAAATAGGATTGTGGTCTCTTGCTTGGCTTGAGCAGCTTCTAGAAGTCCCGCCGGGCGTCCCTCCTT
>BLSH010321247.1:738404-749815 GCA_018402905.1 Glandirana rugosa | reverse complement strand
GCCATGCGGTTCGTCACAAGTTTCCGGACCCTCCGGTGCTGGAGGCGGACCGGATTGAGGAACTCTTGGCGCAGGAGGATATGCCCAAACCCTTGTCGACACTTTATGTGGCGCTCCTTAGCCTACAGTCCACCAAAATTGATAAACTCTGGGAGCACTGGCACCGGGATATCCCCTCGCTGGACAGGGAAACTTGGGAGGAATGCTTCGAAGATAGCTCTAGGATTATGATAGCCTCCAAGGACAGACTAATACAGACGAAATTTCTTCATAGAGTATACTATACTCCACAGAGGTTGCACAGGGTCTATCCACAACGGTCCTCGGCATGCACCAGGTGCGGGTTAGATGAAGGCACGTACATACATATGTTTTGGTCCTGTCCGAGATTACGGGAGTTCTGGAGCGCGGTGTTTGAAGTGGTGGACTCATGCTCACAGCTGCAGTTGCCCCGCACTCCCGAACTAGCCCTGCTGGGTATTCAGGAGGATGAACAGAGACCAAGGTACACAAAATTGCTAATTGCATATTTGTTATATTATGCTAAGAGGGAAATTTTATTTAAGTGGGTCTCTCCGTCACCACCTACGGTGGCCTCTTGGACAAAATCGGTTAATGAGGCCCTGCCATTATACAAACTGACCTACATCTGTAGAAAGTGTCCTAGAAAATATCCTGGATAATTATACTATGGGGAACTATGTTGAATGGATCAACGCATGCCTATTTTTGGGGTACTGTTTTTGAATGCCGAGATTTGTACCATATGCTTTGTCATTGATTGTAATTCGGATTTCATGAATGTATGGTAATCTTCAATAAAGAGCAATTTGTTTTGTAAAAAAAAGATAGATGCAGTCCGCTTGGTGGAATTGTCATGCAACAGGATGAATAAATTGTCATTGTCTGGTAAAAAAGCACTACATAGGTCTAGCTTCCCATCCCTATAAAGCACAGTCAATAAATGGGTAGCTTCCCATAGTCATTTAGTAAGTGCTATTAGGGACCGTAGTGCACACATTGGATTACACAGTCTAAAGGTAACTATGTTAGACCTTAAGTGCACAGCTGAAAAAAACATATCAGACAACCAGGATAGTTAGGAAACCCAGTGCAGACCGACTTCCAAGGATATGCATCCTAAATGTGTCCACTTCAGGCTGTGTGTGACGATATCCACTCCCTCGGAAACTCATGGGGTCCTGGTCACATGGATTACAGGCGTGCTAGTATGTAAGTCCACACCAGTGACCCCGGCCAGTGGCTGGAGATGCAGTGTTTCCCTTCCCCGGCAGAGTCCTCCAGAGTAGATCACCCTATGTTAGGACATGACCTAGCCATGAAGGCTTAGATCCCCTTCGGCTACAACACCGCTAGAGTCAGTCCCATGAAGATAGCACCACTGCAGGATATCCGGGGGAGGCAGGCATCAGAGAGAGCCTAAGATGGACGCGTTTCACGGGTACTGCCCGGCTTTGTCAGCACGTGTGCGCCCCCTGGTTGGGACGTGTATAAATACATTCCCATTCCACAACCATTTTTTTATTTAAAGGGATAATGGCAACTTTACACATTTATCTAATAACAGTGGGATAGCAGGAGAGAATACCAGTAGCCCAAAGGTACCGACATACAAAGAAAAGAGAATTATGACGGTACAAGAATGCCATTCAAAGTAAACGGTTCATTGGTCAGAAAAAAATAAAAAGTAAAAAATTCCCCATGCCAGAATTATGGACACTACATACAGCAAATGGGAGGGCCTAAGGTTATTTAAACACACACAAAAAAGATGCAAAAAAGATCTTACCCAAGCCTGTCCCTGGCGAACCTGATATCAATACCCATATGACTTGAATAAAAAATACAGCTGCCCCACATTGGGGACAAAGTACACCAGCAGATATATAAAGGGGCATCCCAAAGTATAACTCCCCTCAAAAAAGAGGGGGAAGAAAGGGGAGAAGAAGGGTACCAAAGGAAAAGGGGCTCAGATGGAACAAGGGCCACAAATAACCCCACATCAGGCAGCTTACAATTTAAGGGTTACTAGTCCAGAAAAAACTGTAAGTTCAATTCCTTGTTAAGTCCCTTAGGCACCAAGGCATTGAGCTTATATATCCAATATTTTTCTTTTTTCAAAAGGACCCTATCAAAGTCACCCTGTCTTTTGCTTAGTTTTAGGGCATACATCCCCTTAACCTTTATCCCATCCACCTTGGATTGATGGTGTAACAGGAAGTGTTGTGCAAGATGACTTTTTGGTTCTTTTGCCTGATGTCATTTAGGTGTTTCCCAATCCATACCCGTAATTGTCATTTTGTCTTGCCTATGTCGATTTTGTCACACAGACAGCAGAAACTATAAACCACTCTCGTCGTGGCACCGTTTATTCGACTTCTAATTTGATATGTGCATAGCCCATCTGCACACGTGAATGTCGTGGTACGTTCCACAAATTTACAAATCTGGCAATGTCCACAGGATACCATGCCTTTTGTTCTAGGGATTGTGGACAACCAAAAGTCGCTTGTCATTGCAACATACTCTGATCTCACCAAAATGTCAGATACATTTGGAGCCCTTCTTGCCACCATATGGGAGTATTCACTCACTATGCTAGCAAGTACGGGACAACGAGACAGAGTGTATCAGTGTCGGTCTAGAATCCCCCTTACTTCCGGTCACTACACCCCATACTCAGTTATGAATCTTACAGGTTCCTTTATCTGATTAGACTTCAATGATGGGAGTGCTTTTGTGGCCAGGAGGGAGGTCCTGTCCCAGCACATAACCTTCTTTTTAGCGGCCCTCAGTACTTTATGAGGGTACCCCCTCTCTCTAAACCTGGCATACATTTCTTGTGCCTCTTTTTTAAACATCTTATCATTAGTGCAGTTCCTCCGGATCCAGAGGAACTGTCCTACCGGTATCCCAGGCACCAACGGTCTGGGATTAAAACTGTCTGCACGTAAGAGCGTATTGGCAGCTGTGGGTTTATGGTTAGAGTTGAGCGAACCCGAACTGTAAAGTTCGGGTCCGTACCGAACTTTGGGGTGTCCATGACCCGGACCCGAACCCGGATATTTGAAAAAAAGTTCGGGATCGGATTCTGGGTTCGGTTATTTGATCCAGCCTGTTGGATAGCTGCAGGGCAGCCAATCAACAAGCGTTTCACTGGTTTGCCCTTAGAAGCCATCACAGCCATGCCTACTTATGGCATGGCTGTGATTGGCCAGTGCATCATGTGACCCAGCCTCTTTATAAGCTGGGGTCACTTAGTGCTGCATGTCACATGCTCTCTGGCTAGTATAGGGAGAGGATGCTGCTGACGCTGTGAGGGACAGATTCCAGATATAATAACATCTCATCCTGCATTACAGAACGATCTGATTGTGGACTAGGTAGAGATTACTACTACTGCTTTTAGGGACAGATTGCAGACCAAATAACATCTCATCCTGCATTACAGAAAAATCTGACTGGACTAGGTAGAGTCTACTGCTTAGAGGGACAGATTATTGTTCTAAAATCATCTCCTAGTTCTATAGGGTCAGGTTCCTGCTGTTGCTGTAAGGGACAGATTATTGTTCTAAAATCATCGCCTACTCCTATAGGGTCAGGTTCCTGCTGTTGCTGTAAGGGACAGATTATTGTTCTAAAATCATTGCCTACTCCTATAGGGTCAGATTGGTTCTCTCCGTCTGACCGTTGCTCTGTGGATGGTAGGCAGAGGAGAGGCATACTTCAATAGACAAAATCTTGCATAAGTCCTTCCAGAATCTGGAGGTAAATTGGACACCTCGATCAGACACAATACTGTTGGGTATTCCATGGAGTCTGATGATTTCTTTAATGAAGATATTGGCTGTGTCCAAAGCAGATGGTGTGCCAAGCATGGGCAGGAAGTGTGCCATCTTTGAGAGTCGATCCACCACTACTAAAATGGTGTTGAAACCTTGCGAGGAAGGTAGTTCAACAATAAAGTCCATGGAGATCTCTTTCCAAGGTTGATCAGGAATAGGCAGTGGTCTTAACATACCCCAGGACTTGGACCCCTTACTCCGTTGACACACCGTACAGCAGTTTATGTACGCTTTACAGTCCTGCCTCATCTTAGGCCACCAGAAGGAGCGTTGTACTAACTCGAGAGTCTTTTGGGTCCCAAAGTGACCTGCCAGTTTGTGATCATGGAAGGTACGGAGGACTTGTAATCTGATCTGCTGAGGAACAAAGATCTTATCCTGGAACCATAATAGTCCCTCCTGTTTCCTTAGGGATGGAACTTCGGGCTCCACACATTGATCAGAGGCTTGCTTAATGGCCGTCTTTAGATCTGGTTGGATGAGTAAGAAGTTCTGTGCAGACAGAATTGTCCCTGGTTCTGCAACTTCAGGAGTTTCTGGAAACATTCTGGACAAAGCGTCCGCCTTGCCATTCTTAGATCCCGGTCTGTAAGAAATATGGAAGTTGAACCTGGAGAGAAAAGCACCCAACGGGCTTGTCGGGGCCTCAACCGCTTGTCAGTCCTGAGATACTCCAGGCTCTTGTGGTCTGTGAAGATCATGATGGGATGGTTAGCTCCTTCTAACAGATACCTCCATTCTTCCAAAGCAAATTTAATGGCCAATAGTTCTCGATCTCCCACATCATAGTTTTTATCAGAAGAGTTCATCTTGCGGGAGGCAAAGGCAATGGGGTGAAGGAGGGCCTTGGGTCCTTGAAGCTGGGACAAGATTGCTCCTGTTGCCACTTCAGAGGCATCGACCTCCAAAACAAAGGGAAGTGCAGGGTCTGGATTCTGTAGCACAGGAGCTGCGATGAACAACCCCTTAAGTTTGTCAAAGGCGTTCTGGGCGTCTTAGGACCACTGGAAACGTCCTTGCTTGTGCGTCAATTGAGTTATTGGTGCAATGATGGTGATAAAAGTTGGTGAAGCCAATAAATCTTCGGACCCCTTTCTTATCGGAAGGAGCTGGCCATTCCAAGATTGCTTTCACCTTTTGGGGGTCCATTGCTATCCCCCCAGTGGAGATCACGAAGTCCAGAAACTGTATGGTGGTGTTTTCAAAGTCACATTTCTCCGCTTTAACATATAGACCATGCTTCCTGAGAGTGACCAGAACTCTTTTCACGTGGGTGCGATATAATTCCAATGTGGCGGAGAAGATAAGAATATCATCCAGGTAAACGATTACAAAGTGATCAAGAAATTGTCAGAAGATGTCGTTTACCAGATGCTGGAATGTAGCTGGCGCATTACATAACCTGAAAGGCATGACCAAATACTCGAAGTGTCCGAATCGGGTTCTGAAAGCTGTCTTCCATTCATTACCTTCCCGGATTCTGATGAGGCTCCCCTCAAGTCTAATTTTGAAAAGATTCTGGCAGTCCGGAGACGTTGGAAGAGCTTGGGAATCAAAGGCAGGGGGTAGCGATTCTTAATCGTGATCTTATTTAAGTCTTTATAGTCCACACAACACTCTCAGAGTTCCATCCTTTTTCTCTATAAAAAAGATGCCTGCTCCAGCCGGGGAAGAGGATGGGCGGATGAATCCTTTTTTCAGATTTTCGACTATGTAGATCCGTAAGGCCTCTAGTTCGTTCTCAGACAAAGGGAATATCCGGCCAAAAGGGATTTCAGCTCCAGGCAACAGTTCAAAAGGACAATCGTACGGTCTGTGCGGGGGCAGTGTATCGGCCCCTTTCTTGTTGAACACATCCGATAACTCCCGATAAGCTGAGGGGACCACGGAGTGTTCATTGAGCTGAGCTTGTAGCGTCAGGCAGGTTGGCGGGTCTGCTTGCTGAGGACAAACAATGCTGGATACAATAGTTTGAAGCAAAAGTAATTTCTTTATTAACCCAATTAACTTGGGGGTTGTGGGCTTGCAGCCATGGAAGTCCTAGGATGATGGGAAACATGGGGGAGCAGATTAGGTCAAAACGGAGGTACTCCCGATGACCAGAGTCCGTGGTGGTGCGAATAGGCTGAGTCTCCTGCGTAACTGGCCCAGAGCAGGGTAAAGAGTCATCTGCCAGGTGAACCTGCCGACGGGTCTTCTTATTCTGCAGGGGTAAGCACAGTCTCTTGGCCAGGGCTTCACCCAGGAAACAGCTGCAGGCTCCTGAATCAATTATTGCCAGTAGCCGGACCTCCTCTCCCGCCACCTGTAGGGAGACAGGGAGAATAATGTGAGAAATGGAGGGACCAGCCACTTGAAAGTTCATAGCAGGAAAGGTCCGTGACTTACTGGGCCGAATGGGACAGTTGCGAAGATAATGACTGGCTCCACGGCAGTATAGACATAAGTTGAACTGACGTCTGCATTGTCTTTCGTCCACCGAAAGAGGGCCCCGGACCAGGCCTAGCTGCATGGGCTCCTCTTCTGGTGATGCACTAGTGGAGGAAGTGGGCGGTGCAGCGGGGGTTGATGGAATCCTGGGTAGCATCCAGGTAGGAGGAGAGGCACAAAGACGTTCTGTCCGTCGCTCCCGCAGGCGCCTATCCAGTTTAATGGCTAACTGGATTAAGCCTTCCAGGGTAGCGGGTGCATCAATTCGAGCCAGTTCGTCTTTAACAGTCTCTGATAGTCCCAAACGGTACTGATACTTGAGGGCGGCCTCATTCCAGTTAGTATCAGCAGCCCACTTCCGAAAATCAACGGTGTAATCTTCCACCGGACGCTTGCCCTGAAGGAGATTATGCAGGGTAGCTTCAGCTGTGGCAGCACGTTGGGGGTCATCATATAGTTGACTCATGGTCTCAAAGAACTCATCCACAGAATTAAGTAGCGGACTCTTCTGTTCTAGTAGATGATGAGCCCAGGCCTGAGGTTCATCACTGAGTAGGGAGATGATGAATCCTACTTTCACAGTCTCTGAGGCAAAAGTTCTGGGCTGAAGAGCTATATACAGCAAGCTGGCGTTCTTGAAGGCTTTGAACTTTTTACGGTCTCCAAAAAAACGCTCAGGCGTAGGCACTCTGGGTTCAGGAGCTGTCATCACCATGACTGGCGCGGTTGTGGAGCGGTCAGGAGCTGGAGGGGTACTTGCTGCACTGGTAGATGGTGATCCGGGGTCGCTAGGAGCAGAAGATACCGAAAGATGTTGCAGACGACCTTCTAGCTGGAAATATCCATCCTGAAGTCTCTGTACGACCTGAGTAAGGGCCGTGACTTGCTGGCATAGGGCATCCAAAGGAGAGCCGTCTCTGTCAGCCTCTGACATGGCTGGATCGTACTGTCACGTACCTGATCCGAGGCTGAAATGCTGAGAGAGGCTCCCCTTGCGGCTGAACGCAGAGTACCTCCGGAATGAGAACAGAGAGTACTAAGCGCAAGAAGCACGGGTCACCAGATCGATGGATGAGGCGTGCAGGCAGGCTTAACAGCAGGCAGTAGCAGACGTATTCCAGAAGGTCACTGGAATGTGGCCACGGTCACCGTGATGGACACCAGGCAAGGTAATTCTGGAAACACCGGTAAAGACAGAAACAGTCCCAGATGTAGGCCGCCAATCAGGTGTGGAGAGAAGAGAAGGCGAATCCGTAAGCCAGGCCAGGGGTCAGAACCAGGAATCAGGAAGATAGCAGAGTCCAATAAACAAGCCGGGGTCAAGCACTGATAATCAAGCAGGAAGCAGTCCGGGAGAAGCCAAGGGTCAGCACAGGAGAGAGCAGGGAAAGTCCAAGAGCCACGCCGGGTCACAACAGGAATCAAGTAGAATCACAGGTCAGGAACTCAGGAGAGCTGAAGACGTTCCAGCAACTAAGGGGCAGAATGAGCAGTCTTTTATAGTGCCCCAAAGGATCCTATTGGACGTTGCGTACCCGCCTATTGCGTCCGTACGTTCGTCGTCTTGCTCCGATGCGTGCGCGCATGCGCATCTGTGATCTTCCTCCGATCGCCCGTACCGGAGCGATCGTTCGTACCGCAACGCGTGCTGCCCATGACAGGAGAGGTCCCTGCTGGTGTTGTAAGGGACAGATTATTGTTCTAAAATCATCTCCTAGTTCTAAAGGGAGAGGTTCCTGCTGTTGCTGTAAGGGACAGATTATTGTTCTAAAATCATTGCCTACTCCTATAGGGTCAGGTTCCTGCTGTTGCTGTAAGGGACAGATTATTGTTCTGAAATCATTGCCTACTCCTATAGGGTCAGGTTCCTGCTGTTGCTGTAAGGGACAGATTATTGTTCTAAAATCATAGCCTACTCCTATAGGGTCAGGTTCCTGCTGTTGCTGTAAGGGACAGATTATTGTTCTAAAATCATCGCCTACTCCTATAGGGTCAGGTTCCTGCTGGTGCTGTAAGGGACAGATTATTGTTCTATAATCATCTCCTAGTTCTCCACTTCCACCTACACTGCCACTGTCACGGCCTAGTCAACCTCTAGGCTCCTACTCCACATCCACCCCCCTTCCCATTTTTATTTTTTTAATTTGATTTTAAGTTATTTACCCTAGCCCCATTTTTTTGTAGGGCACTTCTCCTACTCTTACCCCCATTTTACTTCCTTTTGCAGCCCTCTAGCACTTGCCAGGACTTTTTTACAGCCATTTTTGTGCTGAAAAGTTCGGGTCCCCATTGACTTCAATGGGGTTCGGGGTCAAGTTCGGGTCAAGTTCGGTACAGAACCCGAACTTTTTCGCGAAGTTCGGCCGGACCCGCCGAACCCAAACATCCAGGTGTTCACTTAACTCTATTTATGGTAAGTACATGTCTCAAGATGTCCCACTTTCTTAGAGATCCTGAGGTCTAGGAAGGGGATCAACTCCATGTCATGACTGTACGTCAACCTGATGTTCCGTTCATTGTTGTTTAGTTCATGAATAAATTCATGTAGTTCATTTTTGGTCCCTTTCCAGACCATTTGGACATCATCAATGTACCATACTCAGATATCCATATGGTCCCTGAAAGACTGGAGCCCATAAACATCTTCCTCCTCCCACATGCCCAAGTGTAGGCATGCATAAGAGGGCACCCATGGTGCACCCATGGATGACCCACACATTTGTTGATAATATATCTCATTGAATTGGAAGAAATTATTATTTTACATGAAATCCAGAAATTCCAAAACAAATTAATTTTGACGTGCCATTTCAGGGAACAGATTACCAAGGAAGTACTCAACCCAATAGTGGGGTATAGATGTGTACAAGGACTCCACATCGATACTAACTAGGAGCTAGTCCTTATCCACCTCGATCTCATTTATCCTGGCCAGGACATCCTTGGTATCTCTTACATATGACCTCTGCAGGAGTGTGGCCGCGGCTTGGGCAGACTCGAACTCTGCCGGTGAGCCGCGATTGCTTAGCATGGAGGAAGAACGGGGTACCGCAGATGTAAACATGGCAGTTCCCCGCTGTCAGTGGGCATGTAAGAGATCTACTGATCCCTGTCACTGGGATCAGTTAGATCTCTTATGCCCCTGGTAGCCCAGCCCCCTCACAGTTAGAACACGTCTAGAGAACACAGTTAACCCCAGGATCGCCCCCTGCAGGTTAACCCCTTCACTTGCAATGACATTTACACAGTAATCGGTGGATATTTAAATTTCTGATTGTATGCTGTATAAATATTATTGGTCCCAAAAAAGGGTCAAAAATGTCCAACATGTCCGCCCCAATATCACAGTCCCGATAAAAATCGCAGATGGCCGCCATTACTAGTAAAAAAAAATATTAAAACGCAAGAAATTAATTCTCATAGTTTGTAAACGCAGCAACTTTTGCACAAACCAATCAATAAACGCTGAAAAAATAAAAATGAACCAGAGCAACGGAAAATATATCTAATATATTCCCTAGTGAGTAAAAATAAAATAAAATAAAATTATATGTTCACTAGGGAGTAAAAGGGAGCTGCGTGTGTAAAGGTAGTATACCTGTGAAATATATTGGATGGATCACCGTGCTCAAGCTTGAGCGCGGTGATCCATCCAATTCAATCAATAAACGCTGATTGCAATTTTTTTTACCAAAAATATGAGGAAGAATATAAATCGGCCAAAACCATTGAATAAATTAGTTTTTTATATATATTTTTTTTGGATATGTATTTTAGCAGAAAGTAAGAAATATAGTTATTTTTGCAAAATTGTCACACTTTTTTTGTTTATAGCGGTGATCACAAATGATGCAGAGGTGATCAAATACCATTTCATTTGGGTACACCGTCGCACAACCACGCAATTATCAGTTAAAGCGACGCAGTGCCTAATCGCAAAAAGTGCTCTGGTCCTAACGTGGGAAATCCTTCCGGGGCTGAAGTGGTTATTGAATATTTGGCCACTTACCTTTCCAGCGAGTCTGCGATGTCAGAACTCCAGGCGATCGTCGGATCGCATCTCGGGTACTGCTGCCAGCATTCCTGATAAGGAAACCCAGAAGTGAAGCCTTTTGTGCATGTGCGAAGAGAGCAACAATGTGTTCATTGGCCCAGCGGCGGAGGAAGGAGGGGGCCGCCGCCTGATCTCCAGGTGGTAGGGAGGGGGACATGTCGAAAACGGGTCCCCACTCCCCCCTCCCCCCTGAACAGTGCCACCGGAGGGGGAGGGGGGAAGCACTTTTGGGTGGAACTCTGCTTTAAGTAAAAACAGCAAACATTACACAGTGTTAGGCATGCAGTTAACCCTTTGATTGCCCCTAGATGTTAACCCCTTTCCAGCTAGTATCAGTGTACGGTATTATCACTGATCCCTGTATTAGTGTCACTATTGATGTCAGTGTAAGCTAGTCAGTTAGTGTGCCTCCAGGCAAGGGTCTGTTAGTGCCAGATTGCTCTCCACCCTATCACAGTCCCACTGATCACCGCCATTACAGTATAGCATCTATAGCTGCATAAATTCCAGTATACAGTATATAGTTTCCAGTTCAAGTAGGTGTGTGTGTGTCAATGTCGATAATCATTTCCCATATCCCTGTATGTTGTGTTCATTAAGATGCACGTCCAAGAGTCTTTTAAAAATATCAATACTCCCAGCTGACACCACCAATTGTGGAAGAGAGTTCCACATCCTTATCGCCCTGACAGTGAAAATATATATACCATAATTTGTAGACGCTATGATTTTTGCTGACACCACCAATTGTGGAAGAGTGTTCCACATCCTTATTGCCCTGACAGTGAAAATATATATACCATAATTTGCAGACGTTATAACTTTTGCACAAACGAATTAATATACACGTATTGGAATTTTATTCTTTTAAAGCGGAGGTCCGGGCTAAAAAAAAAAATTAAAAGTCAGCAGCTACACATACAGTAGCTGCTGACTTTTAATATTAGGACACTTACCTGTCCTGGACTCCAGCGGCTAGGCTTCTAGCCACCGCCCACGGCTGTAGCGACCTCAGGTCCTGTCCATTCACAGGATTATAATTTTCAGTCGTCGATGACATA
>BLSH010321247.1:696165-718186 GCA_018402905.1 Glandirana rugosa | reverse complement strand
GATGCAGGGTTCTATGGGGTGTGGGCAGAGTGTACAGTGAAGGGTGCAGGGTTCTATGGGGTGTGGGCAGAGTGTACAGTGAAGGGTGCAGAGTTATATGGGGTGTGGGCGGAGTGTACAGTGAGGGGTGCAGGGTTATATGGGGTGGGGGCAGAGTGTACAGTGAGGGGTGCAGGGTTCTATGGGGTGGGGGCAGAGTGTACAGTGAGGAGTGCAGTGTACTGTAGAGTAGATCAGTATGGGGTGAGGGGTGCAGGGCAGAGGAGAGGTGCAGGAAGAGGAGAGGGCTCCCACACAGGGTCAGGAGAGGAATAGAGAGCAGAGGACAATGTCAGAGGGGGTCTCAGGTAGCCTGGCAGGGTCAGAGGGACCGCGGGTCAGAGCCCTCTGTAATAATCAGAGCTGAGCTGGGAGGGAGGGAGCAGCTGGTACTCACGATTTGTGCAGCCAGCAGCGGATCTCTTCCTGCAGCACATCCGCTTGGTGGGGGGAGTGAGTCGGCACCGCGAGGGAGGGACCCGGGACACACGGAGGGATCTACACAGCCAGCCATGCTTTGCACTTGTGCCTGTTGCTCCATGTCAGTTACCGAGAGCCGGGCACAGAACTGATCACTGGGATTTACCATACCCAACCCAGAACTCCATCCACTGAACTGAGCTGGGCAACGGAGTCTGGGTCCGAAAGGGGACTATTTACCCACGTTCAGGAGCAGATGGAGGAGTTATCTGCCCCAGCCTTTACTTGCAATTAGATTAAAGCCCCAGCGGATTGTTGATTGTAGAAGAATCCGGGACTTTAATTTAATTGTTGTTAACCACAGTGCAGTGGATCACTCCGCCTGCACCCGAAAGTGGTTAAATAGTCCCCTTTCGGCCCAGCCAGGCAGATAAACAATGGGACATGGGGATATTTTTTCCTGCTGCCGGGAACCCATACAGAACTGCCAGGGCCAGGCAGAGTGATGCACATGTGGGTGGTTAGGGTGTGCCCAGGCACACCCAGCACACCCCGTGCGCACACCTATGACCCCATTTATATATCTACAAATTGCAAACTATAGGAACTATATAAACAAGCTGGGGAATTCATAAAGAGTGTCATACACACCCTTCAGAATTCCATCTGGGGGTAGCACCCAAAGTGACGGTGCTTGCGTCTGATTCATGTACCTGTCAGAGACAGGTAATTAAGCCTGTCGGTGCCAACACTGAGAGAGGAGTATCCATACTGGACACTCCTTCCTCAGTGCAAGCCGTCCCATGGCTGGGGAGTTTTAGGCCGGGTTCACAACCGCGGGTTCGTGCCTTTTGTGTCCGGTGCGTGTCCTTTCACCGGTTCAGGTACAATTCAGGTCCAAATTTTTGCCTGAATTCGCACCTGAACCAGACCCAAAGATGCACAGGACCCTTCTGCACTCTGGACCACAACCGTTTCAGACCTGTGTAAACCGTTTCAATTGAGAGCCGGTCACACATGCCTGTTATGCAAATTGGATACAGGGAAACCTGCATCCAATTCTCATATATGTGAAACCAACCTTAAACTTGGGGTTGGTGCAGCATGATGAGGGACTAAGACTAGTTCCCCATTAGGTTCCCATTTGATGGACAGCGGATGGCATTGGGCAGATCCATAGCCCCTATCAGTCCAATAACAGGACTAAAATCTGTCCATTGCCGTGCACTTTCAATCACAGGAGAGGAGGAGCTGTTGGGGAACTACCTGAGTCTTGTGCATGCCTTGGTACCGTGTACCGAAACTGGAGTAAGGTTTCCATGAATTAGATGTAGACCAGATGTAGAGTCACAGCGCCAGAAAAGTGGCGCTGCTGCATTCCCATGAAAGTTTTTAGTGGATTAACACACATCTATAGCTGAGTTCACATTTAACTTATTTCTTTCACATGTGTAGCGCCCCCATAGTGATAGGTGCGTTTTGTAGTGAGTTTTTGCTAGGAGAGGCAACATTTAGTCAGGCCTGACTGTAGGTGCAGGTCTGAATGTTTTGATCTGAGCTGGGGAGTGGCTCAGGGAGTGGCTGGAGACCGGGGGAAGGGACACCCCTTGGAGTTTCCTCCCCCTTGAGCAGAGAAGGTTCTGGAGAGGGGGATGGATGAGGAGGCGTCACTTCCTGATGTATGACAAGGAGCCCTGACCAATCGACAGTCTGGATTGGCAGGGGGCAGGCCTCCTTAAATATAGCAGTCTGACAGCAGGGGGTAGGAGAAGTCGGGTAGAAGTGTGGAAGATGTAGCCAAGGTGCTTTGGAGGCCCATTAGGGAGCCCCCAGTCTGGGGGGGGGGGTGATCTTGAGACCTGGAGACACGGGTGCGGCTAGGAGCAACTAGGAGTGGAGTTGATTCCTGGAGCAGCACAAGGGAGTAGGAGAACAGCAGAGGTGCTACTGAGAACACTTTAAAGGATCCACTGAAGTTGGTGAGTGACAGACCCTGGGAGCTGGAAGAGAAAGGTTGGAACAGTCTGGGAGAGTAATAGTAGACAGTCTTCGGAAGCCTTGGGATCCACTCAGGGGAATGGGTGTCACTGTGAGGAAAGCAGGCCGTGGGACCTGGAAGTGGGATGAGCTGGGAGTTGTAGTCCATCAAAGGCCCGGCTAGCACCAACATACTAAGCTACACTTTCAGGGGTCCAAGACCTGGCCTGTAACGGGTGGTCCGGAGGCCCTGCTGACAATTTGCAGGCCTCACTATGTGCTAGCTGCGGTGAAGAGGAAGGAGTTTTGTAAGCCTGATAAATTTCCCTTCAGATCAGGAACCAAGTGATGAGCTGGGCTGGAGAGAAGTGAAATAGCAATAGTCTGCAGAAAAGATGTGCTGGAGGAAGTAGAGTGTATATATGGTTGTGTATATAGGAGGTCATGTAACCAATTCTTTGGGCACCCCACAGTCACTCTTTTCCCTATCCAAGTTAAATAATATAATCAAAAACAAGAGCCGGCCTGTTCAGTGACTTCGGATGTGTGAGATATGGTGGGATTGAGGGCAGCTATAAGGTGAACCACAACTACCAGCCACTCCCAAGGGAGCACATGGCTACACATGCATACTGAACAAAATGAACCTATTTACATATATGGGCATTTGCAGATGTGAATGTGCCCTCATACATTATATTTAAATATTTTAACACTAAACTACAGCATATAGATGTGGATCAGCCACATAAAAGAGAATGGGATTTTTACTTGAAGTCCATTTTCATGCAGTAAAATGTATGTGTTTTATTGCAGGAAACCAGAAAAGTGTAAATAGGTAATAAAGAACTATAATTCCTCTTTGAAGTGGACCTCTGGGCTAAACTCTTTTTCATTTGAAAAGGGTTACGACCCCTGCCCCCTCTTTTTTTTTTATTGCTGTCTTTATCCCCGTTGGGGAGGATTTTTTCACCTCCTGTCTCAGTGATTGTGGTTTTTGAAACAGAAAACAAGTGAAATCTTAGAAATGAAACTACAATTCATTAAATAGAAACCACTAACCTTTTCCCAATCCAAAAAAAGAAGAAAACGTTTGGGCTGTAATCATACTTTAAAGTGGTTGTCTACCCACGAAAAAAAAAAAAAAAAACCTGTAAGGGAAAGGCATAATGAGCTAGTATGCACCGCATACTAGCTCATTATGAAATACTCACCTTAGAACGAAGCTCCCGCAGGCCTGCATGGGGAGCGGACATCTTCGCTGTGCAGCTTCTTCCAGGTTCGCAGCTCCGGCGATGTGAGTGGCTGGAGCCACGAGACATCACTCCCGCACATGCGCGCTGAAGCCCATCTTTCGGGCAAACTTTATGGCAGGGTCCGGCGCTATGCGCCGGGCCTTCACCGGGGCTTCACTGCGCATGCACCGTGACGTCAGCGGCTGCATTGCAACTGGAATATCTCCTAAACCGTACAGGTTTAGGAGATATTAATTTTACCTACAGGTAAGCCTTATTATTACTTTAGGGGTTAGACAACCGCTTTAACCCCTTCCTTACCGGGCACTTAAACCCCCCTCCTGCCCAGACCAATTTTTGGCTTTCAGCGCTGTCGCATTTTGAATGACAATTGCGCGGTCGTGCGACGTTGTACCCAAATAAAATTTGCGTCCTTTTTTTCCCACAAATAGAGCTTTCTTTTGGTAGTATTTGATCCCCTCTACGTCATTTCTGATCGCCGCTATAAACAAAAAATGAGCGACAATTTTGCAAAAAAGAACAATATTTTTTACTTTTTGCTAAAGTACAAATCCATTAAAAAAATTATTCATCAGTTTTGGCCGATATATATTCTTCTACATATTTTTGGTAAAAAAAAAAAATCGCAATCGGCGTATATTGATTGGTTTGCGCAAAAGTTATCGCGTCTACAAACTGGGAATTGATTTATGGCGTTTTTATTATTTATTTATTTTTTTACTAGTAATGGCGGCGATCTGTGATTTTTATCAGGACTGCGATATTGGGGCGGAAATGTCTGACATTTTTTACACATTTTTGGGACCAATGACATTTATACAGCGATCAGAAATTTAAATGTCCACTGATTACTGTGTAAATGTCATTAGCATTGAAGGGGTTAACCAGCAGGGGGCAGTGAAGGGGTTAAATATGTTCCCTGGCTGTGTTCTAACTGTGGGGGGGCAGGGCTGGCCGGGACATAACAGATCTAACTGATCCCAGTGACAGGGATCAGTAGATCTGCTATGTCCCCTGTCACAGAACGGGGAACCGCCGTGTTTACAACGGCGGTTCCCCATTCTGAGGCTCCTAAAAGTGATCGGCGGGTCTCGGGCGGACATGGAGTCCGCCCGACCCACGGGCGACCCATGGACGTCCTCCGGGCATTTCAGATCCGCGCTGGAGCCGCACTTTGGCAATAGCGCGGATCTGAAGTGGTTAAGGGCTTGTGCATACATAGGACAAGTAATGCAAGGGATCTGGCATTCTTTTAAAAATGATTCATAAACATGGGGTTGAGAGTATAACTTAATGGCTCTGCCAAAGTTACACAGTTGCATGGACTTATGTAGGGTTGCCACCTGTCCAGGATTCACCCGCACAGTTCGGGTTTTGAATCATGTGTCTGGGTTTCAGTCCACCTGAAACCCGGACACATGATTCAAACAGACATGTGGCTTGAAACAGGGCATGACAGGAGGGCGAGGGGGCACTATGTGTGCCACATTTCTATTCTCTTTGGAGTGCCCAAAGGTGTCCCAGGTCTGTTACAATTCTATAGTGCAGTGGTCTCCAAACTGCTGCCTGGAGGCCAGATGCAGCCCTTTTCCGGCCTTTATCTGGCCCTTGGGCCACTATTCCTCACACTGATACCAACAATTGGGCATTATTCCTCCCATTGACACCAGCGATGGGTGACTATTGCTCCCACTGACATGAATGTCCAATCCTACTACAGTCTGAAGGACAGTAAATTGGCCCTTTGTTTAGAAAGTTTGAAGGCCCCTGCTACAGTGTATACTAAGAAAAAAAAAACTTACTGTGCACCTCTAAAGTGTTTGGGTTTGGCTTGAAGGAAAAGTGGCAACCCTAATGCTATGACACCTAAGGGGCCTCAAAAACATGGAACGTTTACTCATGGGCAAATAATTTTAATGTAGTCCTCTTGATTGCAACATACAATATTCAGTAATTTGGTGATGTTAGCTCACCAAGAATGGCTGTATGAGTGCTGTGGCCACTGTGGAATGCTAGGGAAGGTGTAGTAGTGTAAGGAGTTTTTTTGTACTTTTTTTTTTGGGGGGGGGGCCGCGCCCGGGCGCCCCTTTGGGTGGGCTGCCATTGCTCCACAGACTGTCCACTATTCCACTCCCAGCCTGCTCCAGCCTTTCTCCTCCAGCTCCCAGGGACTGTCACTCACTGACTCCAATGGATACTTTATAGTGTCCTCAGTAGCACCTGTGCTGTTCTCCTACTCCCTTGTGCTGCTCCAGGAATCAACTCCACTCCTGGCTGCACCCGAGTCTCCAGGCTTCAAGGTCACCCCCCCAGGCTGGGGCTCCCTCCTGGGTGAGGCCTCCACAGCACCTCTGCTACATCTTCATCACTTTCGCCCAAACTCTCCTCCGCCTGCTGGCAGATCACTGTATTTAAGGAGGCCTGCCCCCCTGCCAATCCAGATTGAGGATTGGTCAGGGTGCCTTAACATACACAGTAAGTGACGCCTCCTCATCCATCCCCCCTTTCAGCACTTTCTGGAACCAAGGGGAGGAGTATCCAAGGGGCGTCCCTCCCTGCAATCTCCAGCCTACTCTGAGCCACTCCCCTGCCCAGATCAAAACATTCAGGCCTGCAATTTACATCAGGCCTGACTAAATTTTACCTCTCCTAGCAAAAAGACCTCTACAAAAACACCTACACTTTGGGGGCACTACACTCCATATTGCTGTAGCCCAGCAACTGGCTACAGTTGTATGCATACAACAATAATATAGCCATTGGTACAGTGTCTAATTGTTTACTTGCCACATCGAAACGATGTAGCTTTGTGCTAAATAATTTGTGCTTGCCTCAGAAATCTGCCGTGAAAAATCTTGTCCTGTCTACTGTATGTTGCTTAAAGAGGAGGTTGAGTCTGTAAAAAAAAGAAAGAAAAGTCAGCAACTACAAATCTTATAGCTGCTGACTTTTAACCACTTCAATACCGGGCACTTAAACCTCATCCTCTCTTTTACCCATTGAGGGGGGTGGCACAGTTGCTAACTTTGCCCTGGTAATGGAACACCTACAAAGCCTGCTTGCACAAGATGGCAATGACTGGAAGTAATGTTTTGGAGAATGTCCTGGGGATGCAGAGAAATCAAAATGCAGACAAAGGAAGCGAAATGGGATCTCTAGAACGGAAAAGTACAGATACTTATGGAAACATAAATGTACAGCAATGTGTAAATGCGCTTCTGCTAGATGTGGAAATGTCATCTAATATCCTGGTTTCATAGCTTGATTGATTGACTGCAGTGATTCCATATGGAATTTATGGACCTAGATCCTTGTATTTAATGCTTTGAGGTCTCCTGTTTTTTTTCTTCAGTAAGAATAATGTAGAGTAGAAACCTTGATATCTTTGCTGGAAGAAACTGATTGAATGGCCTTCTTTTGCAATAACGTTTGGATATATATATATGTAGAACTTGAGGCTTCTTCTTGCAGAGGTACCTTGGTTGGAAAAAAATGGGTAGGAGTGAGAGAAGAGAAGTGCCAAGAATCTCCTTTTTCAAAACCTAACTACAGGACACAAGGATAGTGAACATGAGCCGCCCAAACCCGCTGCTGTTTCTGGGTGGGAGCTAAGTTTATTCAAATGGAGAAATTATTACTGTGATCTCTTTCATACTTTATTGTAAACCTTCTCTTGCTTGTATGATTTAGCATTGCTAAATCTTTCACTTCCTTGATTCTTGTCTATTTGATGGCATTTAAAAGCCTCCTTAACTACCCAGACTAAAGTTTGAACCGAGGTGAAGTCAAAGTCTATGACAAGGGGTTTCTCCAATTGTGAATCATCACCTGACACTAGTGAAGACTCTAACTGACTCCTCTGGGCTAGAGAAGGACTTGAAACAGATGTAGATGCTTGACTATATTTACTATCTGACAGCTCGTGAATTGAGGCCTTCAAGGTTTGTTTAAAAAGGGTCAAGACCTCCAACTTCTCTGCCTCCTTATCCACTGCTGCTTTTGGCAGGCAAACAAGGCACAACATCTTAACAGGCAAAGCCGGATGACCACAAGCCTAATTCTGTTCATGGGTTGGACAATCCCTATGACATAAGGCTTTCTCTATCTCTTTAGCACACCCGTGTTATCATTACATGACTGGGAAGCAAGTTGAAATTCGGACTGGTGTCCTAAATGCAACTCCATGATGGATAGCCAAATCCAACATATCACCAGCACACCCTGTTTAGATAAATGGTGTGCTGGAATTTGTGCTTTGGTGGCACCATCCACCATTTCACCCCTGCACCCCTATGAATGTGGGTGAATGCTGTATCAAATGTGCTAGACACTTTTTATTTTTGGCCATGATGAAAGCAGCTAAATGGAATGGAAATGGAAAGGGAACCTCAATTGACCAGATTCCTGTACCCCAAAATTTACACCTATAGGGAGGGCTTCCCTCATAGCACACATTTAGCAGTCTGAACAGAGGGAACTTCATATAGATGTGGCACGAACCTCCAGCAAGCCAGATGAAACCAGCAAGGTGAAGGTAAGAGAAGCCGTTCACCAACAGCATAGCTGGCTTGAGCAGTGAGGAAATAGAGGAATACTGGCCTTATTTAATTTCATTTATAGTATAAGTGGCCCTTTAAGTAAGTAGGGAGCATAGCCATACCCATGTGAATGTTTCAGGCTTGTGTCAAGGAAAAATTCTAACCTACCTAAACAAGGTGCAAATTGTTTTAATTCTAGGACCCCTTTCACGGTCGTTTTTGCTGCGTTTTTCGCGCCGCTTTTCAGGCACTTGCGGGGCACTTTTTTTAAGGTCATGTTACAACTTGACCTTAAAAAAACAAAAAGACCTGTTTTGCGGTGCTTTCAACGCGCTTTTAACGTGCTTTGGAAGCACTGGCCATTCATTTCAATGGGCAGGGACATTTTTGAAGAGCTATTTATAGTGCTCCAAACAAGCCCCAAAGATGCTGCTTGCAGGACTTTTTCTACCGCCCTGCAAGCCCACCGCCCCAGTGTGAAAGCACCCATTCAAATGAATGGGAGGCAGTTGTCAGGTGCTTTTCAGGCGCTATTTTTAGCGCTAAAGCACCTGAAAACTGCCTCAGTGTGAAAGGAGTCTAACAAGTTAATTCTCATTATAGTAATATATATGTAAAATCGATGGTCCACTTAAAAGAGCTTTGCCTTTTGGCACTTATGTCTAAAAGTGGCCTTTATTCTGACATATGTCTCCAAGTAGCAGGCATATTTTTTACTAGAAAACTCTCAGTACATTCTCTCCTTAAAATCTCTTTTATAACTGTGCCCCATTGAGTTTACTAGGTATGTGTAAATAAGACAAGCCTGTCTAAATGCCTGACTTACAGGAAAGGAAAGGTATGCATGTTTCCCGGAATCTTAGTATTTAAGAGATTCTTTCCCACTCTCCCACTGGTATATGTTAATTCCACCAAAAACCAAACACGTTTTATTGGTATTTTTCTTGACAGAATATTTAGTCCATGGAAACTCTGCTAAAAAATCTTTGCTCAAGTCATTTTGATACACTCATAATGGCTGGTTACCTAGTGACCATGTGGTATGATGTTAACAACACTGATCAATATTGACCAACTGATTGACATCATCAGCACATCATCAATACTAAAGATAAAATGTAAATAAAATGTAATTTATCTGTATAATTGTGAATAAAGTTGTAAGAAAACGTCTTAGAGTTCTATTCGATTGCTACAGTTTTGTAGAGATATAGTGGGAAAAAAGTATTTGATTCCCTGCTGATTTTGTACATGCCCACTGACAAAGAAATGATCAGTCTATAATTTTAATAGTAGGTTTATTCTAACAGTGAAAGACAAAATAACATCAAAAAGATCCAGAAAAACACATTTAAAACAAGTTATAAATTGATTTGGATTTTAATGAGTGAAATAAGTACAGTATTTGACCCCTTCGCAAAACATGACTTAGAACTGGTGGCAAAACCCTTATTGGCAATCACAGAGTTCAGACGTTTCTTGTAGTTGGCCATCAGGTTTGCATACATCTCAGGAGGAATTTTGTCCCACTCCTCTTTCTATCAATCAGCAAGATTTCTGGCTCCCAGGTGTCTTCTATATAGGTAAAGAGCTGAGATTAGGAGCGCTCTCTTTAAGGGAGTGCTTCTAAACTCAGCTTGTTACCTGTATAAAAGGCACCTGTCCACAGAAGCAATAAATCAATCAATCAGATTCCAACCTTTCCGCCATGGCCAAGACCAAAGAGCTGTCAAAGGATGTCAGGGACAAGATTCTAGACCTACACAAGGCTGAAATGGGCAACAAGACCATCGCCAAGCAGCTTGGTGAGAGGGTGACAACAGTTGGCGCAATTATAAGCAAATGGAAGAAACACAAAATAATTGTCAATCTCCCTCGGTCTGGGGCTCCATGCAAGGTCTCACCTCGTGGAGTTTCAGTGATCATGAGAACGGTGAGGAATCAGCCCAGAACTACACAGGAGAATCTTAAAAATGATCTCAAGGCAGCTGGGGCCATAGTCACCAAGAAAACAATTGATAACACACGCCGTGAAGAACTCAAATCCTGCAGTGCCTGCAAGGTCCCCCTGCTCAAGAAAGCACATGTACAGGCCCGTCTGAAGTTTGCTAATGAACATCTGAATGATTCAGAGGTGAACTGGGTGAAAGTGTTGTGGTCAGATGAGACCAAAATCAAGTTCTTTGGCATCAACTCAACTCAACTTACCATGTTTGGAGGAGGAGGACCCCAAGAACACCATCCCCAAACATGGAGGTGGAAACATTATGCTTTGGGGGTGTTTTTCTGCTAAGGGGACAGGACAACTTCACTGCATCAAAGTGATGATAGACGGGGCCATGTACCATCAAATCTTGGGTGAGAACCTCCTCTCAGCCAGGGCATTGAAAATGGGTCGTGGATGGGTCTTCCAGCATGACAATGACCCAAAACACATGGCCAAGGTAACAAAGGAGTGGCTTGAGAAGAAGCACATTAAGGTCCTGGAGCAGTCTAGCCAGTCTCCAGACCTTAATCCCATAGAAAATATGTGGAGGGAGCTGAAGGTTTGAGTTATGTGTGCAAACCTGGTGGCCAACTACAAGAAACATCTGACATCTGTGATTGCCAACAAGGGTTTTGCCACCAAGTACTAAGTCATGTTTTGCAAAGGGGCCAAGTACTTATTTCACTCATTAAAATGCAAATCAATGAATAACTTTTTTGAAATGGTCTTTTCTGGATGTTTTGTTGTTATTCTGTCTCTCACTGTTAAAATAAACTTACCATTAAAATTATAGACTGATCATTTCTTTGTCAGTGGGCAAATGTACAAAATCAGCAGAGGATCAAATACTTTTTTCCCCTCACTGTATGTATGTTTTTCTGATTCAATAAATGTATTTTATTGTAGGGAAGTGCTCTTTTGTACACTGTCTGTGAGTTTGTTTACATTAATGCCTGATACTAATCATAGAGTTCTTATTACAAACGGATTCTTCCTGTTAAGAGGTTGTTTCCTGCCCCTGCTTAAGGGCCAGGAGACCCCTCAAGGATTTCTTCACCGTTGGTGTGGCCATCTGTACAAGTGTCCCCAGGAAGCTACTGCTCCACAGATGCATCAGCGTTCGTCCTCTCAAGCCGGATTGTGTTACGCCTTGCAAGTCAACTCATTAGGGGCCCCTGCGACTGAACTGTGCCACAGGGCATAAGTTTAGGTATTGGTGTTAAAGGCATTTAGTATATATCTGGATGCAGAGGTGGCTCTATAATTAGGCAAATTATGCGGTCGCCTTAGGCCTTGCACCCCCAAGGGCCTCGCGGCCGCCTAATTTGCCTGACATGTATGTGGGATTGGGAGGGAATGTCCCCCGTTTCAGTATCCCCACTGAGCGAGCCAGATGGATGAGCGAGTCGCAGCGCCGCTATATCACCAGCGCCGCGCCAACCTGATGTCTCCTGTCTCAGCACTCTCCAGCGCCCCCTCTCAGTGTCCTCCAGCGCCGCCTGCAGACAGATTATAGAGGTGGAGGTGGAGCTGCCGGCCGCTGCTGAGCCCAGGAACGACGCTTGCACATGGCACATGCAGGAGTTCGTTCTCGTTCTGCAACAGGACAACGGATGTGTGGAGGGAGGTGAGTTGGCAGCTTAGTGGGAGAACTTGAGACTTGTGTGCACTGTGCAGGGACTTGAGATGTGGGAGGGGGCAATGAGTGCAATGTCTGCAGCAGGGAGGGAGGCCACTTCTGGTGCTGTACTGCTAACTCCAGTTGCTCCATATATGCTGTTGCAAGGTGGCCTCTTCAGTGATGAAGCAATAAATTAGGGTTCATTCACACCATATATCAGTTTTCTACCATGTACACCACTCTCATATTTGTACATACCACCCCCCACCATACACTCCGCACCACTCATGTCATACTACCCACCGCCATACACTCCGCACCCCTCTCATGCACATACCACCCCCCACCATACACTCCACACTCCTCATGTCATACTACCCACCGCCATACACTCCGCACCCCTCTTATGCACATACCACCCTCCACCATACACCCCGCACCCCTCATGTCTTACTACCCACCACCATACACTCCGCACCCCTCTCATGTACATACTACTCACCGCCATACACTCCACACCCCTCTCATGTACATACTACCCACCTCCATACACTCCACACCCCTCTCATGTACATACTACTCACCCCCATACACTCTGCACCCCTCTCATCTACATACTACCCACCACCATACACTCCACACCCCTCTCATGTACATACTACCCACCACCATACACTCCACACCCCTCTCATGTACATACTACCCACCGCCATACACTCCACACCCCTCTCATGTACATACTACCCACCTCCATACACCTCACACCCCTCTTATGTACATGCTACCCATCTCCATACATTCCGCACCCCTCTCATGTACACACTACCCACTGTCAAACCCTCCACTTTCCTCTCCTACACACCATTGTACAATGCCATCATAATAGCATCATGGGCAAAGTAACTGGGGCCCCTACCAGAGACACGGTGACCTGTGGCATATAGTGAGTGTGGCTAAATAATGCTACATATTGGGCATGGCTTTTTAGTCTTATTAGAAATTTTAGTCAGATTTTTTTTTTTAATTGTTTAGTTATTTTTTTACAATTTTTAATTTTTTTTGTTTACATTGTTTGGTGAGATATCAGACCCCCAAAGTCTAACTTTTGCTCACTTTTGAGTCAGAGAAAGGGACTGAGGACACAGGTTCCCCAGTCTCTTTCTCTGCAGCCTCAGCTTCACTGCAGATGAATGAACAGGAGGCAGAGGCTCCTGTTAATTTAAAAATGAAGCAGAGTAAACACAGCTGTGAATGAACACAGCGAGTGATCAGTACCGATCACTGAATGTGTTCATTTAGAAAAAGAAGGGACTGGTAAATGACATATTTACCAGCCCCTTTTCCTGAAGATCTCCCCACGGCAGTGGGCGGGAGAGAAGATGAGGGAAGCTGGACGTGCTGTGGGGGGATATACAGTTATTTTTTATAGCTTGAATTATTTTTCCCATTATGGGCGTGAGTGGGGCCTCATGTGTAAGTTTTGCCTAAGGCCTCAAAAAGCCTAGAGCCGCCTCTGTCTGGATATATACATTATCTCACAAAAGTGAGTACACCCTTCACATTTTTGTAAAAATTTTATTATATCTTTTCATGTGACAACACTGAAGAAATGACACTTTGCTACAATGTAAAGTAGTGAGTGTACAGCTTGTATAACTGTAAATTTTCTGTCCCCTCAAAATAACTTAACACACAGCCATTAATGTCTAAACTGCTGGCAACAAAAGTCAGTACACCCCTAAGTGAAAATGTCCAAATTGGGTCCAATTAGCCATTTTCCCTCCCCGATGTCATGTGACTCATTGGTGTTACAAAGTCTCAGGTGTGAATGGGGAGCAGGTGTGTTAAATTTGGTGTTATCGCTCTCACTCTCTCATACTGGTCACTGGAAGTCCAACATGGCACCTCATGGCAAAAAATCTCTCTGAGAATCTGAAAAAAAGAATTGTTGCTCTACATAAAGATTGCCAAGACCCTGAAACTGAGCTTCAGCATGGTGGCCAAGACCATACAGCAGTTTAACAGGACAGGTTCCACTCAGAACAGGCCTCACCATGGTCGTCCAAAGAAGTTGAGTGCATGTGCTCGGCGTCATATCCAGAGGTTGTCTTTGGGAAATAGACATATGAGTGCTGCCAGTATTGCTGCATAGGTTGAAGGGGTGGGTGGTCAGCCGGTCAGTGCTCAGACCATACACCACACACTGCATCACATTGGTCTGCATGGCTGTTGTCCCAGAAGGAAGCTTCTTCTAAAGATGATGCACAAGAAAGCCCGCAAACAGTTTGCTGAAAACAAGCAGACTAAGGACATGGATTACTGGAACCATGTCATGTGGTCTGATGAGACCAAGATAAACTTATTTGGTTCAGATGGTGTCAAGCGTGTGTGGCAGCAACTAGGTGAGGAGTACAAAGACAAGTGCGTCTTGCCTACAGTCGAGCATGGTGGTGGGAGTGTCTTGGTCTGGGGCTGTATGAGTGCTGCCGGCACTGGGGAGCTACAGTTCATTGAGGGAACCATGAATACCAGCATGTACTGTGACATACTGAAGCAGAGCATGATCCCCTCCCTTTGGAGACTGAGTCACAGAGCAGTATACCAACATAACAACCCCAAACACACCTCCAAGATGGCCTCTGCCTTGCTAAAGAAGCTGAGGGTAAAGGTGATGGACTGGCCAAGCATGTCTCCAGACCTAAACCCTATTTAGCATCTGTGGGACATCTTCAAACGGAAGTTGTAGGAGCGCAAGGTCTCTAACATCCACCAGCTCCGTGATGTCATCATGGAGGAGAGGCAGAGGACTCCAGTGGCAACCTGTGAAGCTCTGGTGAACTCCATGCCCAAGAAGGTTAAGGCAATGGTGGAAAATAATATTGACACTAAATATTGACACTTTGGGCCCAATTTGGACATTTTCACTTGGGGTGTACTCACTTTTGTTGCCAGCGGCTTATACATTAATGGCTGTGTGTTCAGTTATTTAGAGTGGACAGCAAATTTACACTGTTATACAAGCTGTACTCTCACTACTTTACATTGTAGCCAAGTGTCATTTCTTCAGTGTTGTTATTAAAAGAGTAATAAAATATTTACAAAAAATGTGAGGGGTGTACTCACTTTTGTGAGATACTGTATATACTGTTCTTCTAAGACCTATGTACATTCTGCTTGTTATTGCGTTGGTTGTATGTAATGCCATCACTTTATCATATATAAAGTTACACTAATCACCCGCTGGTATGTCCGCATATCTTTACTCTTAGAAATCTATGCTGGGTGTATTAGTGCCACTGCTGTCAATTATTTTGGGCGAGTTACTAATAATTGTGATAGAAAGGGATCCTCTCTACATACGCTGGATACCTGTTCTAGGTGGAGGTACTGTCAATTATATATATTAATAGTCCACTCTTCCTTTAGCGAAGGCTCTGGCTCATTTGGTTACCTGCAGGTTAGCGCCATAGCCTGTGTGGAGAGGGCAACTTCATATAACCCCCCCCCCCCCCATAACAGGGCTACATTTGGAGGCACTGCTGAGATCAAAGTGGTACTAACAAAATGGAAGAAAAACCCAATTCAGAGTGGCACCCTGCAGTTGCTCCCAAGCGGAGATATTTACCCGCTACCTCCTTGCAGGGTCAGGTAAAGAAAGAACTTTATGTCCGCTAGTTATCCTCCCAGTTTTGTTAGTGATAGTGAACCATCTAGTGACGGTGCAGTGTATATTGTACTTTAACTAAGCTGACAGGGATGCTGGCACAGGGGTTACAGTCCGCACACTATAAAACATTAAAATCATTCTCTGGTAATATTCCTGTACCACAAGGAGAAGAAGGATTTGAGGCATGGAAAGAGCACACCCTTCAATGTCTGGGGGAGTGGTCTTGCTCAGAGGAAGCTAAAAAGCATCGTCTGACCAAAAGTCTGAAATAATTTGCCTGTACCAAGATGCACATGAAGGAGCAAGTACAACAGACTACATACAGGTACTGTCTAATCACTTTGAGCCATACCATGATCTTGAGCAGATGGTTGGTGATTACTGCATGTTTCGGCAGAAGGAAGGGAAAAGTGTTTCTACTTTTATTAACTGATTACAGGTGCTTTTGTCCCGTCTAGTATATTACCATGCTATATTCAGTTGTGAAGTAGATTCTATGCAGACCAGTCAATTAGTTAGAGGTTTGTTATCTTACCACCCTCTTGCACAGCTCCTTAAAATTACGTTATCTGACAAAGTACTTCCCATCTATGAGTTAATGGAAATAGTAAAGAAATGGGAAACTGAAAAATTGGAAGCATTCAATTTAGTACTCCTAAGAAAATAAAAACTGTCTCAAAAGAGGATTACTCCCCTGATCGGACCCAAAGAGAGAGACCTGAGCCTTAAAGGCCCCATCTTTCAAGTAAACGACCAGCTATATCACCAAGGGAGCGGGACTCCCAAAAGTGTTTCAGGTGTGGTCAGATGGGTCATTCAACTAGTATGTCAGGAGGATATTGGGGGAACAGTGCAAAGTGGGGTGTTCCCTGTACGAAAGCAGAAACAAGGAAGGAGACATTTCAAACCAAAACAAAGAAGACATATTATAGGGTCTAAGGCCCTTGTTAAAGTTACTGTCAATGGACATGCCACTCAAGCTTTAGGCTGGGTTCACACTATCCGACACAAAAACGGTCAGACCTTTGATCCTACTTTGCCCTGCAACATCGGTCCTACTTTGGTCCTACTTCCATCCGACTTGAATGAACAAGATAAGATTTTGCTCCGACTTTGAGATAGTGACTTGTCCTTTCACCAATCAAAACAATCCAAGTGTGAGATAAATTCCTTTTACTGCTGCTGTAATCACCAAGTCGGATGTCAGATGGTTAGAACAAGGATCCGACTTTGATCCGACATCAATGATATTCAATGGGCTGAAGTAGGACCAAAGTCGGACCAAAGTAGTACAGGAACCTTTTTCAAAGTCGGACCGACTTGTGTTGGACCAGTTAAGATGGCTCTCATAGGGAAACATTGATTATGTGACGTAATGCGACTTGTGCTCACAATGTCGGTCCGTTTCTCGGACAAGTGTGAACCCAGCCTTATTTGACACCGAGTTCCAAGTGACTCTTATCTATCGTTCATTCTACCAGAAGTATCTAAGCAGCATACCTCTTCAATCTACTGGACAGATGGAGTTATGGGGGCTAAACTCTGTTTCATACCCTGTTGATGGAAGTTTACAAGTGATTGTGACTGTGCCCGAGTTAGAGAACAAGGGTGATGCCCACGCAGCCCCATTAATACTAGGCACTAATTGCAGAGCAGTACATAGTGCTTTCCAGAAATTTCTTTACAAAGGTTGGGCTATTTCATCTGAATCTGATAACCTACCACCTGATATTAAATAGTCATGTGAGGCCCTTTCCGTTGGCCACTCCCATGGAATCGTATATCACATTGGCGAACACCCAGTGGAAATTCCACCAGGGGGAAAGAGAGTGCTAAGAGTGGCCTCTAGTATTGCCCCAGAACTGCTTGGAGATGAGAGTTATGTCCTGATGGAAACTTCCAAAGAAATGATTGATCAAGGAGGGTGGATGGTGATCCCTGAGATAAAGGATTGGAGAACTAGAGTGGCACTGTCTATGGTTGTAACTGTGAGAAACTGTTCTCCTCATTCCGTTGTAATTGATCTTCATCAAGATGTTGCCCACTGTTACCCAGTGCTCGGCGTGAACCCCTATGCTGAAGTGTGTAGAGTTCAGGTCAGGAATGCAGCTTCTAATCTCAAATTTGATTTGAGTGATCCAACCCTGCCAAAGGCTTGGAGCCAGAAGCTGACAAAGCAATTGTCGGATTTACCGGACATGCTCTCAATGGATGACATGAATGTGGGCTGTGCTAGAAGTGCCCAGCACACTTTTCGACTAATCGATGTGTCAGAGAACAGTCCGCAGAAGGATTGGCAGAACTGTTAACATCCAGCAGAATCGCGCACCACCAATGTTAGCGCGCATGCAGGAATAGATATGCTCCAGTGCGCATGCGTGTGTGTGCACGCAATGTGTGACAGTTTCTGATGCTCAGTGGCCTATTTAAAGCCAACAGAAGCAACTACTAATTGCTGGATGATCTTCAGCTTCCTCCGTGTGTTCCTGCTCTTGTTATCTTGGATTCCCTGTTACCAGACCCAGCTTGCCTTTGACCTGTCTTGTTTCCAATGCCGGCTTGACCCCTTGGCTTACTCCAGTGACTTACCTCTGCCTGCTGATCTGTGCTTGACCCTTGGATTGCCTCCTTTGACTCCTCTCCTGCCTGATTACAAGTGTATGACCTTGGCTATCCTTGACTCTGCTTGCTGCTTCACCGTTGGCTGATCTCCCGTGCATGACTCCCTGCCTGGCTCCTGACTCTGCTCCTGGCTCCTCCCGTTGCCAAGTCTCATCCAGTGATCACCAAGGACTCCTGCCCAACAGCACCTCCTGCTTGTCAGTCTCCACCCAGCGGGCACTGTGTCATCTCTTCAGCATGTCGCAGCTGGCAACCCCTGCTTCTTTGAGCACAGCACTCCCTGTTTCCACTTCCAGGGGCACTCTGTACTCAGCCTCAAGGGAAGCCCTCTTAGCACTTTGGCCTCTGACCAGGTACGTGGCAGTATCATCCAGCCATAATGTCCGAGGCCGACAAAGGTGATTCCCCGCTCAAGGCTGTGTGCCAGCAAGTTGCACCAATGACTCAAGCAGTAAAGAGCCTTCAGGATGGGTACTCCCAGTTGGAGGATCATCTACAGAACTTGGCAGTGTCTTCCGCTACAGTGACTCCCAATCCACCTGATGCAATTGCCTCATCTACTCTAAGGGCCCAGGAACATTCAGCTCCCGCTCCAACTGTGGTGGGTCCACCCCCTGAACCAAGAGTACCCTTGCCTGAACACTTTCCGGTGACTGCAGAAAATTCAGAGCGTTCAAGAATGCCTGCCTGTTATACTTGGCCCTCCAGCCCAGGACTTTTGCCTTAGAGACTGTTAAAGTGGGGTTTGTCATTTCTCTGCCGTCTGATGAACCTCAGTTTTGGACCCATCTTCTGCTGGAGCAGACGAATCCCATAATCTATTCAGTTGATGCATTCTTTGGGCCCATGGCTCAATTTTATGATGACCCACAATGCATTGCCACTGCTGAAACCACCCTCCATTCCCTGCAGCAAAGAAGGCGCCCTGTAGAGCAGGGATATGCAATTAGCGGACCTCCAACTGTTGCAAAACTACAAGTCCCATCATGCCTTTGCGTCTGGGCGTCTTGCTTGTGGCTGTCAGAGTCTTGCTATGCCTCATGGGACTTGTAGTTCTGCATCAGCTGGAGGTTCGCTAATTGCATATACCTGCTGTAGAGGATTATACAGTGAACTTTTGTAAATGGTCCGCATATACAGGGTGGAATGAGGCTGCCCTCAAACTTCAGTACCGGCAGAGTTTGTCTGAAGTGCTCAAGGATGAGCTAGCACTTTAGAAAGGTTCATTCAACTAACCATCCAACTCGACAGATGCCTGCAGGAGTGACGGCCTTCATGGATGCTGCCTAAAGTTTCACCTACTCCTGCCACTCCAGTCACCTCTGAAGAACCTATGCAAATTGGCATGGTTCGTCCTGCTCTGACTCAGGACGAAAGACTACATCGCCTAAGGGCTAACCTGTGGCACTATTGTGGAGGAGCCGGACACTTCCTTTGTAGCTGCCCCCTGAGACCAAGTAAATGCTCCCCCCCGCAGAACTATGCATCTCCAGATCCTGGGACCGTCCCCCACTCACCTGGTCCTGCATGTCACAAGTGGCAAAAGGGGAGGTGTAAGTTCCAGCAATCATTGATTCCATGACGCTCAAATTTTTACCAAGCTAGACTTACGAGGCACTTATAGTCTAGTACACATTTGTGAGGGGATGAATGTAATGCCCCAGCTACCTTCCAGCATTTTGTAAACGACATTGTCAGAGAATTCCTGGACCACTTCTTAATTGTTTACCTGGATTATATCCTCATCTTCTCTGCCACCTTGGAGCTGCAAAGAACCTATGTTAAAAGAGTACTGGTCACTCTGAGAGAACACAGACTCTATGCAAAAGCAGAGAAATGTGAATTTGAAAAAACATCTATACAGTTTCTGGGCCTAATAATTTCCACAGACGGGGTGGCCATGGAACCCCAGAAGGTGACTGCTATCTTGGATTGGCCTGGTACTGCCGATAAGAAAGGCATCCAAAGGTTTGTGGGATTTTTGAACTTCTATCGAAGATTCATTAAAGACTTTTCCGGCATTATTGCCCCAATTGCTCAGATGACCCCTCAACACACCCGTTTCCAGTGGTCCCAGGATGCCCAGACTGCTTTTGAGAAATTAAAAGCCTTGTTCACCTCAGCTCCCATGCTGCAACACCCAGACCCAGCTCTACCCTATGTCTTGGAAGTTGATGCTTCGGAAGTTGCCACTGGAGCTATCCTATACCAACATCAAGGACCCAAGGCACTTCTACACCCAGTAACCTTTTTCTCCCGAAAACTGAGCCAGTCCGAGAGAAACTATGATGTGGGAGATCGGGAATTGCTGGCCATAAAAATCGCAGTAGAGGAGTGGAGTAACCTATTGGAAGGAGCAGCCCATCCCATTATGATATTCACAGGTCATAAAAACCTAGAATATCTCAGATCGACCAGACGTCTAAGACCATGACAAGCCAGGTGGTCATTGTTTTTTTTAAGATTTAACATTCACCTCACTTACCGCCCAGGCTCCAAAAACGGGAAAGCAGATGCTCTCTCACACATGTTCCCAGAGACTCCTGAGATGGCTGTTCCCAGCACTATCGTGTCCCCTCATAACTTGCTTTTGATCAAACCTGATCTTAAGACAGTTCTTGAACAGACCTCAGCCCAATGCAAGGAAACAAGGTTTTTGTTCCCAAAGAAGCCAGACTCCAGGTCCTCAAAACCTTCCACGATCACCAGCTGGCCCGCCATGGGGTCCAAAAGACTTGAACTTATTCAGCGATCATACTGGTGGCCCAAACTGAGACAGGACTGCAAGGATTACGTGAGTTCCTGTACAACTTGTCTTCGGAACAAGGGCAGCCACACTCAAACCAAACCAAACAATGACCACTGCCTACACCTATAACTGGCCTTTGCAGCAAGGAGCATTGGAGGGCAACAAACAGAAAAAACAAGGGTCAGGGATATATCCAAGGCAAATACCAAGCTTTACTTACTGGCCAGCTGCGACTAACCAAATTAACCTGTCTAACAGTATGCGTTTAAAAACAGGGGTTTAGTTGCACAAATTTGCAAATGCATGCGTAAGCTACAGGCCCCGCCAAAGCACCCTGTGATCTGTAGTCCTATCTCTGACTTGTAAGAGACGCCACAGTGGAAGCACATGCATTCTAATAAAATAGGTGAAGGCAGATGCTCTGGAGGGGGGCCCACCCCTCCTTAAAGGTGCAGGGGCACATTGAACACCCAGCATATAGCACAGTGGCTGCAAAGATGTCAATGGGTTGCCTGACCAACAATCAAACATACCAAACAATGAACACTGCCTACACCTAAAACTGGCCTTTGCAGCAAAGAGCATTGGAGGGCAACAAACAGAAAAAACAAGGGCCAGGGATAAATCCAAGGCAAATACTAAGCTCTACTTACCGGCCAGCTGTGACTAACCAAAATTAACCTGTCTAACAGTATGCGTTTAACCGCTTCCCCACCGCGCGCCGTCTTTTCACGGCGGCAGTCGGGGAGCTGGGCGCGAATCGACGTAAATAGGCGGCGATTCGCATTTTGCCCACCTGAGGAGTGTGGTGAGGAGTCCACCCGTTTTACGCTTAGCGGCGGATAAATGCAGCTAAGCGCGGGTCGAGGGGCTGACGGCGGCACTTTTCTGCCGCGCGCCACCCCTTCGCCAATTTGCGTATGACAATCTGTCCAATTAAAACCAATCAGTGTCGACCGGCCATTCATCTCGAATCATAAACGGAACCTAAATAGGGACCGGGAACAAAAAAGACAAACAACGGGAGGTTACGAGAAACGACGTTTCCGGTCAAAATCCACATCCGTCACAAGTAACAAACCATACAAACTAACAACCAGTCCGTTGGGTAACTGTAGAAACGTCGGTGACACGATATACGACCC
>BLSH010321247.1:678374-692667 GCA_018402905.1 Glandirana rugosa | reverse complement strand
CTTGTAGACTCTATAACTTTCACACAGACCAAATAATATACACAAATTTGGGTTATTTTTTACCAAAGATAGGTAGCAGTATAGGTTTTGGCCAAAATTTATGGACAAAAATTACTTATTTGCAAAATTTTATCACAGAAACTAAAAAAAATTGTTTTTTTTTCAAAATTTTCGCACTTTTTTCAATTATATCGCAAAAAATAAAAAACCCAGAGCTTCTTAAATACCACCAAAAGAAAGCTCTATTTGTGTGAAAAAAATGACACAAATTTTGTTTGGGTGCAGTGCAGCCTGAGAGAGTAATTGAGATTCAAAGTGTGAGAGCGCTGAAAGCTGAAAATTGGTCTGGGCAGGAAGGGGGTATAAACGTCCTGTATTCAAGTGGTTAAAGGTGCAGGGGCACATTGAACACCCAGCATATAGCACAGTGGCTGCAAAGATGTCAATGCGTTGCCTGACCAAAAATCAAACATACCAAAAAATGACCACTGCCTACACCTATAACTGGCCTTTGCAGCAAGGAGCCCTTATGCCTCCCCGATTGTAGTAGTGAGGAAAAAGTGTGGGTCCATCCGGCTGTGTGTAGATTACCAAACCCTCAATCAGAGGACCAAACCAGATCAGTATACACTACCCAGGTTAGAGGAAGCTTTGGAAGCTCTCAATGGGAATTGGTGGTTTACTTTACTAGACCTGCGGTCTGGGTACTATCAAGTCCCGATGGCATACGAGGACCAGGAGAAGACTGCATTCATATGTCTCTTAGGTTTCTACCAGTTCACACGTATGCCACAGGACATAAGGGGTGCACTTGCAACCTTCCAGAGACTGATGGAAAAAGTTCTAGATGACTAAGTCCCCAGGGAATGTCTTGTGTATTTAGATGACATTATTTTGTTCAGAGCAACATTAGAAGAACGGCTCAGGTGCTATTACAGCGTAAGAGAGATGAGGGACTGAAGCTGTCAGCAGACAAGTGCAAGTTCTGCAGATCATCAGTCACATATGTGGGTCACATAGTTTCTGCTGAAGGTGTGGCCACTGACCCAACAAAAAGCGACGCTGTGGTGAACTGGCTCCAGCTTCAGAATATTACAGAGCTACAGTCCTTCCTTGGCTTTTGCGGATATTATCGCAGATTTGTAGAGGGGTATTCAAAAGTGGCTAAACCCTTTCATGACTTGTTGAAGAGTGATATGAACAGCTCTGAGAAGCAAAAAAGGTCTCCCAAAAGCCCCTTTGGGGACAACTGGACTTTAGCATGTGAAGGAGTCTTTGACCAATTGAAGAAGAAATTGATGGAAGCACCTGTCTTGGCTTACGCTGATGCTCAGAAGCACTATGTACTTCATGTGGATGCAAGTTTTGAGGGCCTTGGTGGAGTATTGCATCAAGAGTATCCCACAGGATTATGGCCCATAGCCTTCATCAGCCAAAGTCTTTCTCCTAGTGAGCGTAATTACCCAGTTCACAAGTTGGAGTGCTTGGTACTCAAATGGGCCATCGTTGACAAGTTACATGATTATCTATATGGAGCTTCATTTGAAGTAAGAACTGATAACAATCCTTTGACGTATGTTATAACTACAGCCAAGCTGGATGCCACCAGGCACCAATGGTTAGCCGCTCTTTCCAATTACCAGTTTACATTGAAGTACAAACAAGGCCCAAAGAAAATTGGAGCAGATGCCCTATCAAGACACCCAGGGTCCCATATATTTGAAGAGAATGTCTGGGAAGAGGTCCCTGGCCCTGGTGTCGGAGCCCTGTGTGCTACAGCCGCAGTCATTGAAAATAAAGTGTCATTTTCTGAGACACAGTTAGTGGACTGCATGGGTATTGGTCCAGAAGTTGATCCTGATATGTTCGCTTACCCTGCTGCACTGGGGTAATTTGAAAAATGCCCCATAGCCCCCCAGAAAATGATTAAAAGTCAGAAGTCTGACCCTGTTATCGGATCGTTGTACAGAGCAGTGAGTGCTAAAGATCCAGAGATGTTGAAGAAGTCCCTGGCGTGTGGTCCTTTCCTGAGGGATTGGGATAAATTTGAGATTGACAAAGGACTACTCTATCGTGTGGTATTGTATCATGACCACCCTGGGAGGCGTCAATTAGTTCTCCCATAATGCTTCCGCAATATGGTGTTCAGGAGTCTGTATGACCATCATGGCCATCTGGGACCGGAAAAGAGTTATGGCCTCATCCAAGACCGATTCTACTGGCCTATTTTGCCTTTGATGTCTTCAGAGGAAAGCTCTGCCAGTCCGTGCTGCCCCCATGAAACACTTACAAAGTTCAGGTCCCATGGATCTGGTCTGTATCAACTTTCTATGTATTGACCAAAATTCCCGAGGGATCGGAAATGTATTAGTGGTGATCGATCACTTTATTTGGTACACCCAAGCTTTCCCTACTAAAGATCAAAAGGCAGTAACGGTTGCTTGATCGCTTTGGGAGAAATATTTTATCCACTACGGCCTCCCCCACAGAATACACTCAGATCAGGGTCAGGGTTTTGAAAGCAAGTTGATCAAGGAATTGCTTCAGCTGCTAAACATTCACAAGAGTTGGACTACATCTTACCGCCCTGAAGGTGATGCTCTTCTTGAAAGATTTGACAGAACCTTACTTGATATGCTAGGCACCCTACAGGCTGATGACAAACGTACCTGGAGTCGTAGGGTTGAAGCCATGTTTCATGCATATAATAGTACAAGGCATGAGAGCATCGGGTTTTCCCCTTTATTTTTGATGTTTGGGAGAAAGCCCAGATTACCAATTGACCTTCTACTAGGGGTCTCCACTGATGGGATCAGTCACCAAAGCCACTACCAATATGTGGCTAGATAGAAAGATACTCTTAAGTCTGCTTACCGCTTGGCTGAAGAGAATGCGGCCAAAATTAACAAAGAAAACAAAAGAAGGTTTGATCTTCAGGTGAGATACAGAAACTTGAATTTAGGCGATAGAGTACTACTACGAAACCTCAGCGCAACAGGAAAGCATAAATTAGCTGACAGGGACCCCTGTGTAGCGCCCTCTACCTTAGGTAGGTGCTAGAGAGAGATTTTTGTTAGGTGAGGCAAATTTAGTCAGGCCTGACTGTTTTGATTTTGGGCTGGGAGTGGCTCAGGGTAGGGCTAGGTGACTCACAGGTGGTGTCATCAGGACCTCCCACTTGTTTCCAGAAGGTTCTGTTGTTCTCTGGAAAGAGAGGTGGAGACCTCTACTTTATCCTTAGTCCAAGCTCCCAGCCCAAAATCAAAACAGTCAGGCCTGACTAAATTTGCCTCACCTAAAAAAAATCTCTCTCTCTAGCACCTACCAAACGTAGAGGGTGCTACACTCACCGTCCACCAAACCCCAGCCGGTTCCCAGCTGGGAAAAATTTAAAAAAATGGCTTCTGGGCCCAGGGGCAAGGGCATCCCATAATGTAAAAGGGAGGGGAAAAAGGGAACAAACTTGGATGGGGACTGTACAAATAATTTAAGTACAAAAATAGACATCTCTGCAAATTATTTACACTTGTACAGTATAGACAAGACACTCCTAGCTACAATTCCTGCAACTAACAGCACCAATCACGATCAATATACAAATTCAAGCCAGATCATCTCTCCCTTGAGAAAGATAATCTGCTTCTAGAAATGTAGAGAAGGTTTTGACTCTCACTGGAGAGGATGGACAGTGAAGATAGAACAACAACCTAATCTAAATTCTAACTAAAACACAGCAAACATACTCTACTGGGGTGGGGTTATAGGCATGCCAGCAGAGTAAGACATAAACAGCACACCATAACACTTTTTCCTAGTAAAAGGAAACAGTTAAAAGGGAAGAAACACATGGTAAATGGACAGTGCTTCTTTAAAGTTCTTGATGGGAGGGGCCCCTCCCTGAACAACAGGCTCCTCAAAGGTTAAGGAGAGAAAAAAATGTGGGGAAAAAATTGGGACTTTAAATGAAGCCATGGCCTGATAAGGCCGTCCGCTTCCATCCCTGCCTTGTAAAGGAAACTAATTTTGCAGTGTTGCAAAATTTGGGAAAAGTGGGACTTTAATTGAAGCACATGAGGGATACACAATAGACTGATGGAGATGTTCACAGAAATTTAATTTGTGGATATAAATACACTGATGCATATAGTCAAACATTACATGATAAAATGTCAATCATAAACGACAATACAAATTCATAACAATGGATACAACTTTGTTAAGCTCAGTACATTGCCCCCATCCATTAGGTATTTAATGTGCAGACTGGTAAAAATATACACAGACAGGTCTGCGTGGCCAAGGACCTCGTTGTTCCTATTGAGGTTTGGTGTATAAAAACGCATAAAAGTTTAAGTCCACGGCAGCTTTTTGCTCGACGTACGTTTCGTGGCTTGGAGCCACTCGTCAGGAGCAGGCTCGTGGTGGGTCTAAAAAAATGAATATAGGATCAGCAATTGACAATGTAAAAACATTGGGGGTATGAATCCCTCCACAAACTGCGCATGCAACTTACAACACTCATGTTCCCTGGGTGTGTTCTAACTGTGTGGGGGCTGGGCTGGTCGAGATATAACAGATATAACTGAGCCCAGTGACAGGGATCAGTAGATCTGTCATGTCCCGTTCACAGAACGGGGAACCGCCGTGTTTACATCGGCGGTTCCTCGTTCTGCAGCTGCTAATGGTGATCGGCGGGTCTCGGGCGGACATCGAGTCCGCCCGACACGCGGGCACACCCACGCAGCGGCCGCGAGAGCGCAGGGGGCATTTCAGAGCCGCGCTGCAGCCGTCTTTTGGCTATAGCGCGGATCTGAACTGGTTAATTGGCTCCTCACAGTCCTTCTCCAAGCAAAGGACTGAGGGTCTGGTAGCTGTCTTCCTAGAGACCGAGTAACATTGAGTCGGCCAACCCACTATGACAACCAGCACTCAGTCTCTGCAAATAGATCTCCGCCATTCCTTCTTAATATCGAGGAACCAGGCCCACAGCTCATTATCTGGCCCTCTCTGTGGCTTCGGGACAAGCAGAAAATCCCAAACTAAATCGTCCTCCCACTCTCAACGAGAGCTCTCCACGAGAGCTCTCCACAACCTCCATAGTTTGGAATGGGACATAGGGGAAGTCCAGGCCATACTCCAAGGCTACCCTCCGCTGCACAGCCTCTGGAACTGGGACAACCTTGGCAACTCTCTCGGATTCCCTGTCTCAGGAAGAATGTCAGTTTGAGATCTTATCACCCATTGATGATAAGTAGGTGCCCTGATCTGGGTGGTGGAAAGCCTGCGCAAGAAACACCGCTGGATATTGACTAAGGCTCCTGCAGTAGGTTTTAGGTGTCACAGTGGGTTCTTTCTCTATTTCCAGCTGGGCTCCCTGGATGCTTGACCCTCCAGTCTCCCACTCCTCTTCCTCATCTGAGCTTGAAACCAGAAATGACCACTCCGTCAGCCTCTCCAATGACCCAAACTCGGCCTGCAGTCTGGGGGAACCCAAGTCAATGACCCTATCCATGCACTCCCTGTCCGTTCTCCCCAGAGGGCGCACTCCCCTCTCGTACTGACTCTGCTGGACACGGGATAGCAATGGATATACTGGTGGCCTGGTATTTTAGGGGCTACTAGTTCCTGCAGGGCAGTAATCACAGTTACTAGGCCCCCGATCAAGCCCTGGGTCACGGCAGTCTCTTCCTTCACCATGTCTTCCGTTTTCACGGGGGAGTCGCCAGACCACAACTCTACCCCGCCTTTGGGTGGTGACTTCAGGCCCTCACCAGCCCTCCAGAGCTTCCAAGGCTGCGGACAACAAAGCCCTGTGTGCAGGTCCACGGTGAAGTATCGTGGCTCCTGCGGTGTGGACACCAGCTGGGTTAACGGTTAATCAAAATGGGCGCACTGGGCCCAGGCAGTGACTTCCGCAGCTGGGATCTGACATTCCAGGCATATTAGGCACAGCCACTCAGCTCCCTCCCAGGGCGAGTCCTCCGTGGGGCTCCAAGCATACACCAGTGTCCACCAATGTCCGCTCCGGCTTCTCCGGCAACCAGGTGATGGCTGGAACTAGACAGCCACCCTCCGCCATCTTCCGCTGTCTTGTGGTGTTGATGCTAGCAGGAAGCGTTGAGCCTTCTTCAGGGCATGGCGCCACCCTTCATATACAGACAGGCTGGCACCAAGATATCTGACAGGCGTGCTCTTGGTCACGCTCCTGTAACCCCAGACATCCTGGCCTTTCCAGTGTTTGCTGGTAGCCCCTGTCTTCCTAAAAGGAACACTCTCAGCACAGTCCTGCCCGCAGGCACCCAAGGGCTTACCCCGATCATCCCGGGCAACAGAAAACAGTCTCAGGTACAGTTTACTGTAAGCAGGAGTTTGGAGCAAAACTTTGTGATGCCCAGCGTTTGCAGAACGCTGGGCAAATTTTTAATCCAGTGGGTAATGTCCAGTATTTGCAGAGCGCTGGACATATTTGTAATCCAAAGGCATGATCCCCGCCGTGGTTTCCACGGGTGACAGCACATGTTACAAAAGTCACTGAATTGCAGGTTGTTGATGCAAGTGTTCGCCCCAGTGGCGGTTGGAGAAACTGGGTAAGCAGGAGTAGCAATTGGCAACTGCTCCCGCTGGTTACCATGGACAACATCATTCGTATGATAGCATTGCTTAACAGGTAGAGCACATAAGTCCTTCTCCCGGGTCCAATCTCCGCTACAAAAACAGTTCCTTGGCTTAGTCTACTGTGTTTGCAAGGGGTAACGACTGGCAGATCTTCCATGAACAGGTGCAATGTAGCCATGCCCCCGTAGGGGTTGCTGGAAGTAGTGATTCACCTGTCACTCTGCCCTCAATCACGTATGTCCTTGCTTCCAGAGTCAGGAAAGCAGGCCGGTACTTTTTTTTTTTTACTAGGGGATTTAAACTGGATGGGGAAAGGGGTAGTTATGGGATGCCCACAGGATAGACAGTTCTTTCACGGGACCTTCTATATATACTTCAGTATATACACTCCTCCTCTTCCTCCAGCACAATCTTGCTTCTCAGTTGGTTCCTCTAACTCTCTCCTGCACAAACTTCTTCGGCCTAGCTAGCACATGGTGAGGATTACTCTTAATTAGCAAGCCTCCAAAACGCCTTTTGCAGGCAGGGACCACAGGCCCCTATAGTGTAGGAAAGTTAGTTGAAGTGCTAGCTAGCCATGATAAACTACTGCTCTCAGCCCATCCTCTTCCAGGCCCTGCCAGCCCACCTGGCTGCAATGGCCTTCTCCACTGCAACAGTGACATCACAGTCCCAACTGACTCTTGCACCCATATCAGACTGTCTCTCACCCCAATCTGCTCCGGTGTGCCTCTTCCAGCTTCCCAGGGTGTGTATCACTCACCTAAGCCTGACACTTGTAGTTCCTCTCCTGGAGATCTCTCTGGTAGTACTCTCTCCCGCGGTCCTTCACTTGCTCTCTCACTTGTGCCTCTCCTCCTGGATCTCACTCTCCTCCCGGATGCACCCGAGCCCCAGGCCGAAGTCACCCCCCCTCAGACTGAGGGCTCCCTCAAGGCCCCGACAGCCTCCATACTACTCCATCTCTATCTCTTCCACTCAAACTCTCCTCCCCCCACTGGGATGACCCTGGGTATTTGAAGAGGCCTGCCCCCTGCCAATCCAAGATAAGGAACCGCAGCTCTGTGTGAGTGAACAGGACAAACAATCTCAAGTGTATGGATGCAAGATGAGGTGGAGTGCACGCCCTGTTATGGCAAGCAGTATAGCAGGTGAAGGAAAAAATCTGGAATTGCAGCACTCCCTCCAATGTTGAAGAAAAAAGTTTTATTGCAAAAATGAGCACAAAAGGGGGGTACAACTGTAAAACATGAGACGCGATTAACTCAAAGGGTGAATGTAAAGACCTGTCCTAGAGTCTGTGTATAAAAAAAAAAACAGATACTAAAAAACATGAAATGCGAGATATAGCTGAACAAAATGCAATTAATGTGAATAATGTGGTACGAAATATATATATATATATACACACAGTATCTCACAAAAGTGAGTACACCCCTCACATTTTTGTAAATATTTTATTATATCTTTTCATGTGACATTATTGAAGAAATAACACTTTGCTACAATGTAAAGTAGTGAGTGTACATCTTGTATAACAGTGTAAATTTGCTGTCCCCTCAAAATAACTCAACACACAGCCATTAACTTCCTTAGCGGTATTCCCGAGCGTGACTCGGGGTGTTTTTTTTTATGCTAGGATCGGTATCCCCGAGTCACGCTCGGGGTAGATGTGCAGAGCCTGCAGCGGGGTCCCTTACCTTCTCCTGGCGATCCAGCGATGATCTCCCATTGCTGTGATCGCCGCTGAGATCCCCGCCGCGCCGTTCGTCGCTCTGGTGACTTCCTGGTTCCGTTCCCTGCAGCAGCAATGGTGCATGGGAGCGGAATTGGGAGGGAAATTCAAATGTTGCACAAACACAAACACATAAAAAGGAGGTGATACAATGTAATCTGAGAGGATTACACTGTATCACCTTAGTATCAGACACAGTGCCCTTTCAGTGCCCCTTGCCATTGTCATTTGTGACAAATAAAAGCCTTTGAAAATGGCATAAAAAAAGCGCTGTCCTACAAATGCGCTTTTGGATCAGCTGAGCGACTGCGACAGCGACACGGAGGTGCTCGCAGAACAGAGCGACAGTGAGTCATGGGTAGATTTGTCATCTGACTCTGACACCGACACTGATCCAGAAAGTGACAACGCCGATGATCCCTCACCTGACCTAAGCGATGTGCTCACTTGGTGCCCTATAGACAGCGATGCGGACCAGGCAGCGCCCCCGAGATTCCGATTCACTGGATCTCCTGGGATGAAGGTTGATGTGGAGAGTGACAACCCTTTGGCGTACCTGAAATTATTTTTTACTGAGGAGGTAATTCTAAAAATCGTCACAGAAACCAACCGCTACCATGAGCAGCAATCCGCTACGCTGCGTGCCAGATTTTCCAGATCCAGAAAATGGGAACCTGTCACTAAAGAGGACATCTGGCAGTTTCTGGGCTCATCATCCTTCAGGGGGTGGTGGGGAAACCGCTCCAGAAATGGTATTGGACCACCAATAAGATGCTGGCCACTCCATTTTTTGGCACAGTGATGTCCGAATACCGTTTTTCACTCATCATGAAGAATTTACACTTCGCCAACAACGAAGAGTTTGATGAGGCCACGCATCCTGCGCCCAAACTAAAAAAAATCTGGGAGGTGTGCCAAATCATTGTCACCAACTTCCAGCGGACCTACGTGCCAGAAAGGGATGTCAGTGTGGACGAAAGTCTGATGGCCTACAAGGGACGCCTGAGCTGGATACAGTTTATTGCATCCAAAAGAGCGCGGTTTGGCATCAAATTTTATATGCTCTGTGAATCATCCACCGGATATATCTGGAATGCGGTCATTTACACCGGTAAAGGTACCAAGTTCAATCCCTGGTACAGCTGCTATGGGATGGCCACATCATCTGTCCTTTCACTGCTGGACCCATTGCTGAACCAGGGATATTGCGTGACAACAGACAATTTTTACACATCTCCGGAACTTTATGAGGTTTTGCTCCTAAACAAAACTGATGGGTATGGTACCGTTAGGCCAAACCGGCGTGACATGCCATCAATGTTTGGCAAGAAAAAACTAAAAAAAGGAGAGATGGTTGCCTTTCAAAAGGGTAAAATGATGGCAATGCGATGGCGAGACAAAAAGGACGTGTGTCTCATGAGCACCGTGCACAGCACCTCCACTGCCATGGTCCACACAAAACACGGAAAAGATGTGCTGAAGCCGCAAGTCGTGATCGACTATAATCACACAATGGGAGGTGTCGACCGAGCCGATCAGGCAATGACCTTTTATCCGGCGATGCGGAAACAACAGAAGAAATATTACAAAAAGATTTTCAGGCATCTCCTTGAACAATGCCTTTGGAACGCCTATATCCTTTATAAAGCAAACACGAACATACCTCTTGTTCATTCTGACTTTATCTGGAAGGTGGCTGAGCAGATTTTTGTCAACCACCCAACGCCATCAGTATCTTCTAACAGACCCGGACGACGCGCTGTTGACGTTGGCAATCCAGAACGCCTGACAACCGCAAGAAAGTTAGCGCCTACCAGGATGTGCGTCGTTTGCTGTTCCAAGAGAGATGGCAATGGAAAAAAAGTCTGAAAAGAAACAAGGTACTATTGTCCTGATTGCAACGTCGGACTTTGTCTAGTTCCATGCTTCAAACTGTTTCACACTCAGGATGTGTATTGAATTTCTTTGTTTGACAAATTTCATTATTTTTCATTCACATTCCAGACACTCCCACGACTGCACTTGTCTTTGTACTCCTCACCTGGTTGCTGTCACACACGCTTGACACCATCTGAACCAAATAAGTTTATCTTGGTCTCATCAGACCACAGGGCATGGTTCCAGTAATCCATGTGCTTAGTTTGCTTGTCTTCAGCAAACTGTTTGCGGGCTTTCTTTCTCATCTTTAGAAGAGGCTTGAATGGAATGACAGCCATGCAGACCAAGTTGATGCAGTGTGCGGAGTATTGTCTGAGCACTGACAGGCTGACCCCCCACCCCTTCAACCTCTGCAGCAATGCTGGCAGCACTCATACGTCTATTTCCTAAAGGCAACCCTTGGATTTGACGCTGAGCATGTGCATTCAACCTCTATGGTCAACCATGGCGAGGCCTGTTCTGAGTGGAACCTGTCCTGTTAATTCGCCGTATGGTCTTGACCACTGTGCTGCAGCTCAGTTTCAGGGTCTTGGCAATCTTCTAATAGCCATGTTGAACCTCCACTGACCAGTATGAGAGAGTGAGAGCAATAACACCAAATTTAACACACCTGCTCCCCATTCACACCTGAGACCTTGTAACACTAACGAGTCACATGACACCGGAGAGAGAAAATGGCTAATCGAGCCTAATTTGGACATTTTCTCTTAGGAGTGCAGTCACTTTTGTTGCCAGCGTTTTAAACATTCATGGCTGTGTGTTGAGTTATTTTGAGGGGACAGCAAATTTTCACTGTTATACAAGCTGTACATGCACTAATTTACATTGTGCAAAGTGTAATTTCTTCAGTGTTGTCACATGAAAAGATATCATCAAATATTTACAAAAATGTGAGGGGTGTATTCACTTTTGTGAGATACTGTATATATATATATATATATATATATATATATATATATATATATATATATATATATAAAAATAAAAATATAAATGTAAAAAATATATATAACAATTATGTAAATAAATATTAAATATGTGAAGTATAATAGATAATTGATCATGTGTAAATGAGTAAATAGATGAAAGACACAAAAAATAATAATAAATTAAAATGTATATAAATATATGTCATAATCAAATATCTACAAACCGTGGACAATATAAATGACAAAGGAAAACCTCAGACAGAGGTATCCTAAGTAACCAGAGGATATTATGTCTTACTGACTATTAATAGCAAAAAAGAAAAGAAAAAACAGAAATTTGAACAAATATTGCATTTTGTTCAGCTATATCTCACATTTCATGTTTTCTAGTATCTGCTTTTTTATACACAGACTCTAGGACAGGTTTTTACATTCACCCTTTGAGTCAATCACGTCTGATGTTTCACAGTTGTGTCTATTTAGAGATTTTATATATTATTCTAGGGGTGATGTTTAAACTATATGGTTTTGACAAAGTACATTGAGTAGTGTGAAACACGCCAACCTCTGTCCTCCCCCCACCTGTACCCCCCTTTTGAGCTCATTTTTACAATAAAACCTTTTGCTTCAACATTGGAGAGAGTGCTGCCATTCCGGATTTTCTCCTTCTTCTGCCAATCCAAGTTGGGGATTGGTCAGAGCTCCTCAGAATACCCCAGGTGGCTACACCTCCCCTCTCCACCTCTCTTTCCAGAGAACACCAGAACTTTCAGGAAAGAAGTGTAAGGTCCTGAGGACACCACCTGTGAGTCACCCAGCTCTACCATGAGCCACTCCCAGCCGAGAATCAAAACAATCAGGCCTGACCTTCAGTCAAGCCTGACTAAATGTACCTCACCTATCACAAAAATCTGTTGCTACTACCTACCTAAAGGTAGAGGGCGCTACACATATAAAGAGGCACGATTTACTGCATGATTTATTAAGTATTATCAATTGTCTTTTATGCTCATGTGGATCCAGAAGAGTAGCGTTTTTTTCATCTTTTTTGGCTAGAAGGATGCATAGGACAGAAAAGTAAGAGAAAAAAGAGGATAGTAAAAAAAGCAGGAGAAAAAGAGTCTGGCTAGTGTCGGGCCCCACCTGCTTAGGCTCATGGATTTGGTATAATAATAAACTAGGCTACATAGATTATTCACAGCTAGGCTTAGTTACATTGTACCATGTAAAGGGGAGTACTTGTAACGCAACCACATTCTTCAGCCTGAAGAGCGACATTTATAGGCTACAGGAGGGGAAAAATGTTACACGTTAATACAATTAATATAACAAACAACCTGACTAAACCTTCTGGGGAAGGTATGTCTCCAAAGCTACTGTAAAATTGCAAAAAAAGCCCCCACACCTACAAATTTGGCAAAGATATAGGGACAGATATGCTTCAAGTGTCTTCCAAAAACTTGTATGGATAAAAACTTACATATCTGTACCCCATCCAATAATAATAAACCATAACCAAATTATAACAAAAACTAGGACTTTTAAGGGTACAATATTTAAAAATGACTGTTAAAAAGAGCACACCTAAAAGGTAGAAGAGCACATCTGGTTCTAGGATGACAGAGTGCATCCTTATGGTGCAGGGTTGCCAACTGCCAGTAAATTTACTGACAGTTTGTAAAAATCAGTGATTTTTACAGCTGTCTATAAATATTCGTCTCTGAAAATTTGTCATGCTGTGTTGACTTTTTAAGTGTAAACCAGGCAAACTACTTGATATTGGTATTGTCAGTGTTTCCATGTTCATGTTGTGTTTAAATATCAATTGTCTTAGTTTTTAATAGGAGTTCTGTTATTTTTTAGGTTGCCAGTAAAAAATGTGTTCCGCCAGTAAATTTTCCATGTTTTGCCAGTAAAAAACGCTGCCGGAGGTTGGCAACAACTGTTTTGGTGGCAGACTTACTTCTGAGGGTAAAGGAAATGAGTGATCTTGCCAAGTATTAAGGAACTTTCTTTTTTTCATACTTATGGCTTTAGGGTTGATAGTGCTCTATGATGGCCTTTTGTTTTTGTCTCCCAATACTTGACCGGAGCTGTCACCCTTTTGAAAGCACACAGTGCATTGTTATGCTCTAACATTAAAAGAAACTAAGGCTCTTCTTTTTAAGGCTATAGATACCCCCTTTCACACTAAACGGCAACTCGCTACTGTTTTATATACAGCGACCAAGCTCACTATCGCTAGGGCATGAAAATACCTGGTCCTTAGTTTTGAAGCGGTAAAATGCTGAATGGAAGATATTATGGGAGAACTAAAAGGACACCTCTTATAACCAGTACTGATAAGAAGTACTGGTGGGGGATGATGGGGTGCTCCATTCCAAGGAGTCTGGTCAGGACCCATATAACAGACAAACAAATACTTGGGGGGCACACCCTAACTATGCATTACAGTAAAGATGGTGCTGCTATAAGACCATACAAACAGAAGAAAAGATTACAGCGTACACATACAAAAATGTAATTTAACCACTTGCCGACCGCCGATCGGCATCTGACGGCGGCAAAGTGGCTCGTTCCCGCAAATCGCCGTCATACGACGGCGGCTGCGGGAACGTGTATAGTGAGCGCGCGGCTAGCCGCCAGCCGTTCACCAATTTAATGTAAAAACATACACATGCGACATTAGAAAAGAAGACAAACATACCAGAATATCGTCGTGGTAGAAATGACATTACGTATCAATCCCACACGGGGGGTTCATAAACAAACAGACAATATACCCAGGACTGGTCTGAGGAACCTTACCTCGTGGGGTAGTAGGGGGTGGTCATGAAGAATAGTCATGACCAATATTCTCCACAGGAAAATCAAGAGGGTATTATAGAAGGTAAGTCGTAAAATGGCGAAGTTTTGATTCCTGGTCCATAAAAGTACGGGATCGCTATCACTCGAACCAGCGACATATATTTTGTCATCGCTCAACGGCAAATCACACTTTCCCCCATAGATATCGGAATTTTTCTTCTCGGAATCAAAGAAAATTACAATCTCGTATTGTTACGTGACACACGAA
>BLSH010321247.1:640749-659062 GCA_018402905.1 Glandirana rugosa | reverse complement strand
TAGGGGTAAAGGATTTGTGCTTGGAGTGGTGAATTTCTATTTCTTTTTTTTTGGGGGGGGGGGATTTGGGGGATGGAAGGGGCAAAGATTTGTGCTGAGAGGGGGTATTTCTGCAGGGGGGCAGATTTGTTTTGGGAGGAGGAGGAATGTATGCTTAGGGGGTAAGCATGCAGTGCTCAGTGTTATTGAGGGGGTATTTGCTGACACATAATGCTCATACATCTTGGGGGGGGGGGGGGTTGTTTGGCATGTTTGCCTTGGGCTCTAAATAACCCTGTCCCAGCACTGATGCAAGCAGTCTCCTTGATCAGTGTCGATTTGATTGAAATCAAGTCGATTTAAATTACTAGTAAAAAGGCTTGATTGATTTAAATCATAATTTTTAAAGAGCAGCTGTCATTTCTGTCCCACAGTGGCTCCTCCTCTGACCCGCTGTTGACTCACCGACAGTCCCATTCACTTTAATGGGACGGCTGGTGATGTAGCAGTGACACAACAAGGTGAGGGACGTGGCGGCAGCAGGTAAGTGGATACCCACTAACAGGCGCTGCCATAATGGATCTAAAATGACAGGTGCTCTTTAAATGTAAGGACTTATTATTACTGGTAGTTATAATCTTTAATATTTGCAAACAAAATGAAGGTTTCCTATTTAGAATAATAAGCTGTCAGGTTAGTAAAACAGCGATATCAGAACCGATTCAGTCATACAGTTTGTAGTGTACATAGATTTGCAAAACAATGGGATAAAGGAATATTCCTGAACTTTGTTTTATCTCATGGTTACTGTGAAATTGCGTGAATGTATCAATGCAGTGCATGTTATCTCAGCTTGCAGAGCTTGGATTCATTGAATGAATTTACCAAAAATGTAAATATTGCAGTATATACAGCCTCATTCTACATAACTAAGCTCCATTTCATGCTGAATAAACTAAATTATTAATGTATCTTAAATAGGAAACTATCTTTAGATAGATTTTTACTCCAAAAGCTTTTTATTAAAATAAATTTGATAAAAATGAAAAAAAAATCCTATTTAAATGAAAAAAATTTGATTTAAATTAAAAAAATCTGTTTTTTTTAATTTTTTTTTTAAATCATTGATTTTTATCCACCCTGTAATTGATGTCCTACTTGGATGTCAAAATGGGAGCAGGGCTTGGGAACACCTGTGCATCAGCATGCAGGTAAACATGGCATTCGCACAAGTAAACTCTGTGGTACGCCCCATGTGAAAGAGACCTTTGACATCCCTGCGGGTTCAGGTCCACGACCCTGAATGCAGATGTGGTGTGTTCAGGGCTGTGCACCCACACACATATAGATGTCAAAAGGGGAGCAGCGGTTGTGTCTGTGCAGCTACTGCATTCTGATTGAGATCAATGGGACCGCCTGTACAGGAATGCATGGAATACCTATGTATACCCATGCAGGTAAAGACAGCCCTCACACAGGCATACGCTGTAGTATGCCCCATGTGTATGGAACACCTATGCATCCTAGTGCAGGTAAACACAGTCCCTCCTATCCAGTTTACTTGTCTTCTGCTGTTCCCAGGGTCCCTGTGTGCTTCCCTGGTCCCCCCCCCCCCCACAAAGCTGCTGTCTTCCCCCCTCCTCTCCCCTGCCAGCTGCTGTAGAAAATGTGTCATGATGGAGAGATGGGAACGGGTCGGTAAGTTTGTCATTTACCGGCTCTATCCTTTCTGAATGGACAGAGCCAGTGATTGGTACCAGTTGGTTCACTCATAACTGAAGCACAGTAAACTGTTTTTACTATACTTCCATTTCTGAATGAATGGGAGGCTCAGTACACAACTATTCATTTATTTGGTGGGACCGTAATAAAGGAACCCGCGACGGGAGTAAAGGATCAGTGGGAAGAGGGAAGGGCCCTGGCCAGGGGTCAGGGGGGCCATTCATAACTTCTTGCACTGGGGCCCTGAAGGTTCTAGTTACACCTCTGGTGGAACCTGTCCTGTTAAACCGCTGTATGGTCTTGGCCACCGTGCTGCAGCTCAGTTTCAGGGTCTTGGCAATCTTCATATAGCCTAGGCCATCTTTATGTAGAGCAACAATTCTTTTTTTCATATCCTCAGAGAGTTCTTTGCAATGAGATGTTGAACTTCCAGTGACCAGTATGAGAGAGTGAGAGCAATAACACTAAATTTAATACATCTGCTCCCCATTCACACCTGAGACCTTTTAACACTAACGAGTCACATGACACCGGGGAGGGAAAATGGCTAATTGGGCCCAATTTGGACATTTCTACTTAGGGGTGTACTCACTTTTGTTGCCAGCGGCTTAGACATTAATGGCTGTGTGTTGAGTTATTTTTAGGGGACAGCAAATTTACTCTGTTATACAAGCTTTACACTCACTACTTGACACAGTGTTGTCACATGAAAAGATATAATCAAATATTTACAAAAATGTGAGGGGTGTACTCAGTTTTGTGAGATATTGTATATAGTTACATTGGTCCTATTCGGACCAATGCAACTATGCATATACCATACTTGGCCGATGCCCCTGGAAGTCACTGAAGTAGTCACTGCTAATTCAGATGATCTCCACTTGCTTCTGGGTCCCATACCAAGCAGCTGCATTGTGAACACAGGAGGTTGGCTGCTCAGCACGGGTGCAAAGCATTCTATGACTGGATGAGGTAGAGGGATGAGGGTGATGGCACACTCATCACCTTGTCCAATCAGAGAATACTTTGCATTCATTTAGTAAATTCAAAGCATTCTCCAAATGGTGGCCATGCCAAACTGGACCAATGTACTGTAAGTATGTATAAAATATTCATTCCTAGAATTCTTTTTTAATTCCTCAGTCATGACTTGACATTTGCAACTTAACTAAGGGCCGGTTCACACTGAGGCGATCCGACTTTGGGGCGACTTTGCTAGGCGATTTGAAAAGGCGAAGCGGCGCGATTGCGAAGCGATATCAGGCAATTTTAGGCGATTTCAACACAAGTACCTGGGACATGAGAGGTGTGTCTTCTGGCAAAATTATGTTTTTCTTCCTGGAAAATCGCTTCTTCGTAGATGGGGATCCGACTTGGAAGCAAACTTCCATTGACTTCTATGGGCTCAATTCGCCTAGAAGCCACTTGAAAATAGTACAGGAACCTTTTTTGGAATCGCTTTGGACTTGAGTAGCGCATATTAAGACGGCTCCATTCATTCCAATGGGATTGCTGATGTCAGGCGATTTGAGGCGAATTGGGGCGACACAAGTCGGATCGCAAACCGCCTAGGATCGCCTCAGTGTGAACCGGCCCTAAAAAAAATACCTCTTGTTCTTGCCAAATATCTTGTGAGTTGATGAGGGGTTAAAGAGATGGGGGGTAATGAAAAGTCTAAGTTCTTTGTGATCCATCCAATAGAATTAAAATGTGCAGTGGTTATCTAGTGACAAGTGAATCACAAGGGTGCTAGCAGCTAGGAGTGAAAGGGAATTTAGACATCAGCGGCACGGACAATATATCATTTTTTAAAAATTTCTGACCCATTAGTGGTTATTTTTCTGTATTTGCAGTGTGTTTAAAGAGATGTAACATGGGGAAATACGAAATATGTTTTTTTCTATTTTGCCTTGACATAAACTTTACTACAAACACAAACCCAGTGGTCCATTTTGTTTATAAGTCAGTTAACATTCCAGAATGTTTTTGCGTTTCTGATAATATCCCTATTAGGGTTTAGATTAAGTATCTCAGTCTCCTACAGTGTTAGACTTCATTCAGATCGGAGCTGGCACCCATCCTGCGTAAAGGCTGCCATTGTTTTTGTGCCTTTGTCTACTGCAGGCAGCCTATAGAAGAGGATGCAGATGCAGAAGCTACATGGACACAGCCGCATTTCAAAGATTGACAACTGTGCAGGAGAAGCTGAATGGCCTGGAATGCAGAGAGCGTGTTAGGGGCTATGCAGCCTCTCCTGCGCCACTGTCAAATTTTGATATGCATCTGTGTCTATGCAGCTGCTGCATCCACTTCTGTAGGCTGCCTGCATGCAGTTAGAGGTAGATGCAGGCGCAAAAAAAACGCAGCCTGCACACAGGTGGGGTGCCAATGACTGTCTAAATTAAGCCTTACAGTGCCCCCCATGTCCAGTGAAATTTCCCAGTAATCAAGTTGCCACAGTCAGTGTCATGCAAATTATACTGCCATTTTTTTCTTATGTAAGCAAAATGTCCTTTACATTTTTTGTAATGTTGGTATACAGTTTATGCAGTTGCAGTGAAAAAAGATGATTCCCCTTTATTTAAAGTGTATTCATGAAAATAGCAGCTGATGTAATGATGTCAGTGCTGATTTCTGTATCTGGGAGCTTGCCCATTTGCCCATCATCAAGAGAAGACTGAAGAAAATAAGATATCCCAGCGTGTCAAATTCCATGGTACCACAGTACAATAAAATTTGTTGCAGTGCAGTTTTAAAAAGTAGTGAGTACACTATTTTTTCTGCATTCCAGCAAAATTTGCAGTCCATTCAAATGAATTGGCTGCAAAATCGCATAGGAACGTGTGAACCAGTCCTTACTGCCTTGTCATCATTATACGGGGTTCCAATGGCTGTTTCAACTAGTGATGGGCTCGGGTGTGTTTGGATGGAAACCTGCCAGGAAACCATCACTGCACACCGCCAATCATAGGCAGTGAAGCATTTCCCAACCGTCAGCCGCACATTCTCATGCTGCCTATATTTGACGGTGTGCAGTGCCGGCTTCCTGGTGGGTTTCCAAACACGCCCAAGCCCATTGCTAGTTTCAACACACATTATGCAGACATGGTCCTCTGTTGTCATCACCAGAAAACCAGATCTGAAATGCTATGCAGCCATCACTGAAGTATGTGCATGTAAACAGGATGATGGACAGGAGATGCAACAAAGGATGGAAAAAATGTGAAAACAAGTATTTTATTTAGAAAAAGGCAATTGTTTAGAATACGCAGAGCTTTGACTAACTAAGGCTAGCCATACATGTTAATATTTCCTTTGTTCAGTTTGTGGATGGGGAAATCTCCCCTGTCAGCTGTTGTATTCAGACATTCACAGCACCTGTGGATGTCTGAATTACCAAACAAATATTTAATTTAATTGGTTGCAGTCACTGTGCAGCCAACAATTTTCCTCCCGACTCGTTTGATTTTTTTAAATTTGTCAAGCTGGGCGATGCCAACAGAGCTACCTATGGCTTGAATTTTAGCTAATTTTCCACTTGCGTACTTTGATTTCTTAATTTAAATTTGTGAAGCTGGATGGTGTCAACAGGGCCATCCATAGCTCAAATTTTAGCCAGTTTTCCACCTGAATCCTTTGATTTTTTAAATTGAAATTTGTAAAGCTGGGTGGTGTGGACAGGGCTACCCATGGTTCAAATTTCAGACAGTTTTTCCACCTGGCTCCTTCGTATTTTTTTAAATGAAATTTTTAAAGCTGAGTGGTGTTGACAGAGCTTCCCACGGCTCTAATTTTGGCCAATTTTCCACCCGCCTACTTCGATTTTTTTAAAATTGAAATCTGTCTAGCCAGGTGACAGAGTAACCCATGGCGCCAACTCCACAAGAATTTTGTAAAGCTGGGTGGTGTTTACAGGGCCACCCATGGTTCAAATTTCAGACAGTTTTTCCACCTGGCTCCTTCAATTTTTTTTAACTGAAATTTGGAAAGCTGAGTGGTGTTGACAGAGTTTCCCATGGCTCTAATTTTGGCCAGTTTTCCACCTGACTACTTTATGTCTATTTGTCTAGCCAGGTGAGAGAGCTATCCATGGCACCAACTCCACAAGAATCAGACAAAATTTGAGCCATGTATAGCCAACTTGAGGCTAGGTTCACACTGCGGCTTGGAGCGGCTCACAGCAGGGGTCCGATGCATCCCTGTTCACCGTTTCATGTCCGATTTCAGTCTGAATTTTTGGCTGAATTCAGACCTGAAATGGACCAGAAGACCCACAGGACTCCTGTGCAATTCGCTCCAGAGCCACTCCAGAGATATATGAACCAGCTCCATAGAGAGCCGGTCACATTCTACTGGCATGTAAATTGGTTACGGGGAAAGAGCAAGTAATGTCACCAGCACACCAGGATCTCCAAAAACTAGTCCAAAGATTCAGTGATCACATCGTTACAGCAGAGAGCAACGTTTCAGAGCCACGCAGGACCATGCCTGATGAAGGGGTCCTGCGTGGCTCCGAAACGCCGCTCTCTGCTGTAACAATGTGATCACTGAATACAACTTTGGACTTGTTTTTGGAGATCCTGGTGTGCTGGTGACATTACTTGCTCAGCTGTTATGCGGTTCCAGCCGTTGGTCGCTTCAGCACCCACATAAAGCCATCCGTGCAGGAACGTGTGTGTTGGGAATATTGCAATTGGATACGGTGAAACCCACATCCAATTCACAATAGTGTAAACCCAGCCTTAATCTCATCTAATTTGGGATTCTAACTATTTTAATGTACTCTTTGAAAATCCCATGTATAAATTTATAGCATTTTACTAATGATTACACCATAATCTGCTGCTCTGTAATTTATCCTCCCAATCACATTTTGCTCATGTCTATAATAAGCACTAACAAATATAATGGATCCACATTTAAATAGCAGAACTATTTTAGTTATAACTGATACTATATACAGAGCTGGCCCTTAACTGGTTAACTCCATGTAATACAGTCCGCTAAGCTCTCAAGTTTGGCAGTTCCATAAACCTGTGAGTGGGAGAGAGGCTAGGAGAGGGGCGGCTTGTGGTAATAGTGCAATGTTGCTGGAAGATGAAACTGCCAAATAAGAAAAAAAAAAACCCTTCACCTCCTCCTTCCCCAGCCCACCCCCTGACTCCTTCCTCCCCTCTCTTTCCCCCAAACCACCTCTCATTAACATGAACAGAAATCCCAAGCAAAGAGAAGTGACTAGGAGCCAGTAGAGGAATGCACATTGAGCTGATCCTGTCACACTTCCAGTTTTTTCCCCAGGTGGTGAGCATTGTGGTATGAAAAAATGGATGCCGTTCTGCTATCAGGTTATTTGACCAGACACATTTCTTCCACCAGGTAAGTCAATGTCATATGCTAAAATATAATATAATAATATACACAGGGTAACAAAGTCACAAAAAAAAATCCATAAACTTGCTAATAGTGATTTATAAGGGTACCAATACCATATCAGTAATTAGCAATAGGATAATCATATAAGACTGATTAACAAAATTTGTAGAAAAGTATTTGTGTTGTTCACAGTATTCTGCTGCAAGAAAGTACATACAAACTTCACATTATTTTCTATATCAATATTCACATTGTAGGAGACAATGCTGCAGTACAATTTAAGGTGATGTATAGTGTTTGGCACAAGTATCCTATTGGGTGGTGTTAAAAGATAGCTGTAATTTAGTTTAAAAAATTAAAATGCAATTTTTTTTTAGCATAACGCAGGTGCATCAGAGTTGGGAGGGAAAAGGGTTTGATAACCAGTGTTAATTTTGGCAGCAAAATTCGATTTAGTTTTAGTCTTAGTCTTAAGACTAAAATGGCATTAGTCGACTAAATCTATAGGACATTTTAGTAGACTAAAATCATTTTAGTCGACTAAAACTCATTTTAGTTGTGTAATATCTAATGGGTGTAGTTACATTGTAATGCATTATTTAAGCATTTCTCTACAATTTCCACACTCATTATATACAGTTGGAGTGAAAAATCGAATATGTTATTATTTATGGTATTGAGGTATGAACATGCACTACAGACCAGTGTTAATTCTGATGTCAAATTTCAATTTAGTTTTAGTCTTAGTCTTTTGACTAAAATGCCATTTTAGTTTTAATCATATTTTAGTAATCTCAATTGTTTTAGTTTTAGTCATATTTTAGTCGACTAAAATGTTTTAGTCAGCTTTAGTTGAGGAAATGAACTCTGTTGACATGACAATGTAGCTCTGGTCATCTCTTTAACTTTTCCTTGTTTTTCTTTTCTGCTTTGGAAAACTGCAAAAGAGAAGGGTGTAACATTCCTGCAGGTACTGCAATACCGGGTTGATGCATGGAGTGGACAGAGCAAGCTCTTCTTCCATCTCCCTGTTCTAAAAAATTTATTTAGACCAGTTTTAAAAAATGCACTTAACATGCTTTATGGAGATGGGGGGCTGCTGTTTAAACAGTAAATGGGTACGTTATCCAATGTGGAGCAGTGTACTAACTCATCTGCATATAGAGCCAGTCTGCACCTGTAAGCTACAGATAATTTGGTAAGGTCTGCCTCCCACTGCCCATCATTCTCTATCAGCCATTGTTCCCAAGGGAGGCAAGACTCAGGGGGAGATTTTTTTTTTTAATTAAAAAAAAAGAAGGTTTTATTAAGAAATAAAAAAGGAAACACAAAGCAGTACACACATGAGGTTTGGAAGACAGCGAGCATCTGTATAAAACATTACACATGCCATTGAGTAAGACAATAATACATACATGAAAAACCAGAAAGAAAGCAGTACAATAACCACCTCATTGGGGATATTCAAGCGTGCAATCCCCACCTTTGTCACTTGTTGTCAAATGCACAGCTACAATTGGTAATCAGATGGTCTTGACCTAGCCAATGAGCAGTCTATCCATCACTAGTTCTAACAGGCTCAGGCCTGGAGTGTCCAGCCATGGACCCCATAAGTTGTCAAACCTAGGGGGTCGTCCCCTGTGCTGGTAAATGTATTTCTCTAATCTAAGCGTCTCTCCCATATATTGTATCCATTCTTTGGGAGAAGGGGAGTCAGTAGACTTCCAGTTTCTAAGTATTATCCTTCGGGCTTGAAAAAGAGCTCTGGCAACCGCCTCTCTCGTGGGAGCTTGTAATTGAAAATCATCTAAAATGCCCAGAAGGCAAGGTTTGGGATCAGGTGGTATGGAGGTCTGAAACACAGAATATATGGTGTTCATCACTCCCACCCAATAAAGATGCAGTTTGGGGCACCTCCAGGTTAAGTGAACCAACTCTCCATGATCCCTTCATAGGGTAAGATTTACTAAAACGAATGCACACAGAATCTGGTGCAGCTGAGCATGGTAGCCAATCGGCTCCTAACTTCAGCTTGTTCAATTAAGCTTTGGCTGATTGGTTTTGATGCAGAGTTTCACATGTGTGGTCCACTATCTCCTTTCTTGCACCTTCACTGAGATCAGAATTTACTGTGACAGGGGAAAGTGAGCTCATGCAAATGGGTTTGAATGGGCTGGGAATGTCTTAGCAAGAGGGCACGGAGGGCACATGGCAATCTGCAAATTAGGAGGGATGCCCTGCAGAAATAGAAATAGTTGGAAACTGCACACATGGTGTGTGCCGATAAACCAGTAATTTGTTACCTAGGTTTTTGCAATGCTAGAGTGAGGCTTAAACAGCCCATAGATGATTCTTTTTTTTTTTTTTGCTCAACCAGTGGGTTGAATGAAAAAAGTTACTTGATTCCTTCCTCCACACATTCAATGTGGACGGGGGAATCCTCCTTACTGAGCTATTGTATTCTAACAGTTGGGAGACTTCTCCACCATCACAACACACTGATCAGCACTGCAGGCTTTCTGTAGCCTAATGAATTTTTGTTCCCTACTTAAAAAGTTACAAAATTGCGTTGGTTGCAATGTGCAGCAAACACGATTTTCATTCCATCAGTTTAAATAATCCAGATTTTTTATTGTCATCATGTTTGTATACATTTATAAGAGATATTGTACATTCTGTATGAAAAGGTCAACCACACTAAACCTCATGCACGCGATAAGAATATCGGACTAATGATCAACCATTTTGTTTTGGAATGCTAATCTCATATCGATAATGATAAAGTTACAAAAATTCCCATACCACAGAATACAAATTCGGAAGTGATGTAATGGATTGTATTGCAACGTATTCTTTGATTTCTGAAAATGTGTGGTCTCGGTGTCGGTCACAATTGTTTTCGTACAAATACCATACTAATTGTACGAAAATCATTTGTTCTGTCATCGTATGAAAAAAATTTTCGTGCTTGTCCCTTCTGATATTTTTGCATGAACTGCTTTGATCGGCTCTCCAAGGCTTTATACTAACAATCAGATTATCATGCGATCCCTCCGAAAGCTGTATTTTTCGTCCAATTTTCTCATTGTGTGTACAGGGCATTATAGAGATACACTAACTATTCTTCCTGTTTCACAAACTGTTTAAAATCTTTCCTATGTAAATACAATTGAGTGAATACCACACAGCTTTACATCCTTTGACTCTTCAGTAAAGTAGATCCGGTGCATTGTTAATCTCCTTGGATTTGTGCAAACAAGGCCATTTATCTCGGTCACTTCTGGAATTCAGCACTTGTTAAGTGTTAAGTGACCCAGACTAATTCTTTTGAGCTATTATTGCTCTTGGAACAAAAAAATTTAGTTAGAACAAGCTCATCCTTATATTGTAATGCACTGTTTTTGGAAAATGTGACTATGATTCAAAAGCATCTACCCAAAATAAATTTTTTTTTTTTTTTACATATGCAAAAGAAAGATAAGTGAGTGTTTCTAGATTGCATATTTTGCTGTATAGAGTCTACTATGTTGTAATGTACCATTAAACAACTAGAAAGGCTGCACAGTAATGCATGCCTGCCTACTTTACTTGCCTTCTGTCTACAGTTAGGAGCCATTCACTCCTGATCACAGTGAAGGCCAGGGCCATATTTAACCCAGGGCAAAAGGGGCAGCTGCCCCAGGCCCAGTCATTTTTGTGGGGCCAAAGGCAGCTTCCCCTTGAGCCTGCACTGCCCATTGATAAATGGGTTCAGGAGGGCCCAAGAAAATGTTTGCCCAGGGTCCAATCAATATTAAAGATGACACGACCACAGCACAATTGTTTTTCAAACAAAGAGGCTTTCTGTTTCTCCGCGTTAAGCAACCCATTCAAACTGAACTGGCCATAATACATCTCAAACAGAAAAATTTCGAGTGTGACACATCCCATCCATAGTGCAGAGCGCATGCTGTTGTGCATTGCAATGGGTTGCCATTCTGGTGGTGTGTTGGCACCACAATGCATCAACACCTGCATACTACATTTTCATATGTTGCAGAAATACTTATGTTTACCATGCCTTACTACATGGCGCTGATGTGAACAAACCCTAAGTGGTTCTTTGGCACCCCACCCACAGGCTCATTTTACAGACAGATTTATTCTCCAGCAACAATAGATTACAGTGGTCATATCCTGGCCCTGAAGAAAAGTTTACACAATCAAGGGATTATGTTCAAATTAAGGAAAGTTATGGGAAGGTCACAGGCAGGGTTAGTGTTTGGGTTACAGAAAAGGTTTGTATGAGGGTTATAGGGAGGTTTACTGTGAGGGTTTCAGGAAGCTAGTGTGAGGGTTGCAGGTAAGGTTGGAGAGGGATAGATTGAGGGTTATAGGGAGAGCTACCATGAGGATTACAGGGAGAGTTAGTGTTAGGATTACAGAAGAGCTAGTGTGAGGGTTACAGGGATGGTTAGTGAGAAGACTGGAACAATGAGACAGATCTCTGCTCCAGGTGAGAATGATAATCTACCAGAAAGGAAGGGCTGGATGCTAGCTCCGGCTCCCAACCATAGGATAAATTAGCCCCAAAATAGGAAAAATTAGCTGCACACCAACATCCATCCAATAGGTTTATTGAAAGACTGCCACCAGGACTATGACAACGGACCAAGGGTGTGACGATTTCTTAATTGATGTGATTTGGATACGACATTACCGGAAGATTACCCAGGCATTCCCTGAAGTTGCCTTGAAATTGCCCCAACATTACCTCGATGTTGCCTGGCAGAGTCGTGTCAACTTTCAGGACGCGGCAGTGTGAACCGCCACTAATAAACCACAATTCCCTACATTTCTGAATTTGATGTTGTTATTTGTCAATCAAAATGGTCTACAAATAAGCATTCAGGAGATTCCTAAACTAATGAACCACATATTTCTCTGATACGATGATCTTTTCTATTGCCATTAATGAAAGCATAAGCTCCATGTCTGTGTAAAAATGATGTCTGCTGGCTCCTACATAAGATTGATTGGCTTCTGCGTGCAATAATAATATTCCACCTCTGTCCTAATCCATCAGAATTTCAATGTATGAATTTATATGTAATAAATACTTAGCCACAGTCATGAAATGACAGCCTTGAGCCGACTGCAGCCCTGTGGCCAAAACAATGCTTGAATTGAGCTTGTTACACCATTTCTGTCTGCCTTCTCCCGCCCTGATAACTAAGAAAAACACAGGTTAAATGAAAATTGTTCCAGATGTTGAATGTAGAAAGATGTGTGTTATTGTATCAGTCTTATTGTTTAGATTATTTCAGTTTTCCATCGTAGCCATATGGAAAGTTTGGTTATGAAAATAGAAATGTGCCCAGTCACTGATTACAATTCACATCTGTCTTTGTGCTTTTTGTACGCGATACATGTTGCTTTTCTTTTTTAGTGGAAAGTTGTAATTGCAGTTGTAGGGGGTGGCACAAGGACCTCCGTCTCTACTCTACAGATCTTTGAGATGGACAAGGACACATTAGGAGATTTTGGTTTACATTTTCTCCCTCTTAAAAGTGCTGTGATAATATTGTTCCCACCCCACAGGACGAAATCTAACATTCCTCACATAAGGAGTATAAAGAGAACCCATTTGTTGACATCATTGAAGGAGGCAAAACTGTTCAGTACAAAACTTTCTATGAAGTCATTTGGCATTGTGCATACTTTTGTAATTAATGTGAAATGTATGTACCTGATGGCATGGTATTTATTTACAATTATGCCCAAAAAAACGGCACTTGATTATTTGATTATTTTATGGCCATGTGATCACGCCCATTGAAAAGTCAAGAAACACATGGCAAACCCACATGACACTGCCAGTGGCAGCTGGTGCTCAATATTTTGGGGAAGGGGCGGCAGACTAACACCATCCCAACCCCCCCCCCACGGGAGATGGACAGGAAGGCAGCAATCCCTCCTAAGACTCCCTGGTAAATCGGGTCTCAGGATCCGCTTTCTGATTGGCCAGGAGGAGAATCAGGAAGATAATAGCAAATTTTAATTCGCTATAGTCACACAAATGGGTGGGCTCAGGGTGCAGTGCTCTGCGTCCCGAGCCCACCCTTTTTGTAAGCCAATTAGAGCCTCGGGCTCTAATCATCTGCTTAAAGTGGTATTAAACCCTCCTATCATTTTCAGCCAAGGAAGCTGCCATCTTGGCCTCTGTTTAATCTACAACTGCCATTATGCTGCACATGTGATCAGCTATGACACCAGCCATTGGATGGTTTGACAGTTTGGTTTAGAGCACAACCAATGGGAGTGTTACATTTCCGGCACGTGCCGGAAATGTAACTGGTTTTTAAACTGTTAAATGGATGGGTTTACTACCGCTTAAAAAAAACCCATTGAAATCCACGCCCTGCTTGTAGATTAGGGGCCGGGCGTATGGATTAGGTGGATTAGGGAATCACTGCCTCTGCGCCCCTGCACCCCTTATGGATGGGCCGCGACTGGACACTGCCCTAATGCTTTTGACAAATGCATTTTTGAAAAAATAATTGCAAAATGTGATCCAAACTGCTTTCACTAGTGTTTAGCATATGTAACTTAAAGCGTTTGTTACCCCAGAAATTCATATTCCTGATATGTGCTTGTTTTACCATGTACTTGTATGAAAAAGTATCCTGCTGTCTTTGTATTGCTTCATTTGTGTGAAATTCCCAGTGTTCCTGCCAGTCCCTCTGCTTTCCTATTAAAAAACTGACCACACTAAACAGGAGAACACATCAAGGTCAGTTCTCTAGCTATGCTGGGAATACAGCCTGCTCTCCTCCAATGATCAGACGTGTCCTGGCAGCCTCCCCTGCACAGCCTTTTACTGGGAAGCTCAGTATACTGCTGTTTCTTCTCCCCCAGCTCTTAAGCAGCTGAGAACAGAAGGAACAGACTTTATGTAATCGCTTATAAAAAAGAGAAAAAAAGGTATTTGTTTTTTATATATCTATACACAACTGTTTTGCATTTCATTTCTATTTTAAACTGAATGGGTTGTTTTTACAAGGTGATCCTTTACAATCACTTTAACTACAGGTTATGTATTGAAACGTCTGAGGGTGTCTTGGGAAATACATAGTGGGAATGCTTGGCATGTGCTTTGTAAGAGTTCATGTGTGTATATACCCTAAAGCTACCTACATACTTTCATGATCAGGTAGCTGTGTCCTTCAAGTGAATGATTTTACCCAAAGCGGAATTCCATTCGTTTTTAAGTTTATTAAAAATCAGCAGCTACAAAAAATGTAGCTGCTAAATTTTAATAAACAGCCACTCACCTGTCCCGCGGTCCAGCGATGCGGCAGCTTGATGCCTTGCTCCTCTCCCCCTCCCCTCTGCAGCACCGGCATTGCAACTGTGGGCACCTGACCATGACAGCTTTCGGCTTCATGGCCAGGCGTGCACTGCGCATGCGCGAGTTGCGTTGCGCTGTGTCAATGGCCAGGCAATCTTCTGGGACCTGTGACGTGTCCAAGAAGATTGCAGGGGCCGCCTAGGGGAGAGGAGGAGTTTCCTAGGTGGCCAGACCAAGCAGTGGGAGCGGGGTACCTGTCTAAAACATAGTAGCCCATTATGTTTCTACTTTACAGGGGGACATAGAGGAAGTAAACCCCATCTGGGTTTACTTCCTCTTTAACCACAGGAAGATTAAGTTGGGCACTGGTGCTTGACACCTAACAACCTATCATGCTGAAGGTGTTCAATGATGTGAAGCCAAATCAAGTTTTTCTTCCTTGGAACTTAGCATTGATTGTTCCAACTGAGATCATGCATTTTTTTTTGGATTTCTATGGACTGCCAGGTAGAAACTCCTTTGATTGACCTGGAATTGCCTTTTAATGCAAATACATTTTGAGTTCCTAATTTCCTGTAGTCAAGGCTTAATTAGATAAGGAAGATGTGTCCATTGTTGTTTCCTTCTATACAGTACAGATCTGCATTTTTATAGCTTATAATCCTACTTTTGGAAACACCCGTATAGCAAAGAATTATTATACTAGAGGGTGAGTAGTCTTTATGAAATGCACACTTACAATAATAATCTATAAGGTGAGTGGAAATGAAATGGAGTTGTTCAGTTTATTTTTGTTTTTTTCACATACTATTTTCTGTACATGTAGTTCTATTTGTAGTATTACTACTAGCTATTGTGTCAGTTGGTGAGTTGTGTGGAATGTTTATTGCCTAAAGTTGCTAAGCACAGTGAAAGTGAAAAGGGCGTATTAAGGAAGGAGCCATTCACATAATTTCTTTTGTGACTACACCAAAGCAAAGCACAGCATGACCCCTCTTAGCTTTAATGATATAGGCTATTTTTTGCCTCATTTTGCAATTGTTATTTTCCTAAGTGGAGCATGGACATTTATCACCTACTTGTAGACAAATGCAACAAAAACTTTTATAAAAGGAGCAAGAACATCAGAGGCCTAAAGGTTAGATACAAAGGAAAAAGTGCTCTACAAGAACTCTATCCATGAGAATGACAAAATATATGGCCGTAGATGGCCTTGGAGTGCAACGCTGAGCAAAGTTTCCTCCAGTAGCTATGATCTCATCATGCCTTTTGTGCCATTATGTTTTCTGACAATCTAAGGTATATATAAACCCAATTATTAAAGCCACACAAACACTTCAGCATATTATAACTTAATAGGGGCGTCTACAGTGCAATCACAAACCCAAAATTTCTCATTATCAAGGTTTAACAGTAATAACCTCTATTAGTATACAAAGGGTGTAGAGCTGCACAATTAATCATAATAAAATTGTGATCTCGATTCACCCCCTCCTGCGATCTTCATCAGGCATTACCGCGACTTTCAGTGCAGTTAATGGAGTCCGACTTGCGGGGCGACTCAGCTCGACTTGACTGTATTAAAAGTCAATGCAAGTTGCCTGAAGTCTTTTCTAAGTCGGAGTGACTTGAGTCTCTGGGCAGACTGCCAAGTTCTGAAGTCACTTCTGATAAAAGAAGCTAGAAGAGATACAATTACTTCAAAGGAATGAGTGTATAGAAGATGTTTAGTTTAACCATTTAAAGCGGTAGTAAACCCGCTGCCAAAAAAATAAAATAAAAAAAAATCCTGCAAGACAATAGCATATGTTAGTATGCATCGCATACTAACATATTATGAAATACTTACCTTAGAACGAGGCCCCCGATGCCCGAGTCGGTCAGCGCTAAGGACGCTGACATGTTGGTCCTCTTCTTTCTTCCGGGTACGCGGCTCCGGCGCTGTGAGTGGCTGGAGCCGCGTGACGTCACTCCCGCGCATGCGCGCGGGAGCTCTTCGCTCCGGCAGCCAGCTCTGAGTTGCAGGCCGCCTCGGTTGGATCGTCAGAGCGCATGCGCCGCTAATGTCAGCAGCTGCATGCAGGGTGAATATCTCCTAAACCATGCAGGTTTAGGAGATATTCTTTTTACCTACAGGTAAGCCTTATTATAGGCTTACCTGTAGGTAAAAACAACTTTTAGGGTTTACTACCGCTTTAAAGACTAAATCTTTTCTGACATTTGCTGCTTACAAATAAAATCCAGTATTTTTTGCTAGAAAATGACTTAGAACCCCCAAACAATATACATATATATATTTTTTATCAGAGACCCTAGAGAATAAGATGGCGGTTGTTGCAATATTTTATGTCACACGGTATTTGTGCACCGGTCTTTCAAACGCAATTTTTTTGGAATAATGACCCTTTCAAAAAATAAACAGTGCTGTTAGCCCAATTTTTTTGTATATGTAAGATGTTACGCTGCGAGAATCGTGATCTCTATTCTAAGCAAAAAAATTGTGATTCTCATTTTGGCCAGAATCCTGCAGCTCTAAAAGGGTGAAAAGATACAATTTAGCATGTTAAAGGATAAGTTCACCTTTACAGAAAATCTGTAAGGTGAACTTAAACTGGACCCCCTCCTCATCCCTCCCGGTCCCACTGTACCTGAGGCTGGCAATCACCTGCTAGGACACATCAGGTTGCTGCTTCACCGGTGCGGAGATTTGATATCCCCATGGCTTAATCTCCTAAACATACCTCATAAAGGTATTTATAGGAGGCATTCTAATTGGTCGGCGCCGTCACATGGACAATCAAAGCCCACCTAGCCTATCCTGTCAGCGGGGGAGAAGAAGAGAGAAAGCCACAGGGATTTCAAATCCCCAGACTGTTAAAGCGGCGACCCGATGTCTCCTAGCGGGTGATCGCTGGCCTCAGGTACAGTGGGACCGCGTGGGATGGGGAGGGAGTAAAGGTGAACTTGCACTTTAATGTAATTTCAAATTAATCTTTTTTTTTATTTTGTGGCTTTCATTTAAATTATTATTATTATACAGGATTTATATAGCGCCAACAATTTACACAGCGCTTTACAACATAAAAGGTAGACAATACAGTTACAATACAATAAAATAGGATTAAAAGGGCCCTGCTCAGAAGAGTTTACAATCTAATAGAGTGGGGCAAGTGGTACAAAAGGTTGTAACTGTGGGGAATGAGCTGATGGAAGTGATAAGAGATTAGTTGGAGGCGTGATAGGCTTCCCTGAAGAGATGAGTTTTCAGGGATTGCCTGAAGGCAACCAGAGTAGGAGATAGCCGGACAGAATGAGGTAGAGCGTTCCAGAGGGTGGGAGAGGCTCTGGAGAAGTCCTGGAGACAAGCATGGTAGGAGGAGACAAGGGAGCTTGAGAGGAGGTCTTGAGTAGAGTTGAGCGAACACCTGGAAGTTCGGGTTCTGCTGGTCCATCCGAACTTCGGGACAAAGTCCGGGTCCGGGTCCGGACGGAACCCGAACGATCGCACGGACAACAAACATCCCGTGAACGGGATCAAACTTCTACTAAAATCTTGTCAATATACCGAAGATGGCAATTAATTATGAAAAGTCTGTGTCAAACTTCTACTAGGTGTAAGTGGAGGTAAAAACGAAAAAAATACAAAAATAAAAAAATTTTTATAAATGTCAATAAAGGGACAGGGGTAAAAAAACATCCCGTGAACGGGATGGGAATGGGGGTAAAATGAAGGAAAACGTCGGGAGACCCCGAAAGGTCCTGAAAGGATGTCGGTAAAAACACGGATTTTCAAGCCCAGGGGTAACTAAAGTTACCCCAAGCAACAGGCACGCTAGCAAGCCCAAGGCAGGCCTGGGCCTGGGCCTGAAACAGGGCTTCAAGCCTACCTGGTCGTCTTGGGCTTGAAGG
>BLSH010321247.1:606852-620594 GCA_018402905.1 Glandirana rugosa | reverse complement strand
TTCTCAGTTCACGGGCAGTTATTTTGCGCCTTGGTTTTTCCACACGCTTCTTGCGACCCTGTTGGCTATTTTGAATGAAACGCTTGATTGTTCGATGATCACGCTTCAGAAGCTTGGCAATTTTAAGAGTGCTGCATCCCTCTGCAAGATATCTCACTATTTTTGACTTTTCGGAGCCTGTCAAGTCCTTCTTTTGACCCATTTTGCCAAAGGAAAGGAAGTTGCCTAATAATTATGCACACCTGATATAGGGTGTTGATGTCATTAAACCACACCCCTTCTCATTACTGAGATGCACATCACCTAATATGCTTAATTGGTAGTAGGCTTTCGAGCCTATACAGCTTGGAGTAAGACAACATGCATAAAGAGGATGATGTGGTCAAAATACTCATTTGCCTAATAATTCTGCATACAGTGTATGTATGATGGATAGTCTTAAAGACCAATAGGGCAGTAATAATTGAAGACCCCAGATTCTGGGGCTTCCTAAGTGTATCGCTGTCCGATTGAGGGTCGCAAGAAATATCAATACCTCTCTGGTTACCCTGGCCCTGTGGGTCCTCAGCCATCTCTGACACACACTGGGTTATAGTATTGTGCTAGTTTTCTTTAAGTAAAGACATAGTAATGAAATACACCAAATTGAGTTGATTCAGTAATATTTACTCAAAAGATATAGCAAAGAAAGAACCTTGACCCAACTGGGCGGGAATATTCACACAAAGTAATATTTATAAAGAAATAAACTATCACGCATTAGTAAAATATCATATAATGTAGGTTACTTTTGTTTAAATTCAGCAAGTACATATACTGCACATGTAAGTGGGGCACAGAAGAGTTGAGGAATGACTCCTGCTAGTGTCAGACCACTCTCTACTGCTCACTCACATAAGAACAGCAAGGCAGCAGATAAAAAAAAAACTTCAGCAAACAGTAATTATAGCACTATTCAACCTGCTCTTATAAAGAGTTATTTTGTGAATGCAGCATTGGTAACTTTAGCAAAGCAATGTACTCCTAAGTGGGGAGAGAAGTAGAAGTAGTGCAGAGTCGCTGTTGACAATTCAATAGATCTCCAGCTAGCTCTCTGTAATTTTAGTTGCATGCAAGAAATATTGGTGGATGGAACAATGGCTAATCCAAGGGGGGTGAAGTATAAACAGGAAACAGCACTCTTATAGCAAGAGAAATAATAGAAACTTCACAGTGATCACTGACTTGCAAAGTTAACTCTATGGAACTACAAGCAGCAGCAGACTAATGGATGGCAGGGATGTCTGTGTATAGTGTCCAAACTCAGTGTGTAGGCAGACCTTTTGCATCAAAGGATAATAGCAGATGTAAGGAAAGTAATGTTGTCCAAACACAGTGCCTGTTAAACTGGGTTTTCACCAGCTTACCACACTGGAACAGAAGCTGTGGATGCTGTATATCAAGGTGATGAGGGTGAGGATGATGATCTCTCCAGTATATGGCTCCAGGGATGGTCTCTGGCCTCCACCGCCTCACACGCGTCTCTCACGGATCTGTCGCCCCTACAGGGTGGTTGGAACAGGAACAGCCCCCCGACTGTTGTAAGGCAGGGTAATCAGGCTGTCTGCTGGTGTACCTCAGGGTATCCTGGTTGATAAGTCTGTAGAAACAGGCTGCAGCCACTGCCATCTCCAGCAACAGATTCCCTGCACACAGATCCACGCCGGACCTGAGAGAGCACCCAGGCCCAAAGCCTAGATTCTTATAGTCTTCCCCAGAATGCTGTTCTCCTCCCATACATCTCTTCTTTCCATCAGCCCGCTAGTAATTGTAGTTTCACCCCTCTCTCATTATTACCAGAGTCACAGATCAGCCAAACTGGAACACTAGGGGAAAGCAGCTGCATTATAGTCAATAACACAAGACATCTTCTGATTGCAGGGATGTAAATATCCAGCTCCTGGCTACATATGTGTTTCTGAAGATATCTAATGCTACATGCAGGCATCTCTAGATGTTTAATTTTCAGCTATGGTATCAATCTTGCAAATTCACAATCAAAAGCGTCACAGTTTGAGGTCAGGCTTGGAGGCCAGTGGCTGTAGCAGTAGAGACATTAACAGGTAGTCAGCTGGAAATGTACAAGCAGATCCCCCCTATTGGATGACGCAGGCCCACCTGAGGTGCAGGGTCGAAGCACTAACCTCTGTTCAACAGAACTTATGGTGGAGATGGGTTTTGCTGCGTGTTAGTACCAGGCTGTGATCGCTCCACCAGGCGGTGAGCAAGCCAGAGTCTGGTAGCAGATATGGCCGGTAGGGATCAAGCAGTAACATAGTATCATGTACCTGGTAGCAGAGCTTGATATGATGAGGAAGGCCTCTCTTACACCTCTGACCTGGGGTCCCTGATAGTGTAGATAGGAGGCAAAGGACTACAGAGTGGCAGGAGTGCCTGTAAGTCTTGCTAGCAGCAGGGCAGGTGTCCACGCTGAGCAGCTGAAGTCAGCAGAAGGCTCCAGTAAGCAGGTGAGCTGGAAGGCAGCAGGTAGGCAGCAAACTGAGGCAAGCTGGCACTGGGGACAGCGGGCAGCTGAGACAGTTGCTGGCATGCCAAGTAGCAGGGTCAGGCAGGCCAGGTCATACACACAGGATGGATCAGGTACAGGGCACAGGCATGAGCATGGTAAGAAAACAAGTCAAGGCTGGAACCATCAGGAGCAACCAATGGAGCAGATAGAAGCGGAGGTCAGAGGACAAGCCGAGGTCAGTGCAGGCAGAGTACAGAGAGTGGTCAAGATAAGGGGGGTCAGCAACTGGAATCCGAATACAGAATCACAGGAACACAGGATTCACAAAAGGTTGAAGACAAAGCAGCACTGATCCTGAGCACTGGCCCAATTTAAATAGCCCGTTTGGCGACAACACCAGGAGCAAGTACCAAATTTCTGTGAGTACAAAAGGGGACATGTATTAGCCTATGCTCAAAAAGTTCATCCAGAGGAGTCAACTTGTCTAGTGACATGCCCTTCCTTACACATCGTTAGTAAACAAGCCAAAGCAGTAACAAGTAGTAGCTGGATGAGATCAGACAGAAGCGTAGTCGATAAACAAGTCAAGGGTCGGTAGCGAAGATAAGGACTGCAGCAGGTATGCAAGGAGCAATATTTCAGCTGTAGAGATCACAATGATCTGGCAAACAGGAAATAGCTTTAATCAAGAAGTTCATGGGAGGAACAAAGGGTTCGAGAGAAACAAGGTAAGGCTGCCCAAGGGATCAGGCAGGGAACTGTCCAGCATCCCTGGAGTGTCAGAAACTGGAAGAACTTTTGCACTCTTCTGAGCAAAGTGAATGATAGAAAAACACATGCCTCCATTACTTCCTGGAATTTCCAGTCTCTTCTTCCTTCTTTCTGTAAGTCTTTGAATAATTTGAATACATAATATAATAAAGGCCTTGAGATCTTCAGAAGCCTCTACTCTTTAGAGCTCATCCTTTACTCAGAGAGCCCTTGATGGACCTGACTCTTTTGCACTGCTGAATTTTAAATGGTATCTGAAATCCATTATTGGAACTCTGCTGTATATGCTGCATCAGAGCGTCTACCCGTAAATGGTACAAGTCTTTTTCAGCAGTAGCACAGCAGTTGTGATCATCTAAAACTTGGTTCATAGCAGTCACAAAAGAATCAAAATTATCAAGGACAGCATTGTCCTGCTCCACATAAGGGGAGGCCCAGGCTAAGGCTTCCTCAGTTAGGAGGCTGATAATAAACCGCACCTTTTTTCTCTCAGAATTAAATGCAACAGGTTGCATTGGAAAGTACACATATAAAATTGTGTTTAAGGAAACCTCTGTCATAGGGACGGTTTCCATTGAACTTAAGTAGCAGAGGCATTCATGCGGTAGTATCTAAGGAGCGTAAGTCCCGCAATTGTTTATGCAGATCAAGGATGCCCTCTTGTAGCCCTTTCACCTAAATTTATAATCAGAAAATCTTTCCTGGTAGTTACCACCCAACTCCATCAACTGAGCAATTCACTGCATGAGTGGAGTCACAGCAGTTGCTACAACAGGACATCCATGTTTAGGGCCAGATTATTCTGTCACGGTCTGGGGTCAGACTCGGAGACCAGTGGCTGTAGCAGTAAAGAGCTTCGCAGGTAGTCATCTAGAAATGTACAAGCAGATTCCCCAAGTGGATGACAAAGGCTCACCTGAGGTGTGGGGTCTAAGCAGTAACTGGTATTCATCATAGCCCCTAATGGTGGGGATGGGTTTTGCTGCATGTTAAAACCAGATTGCGGTCCTCAGGATCAGCCCACCAGGAGATGAGCAAGCTGGAGTCTGGTAGCAGATATATCAGGTAGATCAAACAGAAATGTAGTAAGAAAGCCAATGGTCAGTAACAAGTAGTAGCTGGATGAGATCAGACGGAAGCATAGTCGATGAACATTGGTTATTAAAAAGTGGGGTTCAAGAGAAACAAGACACAAGGCCAGGTTGTCAAAAGAATCATACAAAGAACCATCCAGCATCCCTGGTGGTACAACTAGAAGAGCCAAAGCCAGACACTGCAGAGGTTGCAGGTTCAGACCCAGGTCCTGACAACAGGTGTGCTCCAAATCAATTACAGGCAGCAAGTTAAGTCTTGTTCACACATTCCTTCTGAAAACGTTCAGCATACCAAAGTACCAAAGTCTGTTCAACAGAAGCCAGTCCAACGACTGCCTTCTGTTAAATGGTCTGGCTGGGAAAACTAGCATTTGGTCAGTGCTTGCAACCAATATCTTCAGTTTTTTTTTTTTCCAACCCGCTGATTGAATGAAAAATATTGTATACCCAGCTTTACAAAGAACTGTTATGCTATCCAAACATAATGCAAATGTGCTAAAGAAATATAATTCAGTCAACTCACCCCTAACCCCATCTCCAATTTTAATTTATATATCACAGACTCGGGGCTTTAGGAGAACCATTTCCTAGATAACTCTGTGTTTTACTGTGTTTTCAAGTTATCCAGAAGTGAACAAAACAATAAAATCGCCCCCTGGGACTTTAAATGAGGTCTGTATAAGGTCGATACATACAAAGGTAGTATTAGAGTAAATGACTTTATTCTTAACAGATCATGAAAACATCATGGCATGGTTGAATGTAAACATACATAAATTGTCCATTTAGAACAGTATATTACAGAATGTTACAGTCAAAAGCATATAAAAACATGGTACATAGTAGGATGGTAAGAACTGTAATAAGCATCAATAATCTTGACGCATTTCGCGAGCACGGCTCGCTTCCTCAGGAGTAAATGCGTATTGTCTACAAAAGAGTAACCAATTATATGTATTTAGTGTGCAAAGATGACAATTGTATGCAGGTGAGGCAAAAAGCAGGGAACCTAACAATATGGGTGTTCCATACTTACTATCCGAGAATGGCTTCAGGAAACGCCCCCCCCCCCCCCTGGGGGGCAGCGGGCGCCGTTCGGCCCGGGAGCTGAGGGAGTGGGGCCAGCGGCGCACATGCGGAACCTTGGCAGGGGACGGCACGGCAGACAGCAGAAAAAGGAGTGTGTCCCTTGACATATCCCACAGTCCATATGCAGTGTACTGAAAAAAGTATATGTGTAGTATCAGTATACATTGATTAGTAGATCACTGCTGTACAGATAAAGTATTGGCGTGAATACAATACTGTGTATGTAGGCATACATATGGATGTTAGTTCTCATAAACACAGCGCCAAGATAAAGGGAAAATAAAAAAACAGGGGGCAGAAGCCCATATATAGAATTCAGTTGACACAAAAAATGTCCTTGGGGCCAATGTACAGAGTCAATGATTGAACATCCAAGTCTGGTACATGGAAAGATGATCAACAAATCTTCAAAAGTGGATAAGATGTATGCTTACCAGATTCTGATAGTCAAAACGCAGGATACAAATCCTTTGGATATTGGCTCCACTTCGGCTCCTGTAGTCACGGTGAGGGTGCCCTCAGCTGTGAGAAACTGCCTTCAGGATGAATCCTCTCAGAACTCCCTGGCCGGAATGGCGGATACCTCTCCAACACTCACCAAGGGTATCAGATATTTTGACCCCCTTCTTTACTGGATGGTCAGAAAACGCCTGTGGAAAACCAATGTTCCCTATTGCATATACATGTCTTCACCCCCTTGGTATCCGTCTGAGCCAGCTAGACAAGAAAATGACTCCACCAGATACAATGTGAAAGAACTTTCATCCAGCAGAATACAGAGAGAGCTCTCCACCATGCTTTTCAGAGGCCTTAACAGGAACAGGAAGTGATCGAAGTCTGTCCTTTGCACCCTCTTCCACTGCTGGCTACCAGTTTCTTCTGGATTTCAATGACATCAATCATTATTCAACTCACTTCCTGTGAGCCCAAGCTGTCATAGACACATTCCTACGCAGCCTGGGCTCACAGTAAAATGCTACATAGAATGGCATCCATACAATATTAGGTAATTACCACAGCCTTGAGGCCCCTGACTGGTGACTTTGGAGAAGATAAGAAAGGATCCCTTTGACCACATGACCATCCAGAAGACACCTGGAATTTAGGTATGCATTCTGAAGTGAAAAAAAATATATACAGAGAGGGGTGTCGAGGAAAAGGGGGGGGGGGTGTTTTTAAAACCTATACAGCCTGCAAAGTTCTGTGTAATCCACTGCAGACTGCTCAACTGTTTGTGTGGTTGGGGCCTAAACCCTGCTACTATATGTGCAACTCCCACTGTCACTATTCGCCAATTAGATTCAGACTTTCAAGCCAGGTTTGAAACTGACTGGGGGTCACTAGCTACCTTCCCTTATGGAAAACAGATAAGCAAAGTGGGTTTCTTGGGTTATTCTTTTATGCCTGAATACAAAATTGAGGTGCTGAGCAGGTATGCTGTGTTCGCAATATGCATTTGAATGCTTAGTTGTAATTTTGAATTGAACTTATCTCTATTTCAAAAGTATTTATAGTTCCAACATAACACCTCATCAAAAAAGTTTCGCATTTCTTACATTTAGACATCACATATTTAGGTGGCAGTTGCAGAGCTATGACTCTTGCCCTTCTTTTTAGGTTAGCAGCCTCTTCTTATAGAGAAAAATAAAAACATGTACCGTATATGCTGACTTTGCTCAGTTTGGTTGAAACTGTTAGTGTAATACATTTTTTAGGGAAACAGAGATGGAAATCAGACCCTAGAATGAAAAAAAAAATACGGAAAATACTTGTCTTTCTTTTTGTTTCAGCTTAATATTTCCAACGTTGTTATATTTGAGATACATGAAGTAGAATTCCAAATCAAACACCACCATTTGACTATGTGAAGGAAATGAGTGCTGTCAACTCTGTTATAAAAGTGCATGTTCTGCAATGTGTGGGTATGCAATTTTTCACTCATCTACACAGAGTGTCTGTGGTCTTCAGGCTGATCCAGCAGACTACAGCTCATGCCTTTCTACCCATGAAGAATTTCTATGGTAATAAAATAAATATAGTGCATGAGAGTTAGCAATCTACTGTTAGAGCTGGTTCACACAGGGGCAACCCGACTTGCGGGGTGACTCATCGCGTCCCCGCACAGTGCGACTTCAGCGCAGCTTGCAAAAACGACTTCTGAAGTCGCCCCCAAAGTAGTACAGGAACCTTTTTCTAAGTCGGAGGGACTTGAGTCACTCCTATTAGAACAGTTCCATTGGAATGCATGGGTATGTGTGAACCGGCTCTTAATGAAAAATCTAAAGATCACTGTTAAGAAATAAAAGTGTTCCATCACAACTTCCATAGCTTTCTTGTAAAGGACAGTGGAACTTTTGACTGTCAATATGTAGATGTAGTTTGTACTTCTAACTTGCTCTCTTGTAATGCTGAAAAATTATATCTGGTGGCCACTTCTCCAAATATGTTGAGTGGTTTCATTAAATCAGCAGGAAATTGTTTGTTTCTGAACTTCTGCTTCAGTTGTAGCTGGTATAGATGAAGGGCATGCTTACCTATTTCAACACAGCTCCCCAATGGCCACCTTCAGACTTTCTTTTGTGGGTGAAAATGTCCTTAGCTGTTTAGTTACTCAAAATTGGATCAGAGGGAAAAGGGCAGTTCTGATCCTGCAAACAGATTTTTGCAGTGTTTGTAAATGAGGGCTGTGAAGAGTCAGACTATAAGTACTAATTGCATGGACCTCCCAGGTGACTAAACAACTGGTGACTAAATCACATGAAATTGCAAGGCGCAGTATGCTGCTTGGAAAAGTCATGCCTACTGGGAACTTTTAAGAGATGAACACCTAGGAAAAATCGTATTTGTAGATAGCGCTTGCAATACACCAAATATGTGTGAATTAAATATTGATGAATTAAAAACTTCTTATGATCTGTAATGTGATAAACATATGAATATGCTTGATTACAACTAATAAATTATGTGCAAATTAGCAATTATGTGCAAACTTAACAATAAATCAATATTTTTCTGTGCAACAAATTTTATATAGTCTGTGCCATGACTATTACAACTGCTGAATAGCAGTGTGTGCAATCAAACTATTTCAGTCCTTTTCAAATATAATTCCACTGTGCAATCTTCAAATCAGAAACAAAAGTCAACAGAAAAAAATGTGCAAGAAAAATCCAAGAACAGAGTGCCTGGGGCTTATCTTAGAATACCGTGAATGTTCCAGTGCCTCCAAATCCACCATGTATATGAAGAAAGATCCCTACTCACCAAAGGTCATTGACTCTCTAGAGATATGACATAGAGAGGTCAAATACACTTTGGGTGGTCTTGCATAGACCTGTAGTCCTATGGTGATCCAGCAGCAGTGTCCTTCCTCGGTGGATACTCGTGGGGTTTGCATCAATGTAGGCAAAAAATACAAACAGAGGGACAAGCCTCCGATAGTGTAAAAATGTCTCCCGATTTTATTGAATGTCCCAACATGGTTTACATAGGTTCTTTAACATAAAATATAAAACTCCCAGGCGCAGGCAACACCACGGGCCTCCCTATTGCAGCGCATGTTCCACTTGAGCACCGTGCGTCCCAACTTGATGCGTTTCGCCACTAAGCGTCATGTCTTCAGAAGGCTTCCGAAGACTACAGGTCTATGCAAGACCACCCAAAGTGTATTTGACCTCTCTATGTCATATCACAAGAGAGTCAATGACCTTTGGTGAGTAGGGATCTTTCTTCATATACACGGTGGATTTGGTGGCACTCGAACATTCACAGTATTCTAAGAAAATAAGCCCAAGGCACTTTGTTCTCATATTTTTCTTCTGTTGACATTTTTTTCTGATTTGAAGATTGCACAGTGGAATTATATTTGAAAAGGAATGCAATAGTTTGATTGCACACCCTGCTATTCAGCAGTTGTAATACTCATGGAACAGACTATATAAAATTTGTTGCACAGAAAAATATTGATATATTGTTAAGATTGTACAGTTTGCACATAATTGCTAATTTGCAAATAATTTATTAGATGTAATCAAGCACAACCATATGTCTATCACATTACAGATCATAAGAAGTTTTCTATTCATCAATTTTTAATTCACACATATTCGGTGTATTGCAAGTGCTATCTACACATAGGATTTTTCCTAGGTGTTCATCTCTCTCTCTTAATAGTACTGTACCTATATAGGTTGTGATAGCAGCTGCTTCTAGGTGGTTACCATTTGACGTGAGAGCACATCTTCTCCCTACTGGGGACTTTATCTTTTCTGAACAGTTACAACTCATATTATTTGAAGATATTGGCCACTTGGGAAGTTAATTTTTTATTGAATCATGTAACCTCAAAAATCATTGTCCTTGGTTGTGCACCGTAAAGGCGTATCCATTATGAGTGAGATTTAATGGGGTTATGCGCTTTTCTAGCCTTTACACTAACACTAAATACAACTATATTTGGTGCAACCAAGGAGGTTTTATGTTACTCCATGTGCCCCACAAACACCTGTTGAGCTTGTCATTGAAGTGCACCTAATGCAGCTTTGTGTGATGTGTGGCAGCAATGCTTAGGTGATCCTGAATTCAGAGTAGAGTTGCCACTCTCATGTAGACTGTGCCTGCTTGTACTACAGTGGCATTGTCACTGCTGATTGACAAGAATGTAGTTTGTCATGCAGCAACTGGCTATGCCTAACCCTACCTGCAGCTTTTTGGATCAATGCAGAAGGTAAAGGAAATGTTTGGTTAATTTATTAGGACTGTGTATGATATGGTAACTGGATCTGATATTAGTTTAGACCATCATACAGGAGCTTTTAGTTGTACTTCTCCAATATAAATTAAAACTTTATATGCACTTCTGAGCCTTGTGTTTTCCTTGTTACCATGGCAATACTATCCAACTGTTGTTTACTATACTTTAAAGACTAAAGATGATAAAGATTGGTTTTCCTGTAGTAACAGAGCTGTTATCCACCCAAATGGGCACCCTTGAGTCCCTACCAGGAACAAGTGCCATAGTGCTTAAAGAGTATGTAAAACCAAAACTTTTTTCTCTGGTTTTGGATAAAGCCTGTAAGTGATAAAAACTTCTCTGGTTTTATTGTGGTCAATGTCCCACTGGGGAGATTAACGTTCTCTATTTATCCTAGTGGCCATTGTTCCTGCTTCAGAAAGTAATGGGTTATCCTAGGTTTTAGAGGTGTCAAGGGAACAGGAGGTGCTAGAAAATCTTCCAATGATAACACTTGTTCCAGTGACAACTGTATATTAGGGGATTTACCCTTGCTTTGGAGAGAGTTCTTCTTACCTACAATTGTGCCTTTGGAACAGGAAGTGAAAAAAAGGACATCATCAATAAACTCCTACCCTATACAAAACTAAAAACAATATATTTTGGTTTTACATATACTTTAAATTTACATAATGCTGCAAATATTATTCAGTGAAGTTAATTTGATAACTAATTGGGTAAAGATAAGGAGAACAAACAGATGTCAATTGAAATGGAATGTCCATTGATACTCGTACTGGATTAATGCTGTGAACAGATATAATGGCATTGGGAAACAAGCAATATACACATTTAGAGGGATCTTAGGCACATGCCTTCTCCATTAAATTAGGAGCAATATTTCTTTCTTTCAAAACAGCTTATCTATTTCAGCAGACGTTGGAATACATTAATACTAAGGTGGGGTATGCAAATACTTGGAGGTAAAAGTGTGGTTGCACAAGTACATGATGGCATGAACACATACTGTAAGGGAGGTGGGTAAAAAATGCCTCTAGGGTGTAGATCCCTCATACCCAACACATGGCCCTTTGGCACTTTTTGTGCAGCCCTCAGGCCTCTGCAAGCAGTAGTCTGTGTTTCCTTATTGCACTGCAATAGGAGTGATTTTTATCAGTCTCATGTAATGTGTTCAATGTCTATGTCTACTGAAGCATATGTTTGGTCTCCAAGCACATGTGCTGTCTTTGATCATCTCCTACAGCATGTCTACAATCTCTGACCATCCCTTGTAACAAGCTTGTACTCTTTGATCATCTCCTGCCACATGCCTGCAATATCAGACAGCTTTCTGTAGCATTGAATACACTGAATAATATTTGCAGGCCTTTGGTGATGTCAAGGGACCCACTTGATGCCCTAATAACAAGAAAGTTGACCACCACTGGTATAGATTGTAATGGAGCAGGGATATTCACTTCTTAGAGAACAAACACATATATTTTATAAAGTATTATTAGGATAGATTACAACATATTCATCTGATTCAGATAGATTAAACGCTTTTATGACTTTTGACATTTGTCTTAGATATCACATAAAACATTCATAAAACATTCATGGTACATTCAATTAGATAGTTTCCCATTTAAATGAATTGCTAATGAATTTACTTTCATTTTAATTTAGTTTAACAAATTTAAAGTCCTTGCTGCTGAATCAGCTCAACATTCCAAACCTTGATCACAGTCAGACTGCCTTGTCTGTCTCCTGACTTGAGTTTTGATAAATCTGTAAAAATACAAACCTGTAAATTATTCCCGTCTCTTGTATCCAGCTGCCAAACCCACACACAAAGCCCTGCATATCTGTAAAACCACAACAGATAATATGAATTTGTGAATTTGATATGCTTGGCTGTCCTATCCTACTTGTGACTTGGACATCAATTACAGAACTGCCAGTATGAATGAATGCTATTTCCGTCTTTCAGTCTGAACAAATGGAGAATGGACATGAACATGTTTAACAGTTTATAGTGTATGTCAAGTCAAAAACATTTAAATAGAGTGGGAGAGATTAGAACTATTTTTGAGTTTTTACTGCTATCTGGGGCTCTGTTGGATAGACTTGTCCTCGGTCCTCACTTCCTATGTTTCTTTAAGGACTTAGCTCTGGTGTCTAGTAATGTACTGATTATGCTGACAGCTCTCATGTTACCTGTCCTTGATTTAGACATAATTTATGTTAATATATTTAAATGTATTATTAGTATACAGGATTTATATGGCATCGACAGTTTGCTCAGCACTTTACAATATTAGGGCAGACAGTACAATTACAATACAATTCAATACAGGAGGAATCAGAGGGCCCTGCTCGTTAAATTTAAAAAAAAATTATCAAAAAGGTTGTGTTAAACCATGGTCACCACCATCCACCTTTTCCCATAGACACCAATAACATTCTTTAGCCTAAAGGAAACATTCATTATTATGATAGGGCCAGTTGATTGTTTTTGCATCCCAGGTCACAAACTTCAAGTTCACTTCTGATGTGTATCAAGAAAATGTAAAATGCAAATAATTATAGATGTCCTGTCTTAATCAAAAAGAAAAGGAAGTGATGGAAAATCTCTCCAATGAAGACACAGAACGGAAAAAATACACTGTTTTCTAGTTAAGCAGAAAAGGTTCAGAACCTCTGAGAGGTATTTATCACTACCTATGTCTCCTTATCTCAATGATGCCCATTCTCTTGAGGAACATTAAAAACCCGACTAGGTTCAAACCCTTCTCTGCAAAACTAGAGAAAAAAGTTGAGATTTAAACTGCAAGGATGATTCTCAAATCTTCTCATCCTTGCCAAATGTTAGCCTTGATGTCCAAAACAAAATTGTTATTTTTAATTGTTCTATTTCTAGACACACTATGATATATATATTTGAAAATTGATCATTCCTGATGTAATGAAAGGACAGTATAAATACCTCCCAAATGACCCACTTTTTGGAAAGAAGACAGTCCAAGGTATATAGTAAGAGGCATGGTGAGTTTTTTGACGTTGTAATTTTTTTGTCACAATCTTTTAAAAAATGAATAAATTAAATTAAAAAAAGTTCATAAAGTTGGCATAAGGCAAACTTATTAAATACTTTCTTCAGCTCTGTGTATACAAAGAGGGTCGATATCTTCAATTTGATTGTCCAGATATCAATGAACCATTTCTGAAACTAGGGAAAAATTTATACCCGTGGTGTAACCGGGATGCGGTTAGGTCACCATGATAAGGTCAGTAATTCCTCAGGGATTTTTACTCTATGTTACCGAAACTTTACTGTCTCGAGTTAAGGAAATTCCAGGCACCTACCTACGGTAGACCAGGCCCACGAAATAGATGGAAATAAGACAGATTTATGAAGACCTGGTAAAGTGAAAACTCGGTAACACCTAGTAAACCCCGGCACAGTGATGGTTGGGACTGCACCTGTACTCGAGGGGGTACGAGGAAACATATGTGTCTCGACTTCTTTCATAAATTATTCAAA
>BLSH010321247.1:566021-606151 GCA_018402905.1 Glandirana rugosa | reverse complement strand
ACGTCTAGAGGAAAAAAGATTTCATCTACAAATACGGAAAGGTTTCTTCACAGTAAGAGCTGTGAAAATGTGGAATAGACTCCCCCCAGAGGTGGTTTTGGCCAGCACGGTTGATTGCTTTAAAAAAGGCCTGGATTCTTTCCTTAATGTAAATAATATAACTGGGTACTAACATCTTTAGGTAAAGTTGATCCAGGGTGAATCCGATTGCCTCTCGGGGAATCAGGAAGGAATTTTTTCCCCCGTTATAGCAAATTGGATCCATGCTTTGCTGGGGTTTTTTGCCTTCCTCTGGATCAACTGTGGGTGAAGGATTGTATATGGGATTATTTGGTTGTATGTGTGTATGTGTATATATATATATGTATATACATTTTTTTTTTTTTTGGTTGAACTGGATGGACTTGTGTCTTTTTTCAACCTGACTAACTCTGTAACTATGTAATTTAACCAGTTCCACACTGCCTACCTTCTATTTACAAAGGCAGTGTGGACGCTGGCCGTGAATTGCCGTAAAAAGGCGGCAATCTGCGAATGGCCGCTAGGGGGCGCACATGTATTCGCCGCACTCCTGAGGAGTGTGCCTGCGGCTCGGGCGGACCCGATGTCTGCCGGCGAGCTGCGATGAGCAGCCACAGGCAAAAAGCGGGGAACCGCCGATGTAAACACGGTGGGTCCCCGCTCTGTTAGTGGGGGCATGGGAGATCTACTGATCCCTGTCACTGGGATCAGTTAGATCTCTCATGCCCATGATAGCCCAATCCCCCCACAGTTAGAACACACCCAGGGAACATAGTTAACCCCTAGATCTCCACCTGCAGGTTAACCCCTTCACTGCCAATGACATTTATACAGTAATCAGTGGACATTTAAATTTCTGATCGCTGTATAAATGTCAATAGTCCCAAAAAAGTGTCAAAAATGTCCGACATGTCTGCTGCAATATCGCAGTACCGCTAAAAATCACAGATCGTCGCCATTACTAGTAAAAAATAAAAAAAAATAAAAACCCCAGAAATTAATTCTCACCATCCGTAAAAGCGGCCACTTTTGCGCAAACCAATCAAGAAACGCCAATTGTGATTTTTTTTTATCACAAATATGAGGAAGAATATAAATCGGCCAAAACCGATGAACAAGAATTTTTTTTATTTTTTTTTTATTCGAATTTTAGCAAAAAGTAAGAAATTTGGGTTTTTTTGCAAAATGGTCGCTCTTCCTTTGTTTATAGCAGTGATCAGAAATGACGCAGAGGGGATAAAATACCACCAAAAGAAAGCTCTATTTGTGGGGAAAAAAGGACGCAAATTTAGTTTGGGTACAGCGTTGCACGACCGCGCAATTGTCAGTTAAAACGACGCAGTGCCGAATCGCAAAAAGTGCTCTGGTCCTAACCTGGGAAATTCTTCCGGGGCTGAAGTGGTTAAACAAGTTATTTCTCACACATAGCATAGGCATACTTATAATTACACCCCAAAACACTTTCTGCTATGCTTCCCAAGTATGGGGACATCACATGTGAGACATTTTCACAGCCTAGATGCATAGAGGGCTCTAAAACCAAGGAGCATCTTTGGGTTTTTAGGGAGCATAAATTACACATAACTTATGTATCTAATTTTCTAACTACCACATTTATGGAGGCCCTGGAGCATTAGAACAGTGGAAACACCCACAGAATGACCCCAAAAGTGGTAGAAAACACTCCAAGTCATTCTTTGCCACAAGTTTTTGGAAAATGCAGGAAAAAAAATGAAGTTGTCAATTAATAAGATATTTCTAACATACATAATAGACATACTGAGAATTAGACACAAAAACATATTCTGCTACTCCTCCAGAGTATGGTAATACCACATGTGTGAGACTTTTTCACAACCTAGCCACAGCGGTATAATGTCATCATAGTGACACTGCACTTGATATTGTCTGGTGACAATAATAATTCTTTTTTTTTCTATGTACTCTCACAAAAGCAGTGCAGTGTAGTGACAGTACTCTTGAGAGGTGATCTGGATTTTTTTTTAACACTATGATTGCTTATTACAATGATAATCACTGTATAAATAACCATTTAACTATTTAATGGCATCCATTCATAATGGCATTGTTTACTTTTGTGATAGCTCTGATTTATTTTTTTTATTTTTTATTTCTTTTAAACATATAGTTATAGGCAAGAAAGAAAAGATGTGTGATTTTATTTTTTTTTTCTGACATTTTGGTGTTATATCTTTCACTTGGATGTTATAAGTTGTACTGAGTAAATACAGCTGGATAAAACAAAAACTGTGTCTGTCCTCATTTCAGGCTGCAAAGCAACAAAATGTGATTATTTTAAAAGGGGTGATTCTTTTCTATACCCACTGTATATTTATAGGGATCCTTGAACTTTTCCATCCAGGAGAATGGCTATAAGATAAAAACCCGCTGGTATAAAACGCTGTCCCTGCTCCATAAAATCGCATCTACAGTTTCTGACCATTGCTGGCGGTGCTGTTAGGAGGCGAGTACTTTTCTCCATGTTTGGTGGTCTTGCCCGGTGCACCAGGTGTAAGGTCCATGACATGACAACAGCAGTTTCCTCACTCTCCTTGGAGTTTAAGCCAGTGCAATATCTTATTACTTTCTCTAGGATACCTAAACTACAGTATTACAAATCTATCACTATGCATAAGATTAACACTGCTAGGCTTTGCATTCCAGTACACTGGAAGTCAGCTTGTCCTCCTTCCATGCAAGAATTACTTCAATGTACTAATCGCATAGTGGAGATGGAGGAGCTGATTCACACATCACAAGACGATATTTTAAAATTCTCCCATACTTGGGCGACCTGGACCTTTTTTCAAGGTTCTCTGCCATACAAAGTGCTCCTGCAGGACAGCACCTGAACCCTGGCAGGACACCTGAGTTGCTGTTAGATCTTCTCCTTTCTTTTGACGTCCACGTGCTATACCATGGGTGTAGCATTCCTGGATTTGATTCTATAGGTGGAGAAGGGGGTGGCAGATGGTGTTACTCTCCATTCCCCCTCTCCACTGTCCTTTCTCCTCTTTTTATTTCCTCCCCCTTTTTTTCTCTTTATCCTCCTATCCCCCCCCTTTTTTTCCCTCCTCCCCCCCCTTTTTTTTGTTCACCTCCAATTCTTCTGATTTCAAGAATTGCTATTTCCCCATTTACTTTTTCACACTTAGGTTGGGTTCAGACAACAGGCCCCCTCACTGGAGACTCTCCATCTATGGGCAAGCTTTCCTAACCCTTTCCTCCTATGACTACCTTGTATCAGGGGCATACGGGTGCAAAGGAGGGGGGTTAGGTGAGTTGACCTTGGATCGTGGAAGACTTCAATACTTAAATATACCTAAATATTTGTGTGTATTGTTCACTTTGATTCCTTTGTTCAAATGTTTGTTTTACTATATATTGTCCAGGTATGCGCTTCCAGATCTAAACTGCACTACCTAACATAGATCACATTTCTGTTTTGTATATTCTTCCCTGCTTTCTTGCGGGAAGTGATAATGCAACATTTTCTACCTACTTTGCAATGTATGTACTGTACTTGAAGCTTTTTCATTGTATTCTCTCGTTTACTCAATAAAAAGTTTATGAAACAAAAAAAATATTTAATATTTCCATCCTCCTTTGGGCACACTTGTGCAAAGCCTAGACATCAACTCTTAAATATTTCAGTAGACACAAGTGGATGTATTTAGGAAGTGTGGCAGCCTGTGGTTACAATATTATCTGTGAAATATTGTTGAGGTCACTAGAACACAAGAACCCTACAATACTTGTACAGAGGAACTACATTCTTGACTGAGGTTGTGTTACTTCTAATTTACTTTTTCTTTTATAAATGTAAGGGCATGAATTATTTACCTTATATGTAAACCAAGTCACTAAACCTCATATAAACTTTAATATGTTAAAGTCAATCCACAAGAAATGTAAAGTTCTTTTTAGGCCTCATGCACATGGACTTCCTAGAAACTGAAAATCCCACTAGCGTCCTGGGTGCATCACAGGTGCCAAGTACAGCTGCCCATACAAGTGAAAGGCTGTACACTGCCATGCTCATTTAAACACTGAAGGCTTCTATATTGGCATTTACCTGTGCGTCCTATTCTAGTGTTTAGAGTGGGAAGGACAATCACATAGTTAGGAATATGTATCTGATCCTACCAATCCTTCAGATTCTTGTTCAGATGTATGATTTGTGAGATAATAAATATTTGGCTCCCTATTCCATAGTGTTCTCTCTACCTCTTGGGCTTTTGCCTGAGGAGGATGTGTTCTTAGAGTGTCTTTCTACTTGGGCATTGACTCACCTGGGGCATATCATAGAGGCCAAAGAATTGAAGCTGCCTGCTGGAATGGATATCTGGAGGTAGTTGGAACGCAAAATGATCTTCTAGCTAAAGACTGTCGCAGCATAGCTGGTAGAAGTGCTGGATTTTGTAAAAATAATTAATTGCTTATAAAATCATAACTTTGATTGCTCTGAAAAGGATTAAGAGGCAGATTTGTTAGAGCTAGATCCGCTACTATTCATGAAAGGCTGTGACCGCTCTCACAGGGTCATATACGTATCTGTCTGGCTGCTGTCCTGGACCAACAATAACCAAGAGACTTCTTTCTTTTAAATGGTCTCACTACTACTTCTACTGCAACTACTTCAGAATACCTGTTGTCTGTTTGTGATATTTTTGGAAATTCTGCACCCTAAACCTTCTCACCTAGAACTGAGCTCAACAATCAATATTAAAAAGTTTCCAACTTATTTTTCATACCATACACCAGACATATTTAGGGGTCATTGTACTCCACACCAAACATAAAAGCACTTAGTTTTAGATAGAGTGGGGAAGGATTAGAACCAGATCTAAACCTGGGACCTCTATGGTGTCTGGTTGTAGCTCTTGTTGCTGTGTCAGCTGAGATGCTGATCAGCTTTTTGTCTGATCCCTTGGATAATCTTGCCTAGTCTATTATTTCTGGTGAACCTTGAACTATTTTCTCCACCTACGAACTTCCTGATTTAAGCTAAGCCTCTGCACTTCCTTTGCCAGATTATTGTGCTCTCTCTAGCCGATCTCTTGCTTTTTGCATACCTGCAGCTGTCCTTATCTTCACTACCATTTGATGCTAACCTTTTGCTTGTTCCTTGATTACGCTCCTGCTTGATCCCAACCTATAATCGTGTTACCAACCTTTGACTTGTTTACTGGCTATGCGTCTGCTTGATCTCTATCTGCTACATCTGTTACTGGACCCCGGCTTGCTTAACTCCTGGTGGGGTGAATCCCATCTCCACTATCAGGGGCTCTGGGGAAGACCAGTTAGCACTTAGACCCCGCACCTTGGGTGAGCCCTCATCATCCGTCAGGATGACCTGCTCATGTACTTATCTTGCTGATCAGTATGAACCTCTCTACTACACAATACACCAAATCCCAAAAATAAATGAAACACTCCCACTGATAGGATCTACCCACCGCGCCGAATGGTAATTCCAGGTGTATATGAATCAATATCAAGAATAGCAGCCGCTATTAACTATAAACCATATAAATCTCAATTTGTGAATAAATGTATCCAACCTATAGCAGCGCTGACAATTAATAAAAATGTGACCAATAATGCAATAACATAAATTCACGCTGGTCATATAAATGATGAACTCTTATTTAAAATCACTGCTAAATAAGTCCAATAAGTTCCACTATATATTTCTTCATTCAGTGTCTCCACTATAATGTTCACTCTTGGCTCTTCGTCACTCATTAGGAATCGCACTTACCGGAGGGTGTTGCCTTGCATTCTCATGCTCGGCACAATGGGCTGTTTTATTTATCCACAGATGCACCAATCTTTCTCCTCCAATTTCTTATAGTTGTTCCTGAGTCTTGTCCTTATCTTTCCTCTCCCAATCAGACTCACATCATGTGTGGGGAAAAGAGATACAAACTAGATAGTGTGTTATCGTTTAAAAGCAATTTTATTACTTAAAAAACACACACACTGGTACTCACAAACAGCGCTTGTCACGCTGGCAGATAGCTCATATAATAGCCGATGGGTAGTGAATCTGAGCTAGTGACAACACTCCCCGCTGTAAAATATTTGTTATCCACACGCTGAGCGCTTGGAGTGTGGATCTCTAATACTTTATAACGGGGAGAGTTGCCACAAGCTTGGAGTGAAAATATCTACAGCGGGGAGTGTTGTCACTAGCCTCCGAGCCTGACCCCTAACCGTGACAAAGTGAAGAAAAATCTGCAAGAGAACAGAGAAAAAAATATGACAGGGTTCTTAGCTTACCCCTAGTCTACTAAAGAAAATCATTTTTATTTCTTCCTGTATTACTGTTAAAGATTTTCCCTCATTTCCTGTCTGGTAAAATATTGTCAGCAGAACACGTAAGGGGAAATCTCTTTAATGGAGCCCAGGATTGCAAAAAAATCCCATCAGGGGTTCCGAACCTTCCACACTCTGTCCAAAACTATGAGCAATTTTTTTTGACTTGACATTCATTTTAAAGCAGAACTTCATCTTTAGACAACCCCCCTTGAAACACTTCAGCAGGAGGCCTTTCTTTTTGCCCTCTCTCTACCAAGATAAGATGGCACAGGTGCTCGACATACCTGTAAGTAACTAAAATCCAGTTGAACCCTCATGTTTTATTACTGTAATGCAGAACAACTGTATATATACATATAATAATGAAAATTAATAAAATTAATAAAAAATGTAATAAATATAAAGCTTTTTTGTTACCTTTATTAGGTGGTGAAGCAAGGGATAAAAATACCTTATACTGGAAGCACATAGGAGAGTCAGACCACTGCTCTCACACACATAGTAGCGGTCCACCTCTCCAGCTGTCCAGTTTCTCCTCCTCAAGCAATGTTCCATTTAATAGCGCTGCTCATCCAACATATTCTTCGCTGCTGTGCCCAATTGGCTGCAGTCTTAAAGCAATTGCACTCATGCACATGCTGCCAACTTATGCAGGACATACATGAAGACAATGTCTGTTTTCTTCAACTGCTTTACCATACACTTTTTCTCAACAGATTCAAAACATGCAGCAGTACTCCATAGTACAGTCACTGTTTTAAGACTCACGGTTCATTCAGTCAAGGGATTGGGGTTGCTGCAGTTTAATTATTATCCATATCCTAGCCATTGCTACAGTGGTGTACATAAGGCTTTGAGTCCTGTTAGGAGGATTCTTCCGCAGAGGTGTGCTTCCTGTCAATACGCCTCTACATCTCCTTCTATTTTTTTATCCTCCCTCTCTACATCTCTCCTTTCACAATTATCCAGGCTTTGCTGTACCCATTCCCCTAACTAGGCAGAACAACCCAACACAAAACAGCAATCTCAGCTGTACACATATATGTGACAGCATGATGTTAAAGCCCACCAGCGTCCTGCCACGTACACTACTGTGCAAAAGTTTTAGGCAGGTGTGAAAAAATGCTGCAAATGAAGAATGCTTTTAGAAATAGAAGTGTTAATAGTTTATTTTTATCAATTAAGACAATGGTAAGTAAATGAACAGAAGAGAAATCCAAATTAATATTTAGTGCCTTCAAAACAGCATATATTCTTCTAGGTACACTTGCACACAGTTTTTGAATGAATTTGGAAGGTATGTTGTTCCAAACAACTTGGAGAACTAACCACAGATCTTCTATGGCTGTAGGCTGCCCCAAATCCTTCTGTCTCTGCATGAGACTCAATGGTGTTGCATACCTCTCAACCTTCCTGGATTCGGCGGGACTGTCCCTGGATTTGATCTAAATTCCGGCGTCCCAGTGAATCAAAGCTTTGTCCCAGAGTGGAGCCAAGTGCTGGAACAAGTTTTGCCCGCAAGCAAGCACTAGCGATGGCACCAATACTCGACCTGCGGCTTTTGCGGGGTGTCTTTGGTCCTGCACTGCTGTGTATATGTGACAGGCAGTTGGCGGTTAAACATGCTGGCTGCTACACACATAAACACACAGTGCACTGCAGAGCAGCTTGTGTCTCCTCCTCCTCGGCTGTGATGCAGACAGTAGGGGGGAGGCGGGGAGGATTCCTGTCATGCTCAGATCTATGGTGGTGGTGGGGTGGACTGCCCCCCGTGCCCCCCATGCCCTGGCCCCAGATTTCACCTGTGCCCCCCCCAGCCTGCCCCCCCCATGGATAGCATACCTGGCTGCTGAGAGAAGTGACAGCGGCTGTGCTCTCTCTCTCTCCTGTCATTCCAGTGATCCTCCAGGCTTGTAGAGGGGGAGGGGTTGCTACTTGCACAGGGAAGGTGAATTTGGACAGGGATATTTTTGCTAGGAGGAGGAATGGGGGGGGGGGGGGTGAGATTTGTACTAGGAGTGGGTGGGGGATTTTGGTTAAGAGGGAGAATGGGGGAAGGGGCTTTGACATCCTGTAACCTGCCCTATTCACTCCTGTCCTCCATCCTGATGACCCCTGTACTATGCCCTATTGACTCCTGTCCTCCATCCTGCTAACCCCTGTACCCTGCCCTATTGACTCCTGTCCTAAGACCTGCTGACCCCTGTACCCTGCCATATTGACTCCTGTCCTCCATCCTGCTGACCCCTGTACCCTGCCCTATTGACTCCTGTCCTAAGACCTGCTGACCCCTGTACCCTGCCATATTGACTCCTGTCCTCCATCCTTTTTTTTTTTCAAAATAATTTTTTTTTATTGAGAATAATAAAAATACAAGCAGTGGACAAGACACATTAGGCAGCACAACCATATTAGAAGTGTTTAGCTATCACATGAGCTCAAAGATGTTCCATGGCAGAAAAAAAATAAAACATATACATCACAATAAAACATAAATTTGCATTCAACGCTGTGCTTTAGGAGTAAAAGCGGATTTAAGAAAGGGGGGAAAAGGGAAGGGGGGAAGGGGAGGGAACCAGTATTATACCACTACCTGGGGAGGAAATATAGTAACCATAGAGGGGGGGAGAGGCAGGAAGAGAAAAAAACAGGAGCCCACCGGGGCCTAACAGTTTCAAAAAAATATTCAGGGATGAGCATATGAGGTTTAATGAAATTCAAGGCACAGCATTATGATCCCGCAGAGGCGCGTCCACCTCTACAGAACCCCAAGCATCTATTCAGCCAGTCCAAATCTTGTCAAATTTTTTTGGGCAGTTCCTGTTGAGGTAGGTAATCTTATACAGTGGTAAAACGGAATTCAAAACTGAGCGCCATTGATACACCGTGGGTGGCAAAGCATCTTTTCATCTAAGAAATATCTCCCTTCTCGCATAAAATGCGGCATAACCCAAAAACAACTTAGTATACCTGCTCACATTCGGAGTCTCAACAATATTTAGGAGCATCACCTTAGGATCCAACTCAAGCGTTGAATTGGTAGCCCGGTTCATGTCTGCCAGAAACCCTGCCCAAAACGTGTCCAGTACTGGGCAAGACCAGACCATGTGTAATAAGGTGGCGGCCAGTGCACCACACCTAGGGCGTGATACAGGAGCCGTGGGACTAAACGCCGTTAGCCTCTTAAAGGTGAAGTAGGCCCTGTGCAGGAATTTTAATTGGAGGAATCGTTCTCGGGCTGAGATCATATTGGTGACCAAGGAGGACATGCAACCCTCCCAATCCTCTTCCGTCAAGCCGGGGAGGTCTACCTGCCATTTAACAAATGCCATTTCCAATAGTTTAGTAGGGGCCAGGGAGAGACAAAAGTATAGAGAGGACAGAGGTTTGTTTATGATTTTTGCGATAAGGAGACTCTCTACCGCAGGGTTTCTCAACCAGGGTTCCGTGGAACCCTAGGGTTCCTCCAGAGGTTGCTAGGGGTTCCTTAAGCAACGGTCAATTTCTACCTCTCATATAAATTCCCAATGATACCATTGGTCTTTTTAGCTATCTGTAAGGGGGTAATTCTTTTCAATGGCCACAGCTATAAGGAGTATTCTTCTCATTGGCCATCACACTAATGTATCATGAGTTGTAGATTTTTCATTTTTAGCAAGGGTTCCCCGAGACCGGAGAATTATTTCAAGGGTTCCTCACTGTTGAAAAGGTTGAGAAAGGCTGCTCTACCGGGTAAGACCCCAGGGTGAGAGAAAGGGGAAACTGGCTATTAAACACATGCTGAAGCTGAAGGTAGTGGAAATAAATCCACTGTGGTAAAGCATATGTAGCTCCAAGATCTGCAAAGGACAGCAACCTGCTATTGGCTACAATATGTTTAAGCTTCACTACCCTCCCTAGTTGCTCAAACTTGAGAATCAGGAACACTGTTCAGGTGGGGGAGGTTAGGATTTGCCCACAGAGGAATGTGAGGGGAGAACGTTCTGGGAGAACGGTAGCGGGCCCTAGCCTTGTACCATACCATAATAGTGGTACGCATCAGTGCAGAAGTCCCAGGATGGGACCTCGCCCCACGGAAAACCAGATTGCTAAGGGTGGCATACGATCCCATTATGGCCATTTCTAGTGTCACAGCCGGGTTACCCCTGGGTTGGGAGAACCACCACCTCACTGTTCCTGTCCTCCATCCTGCTGACCCCTGTACCCGCCCAACTGACTCCTGTCCCCCGTCCTGCTGACCTCCTGTATCCTGCCCTATTGACTCCTGTCCTCTGTCCTGCTGAGACCTGTACCCTGCCCAATTGGCTCCTGTCCTAAGTCCTGCTGACCCCTGCCCTATTGACTCCTGTCTTCCATCCTGCTGACCTCCTGTACCCTGCCCTATTGACTCCTGTTCTTCGTCCTGCTGAGCTCTGTACCCTGCCCTATTGATTCCTGTCCTGCTGACCCCTGTACCCTGCTCTATTGACTCCTGTCCTCTGTCCTGCTTGATCCCTGTACCCTGCCCTATTGACTACTGTCCACCGTCCTGCTGACCCCTGTACCCTGCCCTATTGACTCCTGTCCTCCATCCTGCTGACCCCTGTATATTTTTTAAAGCATTCTTACATTACGGCATTTATTCATACCTGCCTAAAACTGTTGCACTGTACTATATATGCTATGTAAACCCTATGAGGGCTGTTTTCAAAAGTTGTTCAGAGACTCCTTGAACAGAATTTTTACAGGCTAATATACCATTGTGCTCATAAGTTTACATACCCTGGCAGAATTTATGATTTCTTGGCCATTTTTCAGAGAATATGAATGATAACACCAAAACATTTCTTTCACCCATGGTTAGTGTTTGGCTGAAGCCATTTATTATCAATCAACCGCGTTTACTCTTTTTAAATCATAAAGACAACAGAAAGTACCCAAATTACTCTGATCAAAAGTTTACATACCCTGGTGATTTTGACCTGAGAACATGCACACAAGTTGACACAAAGGGGTTTGAATGCCTATTAAAGGTAACCATCCTCACCTGTGATCTGTTTGCTTGCAATTAGTGTGTGTGTATAAAAGGCCAATGAGCTTCTGGACTCCTGACAGACCCTTGCATCTTTCATCCAGTGCTGCACTGATGTTTCTGGATTCTGAGTCATGGGGAAAGCAAAGGTATTGTCAAAGGATCTGCAGGAAAAAGTAGTTAACTGTATAAAACAGGAAAGGGATATAAAAAGATATTCAAGGAATTGAGAATGCCAATCAGCATTGTTCAAACTCTAATCAAGAAGTGGAAAATGAGGGGTTCTGTTGAAACCAAACCACGGTCAGGTAGAACAACTCAAAATTTCAGCCACAAGTGGGCTTTTTGTCAAGAGGAATGGACAGATTTACCATCTGAGAAGATAAAGAGCCTCATACACAAATACCACAAAAGACTTCAAGCTGTCATTGATGTTAAAGGGGGCAATACAGGGTATTAAGTTCAATTTTGGTCTCATCACTCCAAATGACTTTGTGCCAGAAGGTTTGAGGCTTGTCTCTGTACTGTTTGGCATATTGTTAGCCCGATACTTTGTGACATTTGCGTAGTAATGGCTTTCTTCTGGCGACTCGACCATGCAGCCCAACTTTCTTTAAGTGCCTCCTTTTTGTGTATCTTGAAACAGCCAAACCACATGTTTTAAGAGAGTGCTGTATTTCACCTGAAGTTATTTGTGGGTTTTTCTTTGCATCTCAAACAATTTTTATTATTACTATTATAAACGATCCACCCATGAAAGAAAATGTGCAAATGTTATGGAAAGTCCCTTACACAGCAATTGAAGCATAACATCTGTGTAATGCACCCCGAAACATATGGCAAAGCCTATATATTTACAATATTCCAGGAATGAAATAGGTAAACCAAAAATTGTGGATTCATGAATGTGGCTGATAACAAACATATGGTTTAAACATCTACCATCCTGTCAGACAGAGCTTATGCGGCTTGAACTCCAGAAAGTGACAAGAAAAGTACTTCTTTTCCAGCGAGTAAGGAGATGTGGTTTGTACGTAGTTTTGTCAACCTCAAAAAGAAGTGTGTGTTTTACAGGGTGTGATAACAATCAATGGCCCAACTTATCAGCCTAACAAGATATTAAGTTTCATGAGCTTTAGTGCTTGCTTAATAATGCCTGCAGATGTATGAAAAAGCCTGGAACAGAAATCATTATACTGTATAGGCTTACAAAAATGGTTTCAGCTATTTAACTATTTCTTTTTCTGATGGGTCACATAAATTGTTTATAACATCATTTGGAGCCTTGCCCATGTAAATGACTTTAATTTCCCACTGTTACTACATATTATAAAACAAGAGCTAGCAAGATTGGATGAATACACTTTCACCTGGTTTGGTGGCAGCAGTATTTTTAAAATGAATGTTTCCCCCAGAATTCTGTGTTTACTACAAACACCATATATGTATTACTTGGGTTCCAAAAATGAATGACATGATCTTCTTTGATTTTTTTGGGGTGGGAAAAAGACAAGACTCAAAAATGTTATTTTATTATATCTTAAACTTAGTGGGGTGTAGGTCTTCTAGACCCTCAACTTTATTTTGTGGCTTTGCACTGAAACAGAATTATTAACTGGTGCTTTAATAGTGACTCCAATAAATGGATACACTTGGAACAGGTTTAAACCCCACTCCCTCTGTCGGGCATTTTTATGGTTGGCCAAAGAGAGCCCATAGGTTTTGAGGTAACATCCCCTCATTAGTGCTAAGCTACAATTATCTCAAGACCCAAAGCAATATATTCCCTCTCCCTCACCCGTATTCTTGGAAACACCAAGCTTGTTTAACTCTCAATTGAAGGACTACTTTGGAGACATCTTCTAGACAGTTCTAGAGTTAAACAGACATTTGCAGCTGTCTTAGATGACTGGAGAATATGGCAATTAAGATCCTTTCTTCCATTCCTCTCCCAAACCTCAGGTTCTTTAGAGGCTTTACTTTGAACAGATCTGCCTAGACTCAAATTCTGTTTGCCATGCTCTTTCTCTTCTCAACGTGAATGGCCAGACCCTGGTTACCAATGAGACCAAGATCTTGGTAAAACTGAGAGCAGTTTATATACTGTAGGTATAGGCTAATTTTGCATTTGCTATCTCCTAAAGCACAGGTGTCAAACACAAGGCTCAGGGGCCAAATCCGGCTCTCCGAGTAATTTCATGTGGCCCTCACACCTTTCCTGCAGCTGTAGCACTCCTTTCATTTTCACCATCCCCTGTCTCAACAGTCGGCCGCAGAGTGGAGGACAGAACTCCTTCAGATCCTGCTCCTCTCTGTGCAGTGCAGCACCCCCTCATCTTCATCTCCTCTAGTTTCAGCATTCAGAAGACTCCAGCTCTCCTCTGGTCCTCCTCTAGACCCTGCACTTTCTGCTCTCCAGCTCTGCCCCCACTGGGATGCAAGGAAGGGTGGGGGACCCTTGACTTCTGATGGTGGGGGGGAGCTCTTGGCATCTGATGCAAGGGGGGGGTGGTGGTGCTTTGGACATCTAGTCTTACATATACAACCGGCCCTTTCAGGGCGACCATAATGCTGAAATGGCCCACGATGAAATCAAGTTTGACACCCCTGTCCTAAAGTGATAATATACTCTCTGCACCCATATTTTACAGTTTTTTTTCTACTCAATTGTGCTGTTATCTTTATAGTGGTTTCCTGTGCTTGACCTTGAGATAAATAAAGAAAAAAATGCTACAAGTAGTCATTTAAAATATTTTTCTACCTTTTTCAATTTTGTAACAAGGTCTCTTTACGTATGCCTCCTGTAACGATTAGCCTTGCTGGATGCTGCACAATTTTGTATCATACATTAATGAACTACACAATAAACAGGCTGCATATTGCCATTTGCTCTTTCTTGTGTATTTTCTGATTTTACTGATGCAAAGCAGTGTAAAAGATTATACCCCACAAACAAATTGTAATTCATCCCTGCAGTATGCAAGATATCATATATAATACTGCAGATGTCTATTTAAGCACCAAAAAATAATATTTGATCAAAAACAGTTTTGGATAAGAAAGGCTAAATGGAATATACAAGAAACACAAGGTTTTGAGAGAAAAAAAGATGATACACAGTTTAAGTAGTAAACCTAATTTGTAATATATAAAGGTTGCGCATGATTAAACTTCCTGTGATGAGATTGAATATTGTTTTAACTGGACAGAAAATCTAGTTGCATGATGTCTACATGCACCTACTGTATGTACACTGCTCAAAAAAAATTAAAGGAACACATTTTTAATCAGAGTATAGCATCAAGTCAATTAAACTCTTGGGATAATGATCTGGTCAGTTAAGTAGCAGAGGGGTTGTTATTCAGTTTCAGCTGCTTTGGTGTTAATGCAATCAACAACAGGTGCACTAGATGGGCAACAATGAGACAACCTCCAAAACAGGAATGGTTTTACATGTTGGTATTCATGGTTCCCTCAATGAACTGTAGCTCTCCAGTGCCGGCAGCACTCATGCAGCCCCAGACCATGACATTCCCACCACCATGCTTCACTGTAGGCATTGGGCAAGGCACACTTGTCTTTGTATTCCTCACCTGGTTGCCGCCACACAAGTTAACACCATTTTAATCAAAGTAGTTTATCTTGGTCTCATCAGACCACAGGAGATGGTTCCAGTAATCCATGTCCTTAGTTTGCTTGTCTTCAGCAAACTGTTTGTGGGCTTTCTTGTGCATCATCTTTAGAAGAGGCTTCCTTCTGGGACGACAGCCATGCAAACCAATTTGATGCAGTGTGAGACGTATGGCTTGAGCCCCGACAGGCTGACCCCTCCACCCCTTCAACCTCTGAAGCAATGCTGGCAGCACTCATACGTCTATTTCCCTCTGTATATGATGCTGAGCATGTGCACTCAATGTCTTTGGTCGACCATGGCGAGGCCTTTTCTGAGTGGAACCTGTCCTGTTAAACCACTGTATGATCTTGGCCACCGTTCTGCAGCTCAGTTTAAGGGTCTTGGCAATCCTCTTATAGCCTAGGCCATCTTTATGTAGAGAAACAATTCTTTTTTTCATATCCTCAGAAAGTTCTTTGTCATGAGGTGCCATGTTGAACTTCCAGTATGAGAGAGTGAGAGCGATAATACCAACTTTAACACATCTGCCTTACATTCACACTTGAGACCTTGTAACACTAACTAGTCACATGACACCGGGGAGGGAAAGTGGCTAATTAGGCCCAATTTGGACATTTTCACTTAGGGGTGTACTCACTTTTGTTGCCAGTGGTTAAGACATTAATGGCTGTGTGTTGAGTTATTTTGAGGGGACAGCAAATTTACACTGTTATACAAGCTGTACACTCACTACTTTATATTGTAGCAAAGTGTCATTTCTTCAGTGTTGTCACATGAAAATATAATACAATATTTACAAAAATGTAAGGGGGTACTCACTTTTGTGAGATACTGTATATGTAAAACTTATGTAGGGAGAATTGTTTCATCTCTGTGTATCATCTGCGGCTGTTCACTTGACTGGGTATATGTGAGGTTTTACATCCACTTTAACAGAATTAAATTATTTATAAAATACAACTGTGGAAAGGTATGGATCACCCTAAAGATTATGTGTCTTCTCTAGGGCAAACATTGCAAATCTGAGTGTGAATTGAAGAAGCATGGCTACTAATGAGATTGGCATCACAGATTATAACTGACAAAAGAAAGACAGTGAACTTGATGCAAGACATTACCGAGCAGGTACTATATGATATCTAAACAAATGTACATTTTCCTGGGTGGAATTTAGAACAAGTACTGCTTAAATATGTATATTCATAAGGACCCATGTGCATATGTGTGCTAAGGGTATGCCTTAATCAACCTTAAACTGCACTTAAAGCGAACGTGCTTCACCCATGCAGGGCAAAGTAATAGGTTCGCTTTATTATTGGCCCTTGCACCAGCTTATACTCCCCTTTCTTCGGCATCCCTGCAGCTCTTCACAGTCTGGAGTGAAGTGTCATACCTAATACTTTTGGTTATAGGCAAGCATATTACTTACTCTCCTTTCTCTCATGTGACAGCCCCAGTGCTTTTCAATTGGTTCTCAGACAGCAGCACAGTGGGGTATGAAGAGAGACTTTACCCTGTGTAAGCATTGTTGTGAATTGTATTGGGGCTTACATAGGGCTTCTTCTCTTTGCCCTGAGAGAAAAATGGAGATAAGTAAGGATTAGTAGTAGAAGGTAAGTATAAGCTGTTATTGGGGCTGGCTGTAGGCAAAGCTCAAGTTCCCTTTAATTCACATAGAGAGTTCTGCATCATTATTATTTTCAACGGCATAGATAAATAGTTGCCTAATATTTATTGAACAAATGGTCATTGGTTATGTATTCTGGCTATGTATTTTTTCTTTTAAGAGAGCAGGTGGGTTCCCCTCCCAGAAGAATCACAGGCGAAAAGGGAGTGGGTCTTCTGATGAAAATATAGCTACAAGGAAAATTAAGGTAAACTTATTTTTTATGAATTCTAAAGTAGTTTGCATGAAATGATTTGGAAATATATTTATAGAAACTGTAAATATGATTTATTACCGGGTTTAAGGTGGTCAAAATGGCAACATTAGTAAGTCATGCTCCTGAGTTCTGAAGATTCAGAGGTGCTCTGTGTTGCATATGAAGATACAGTAAACCCTTGGACTGAGAGTAACTTGGTCTGAGAGTGTTTTGCAAGACTAGCAAAATTTTTTTTATAAAAGTTGACTTGATAAACAAGCGATGACTTCATATAAGAGTAGCGTCACGTCACAACTGAGTATAAAAGAGAGAGGCGCCTCTTAGTGTAGCAATACGGTAACATTTAATGAAGGTACAACATTTAGCAACTCACATGCTTGATGATTAAAACAGGCACATCTAATATGCAGGCATCCGGGGTAAAGCTGTCCACATAGACCGCCCTCTGCATTGCCATCAACGTCATCCCTTCTGCGCTACGCTCCATGAGCGGTACAAGCCTCGCTTTCAGATCTCTCTACAGCAGGGTAGTCTTCCCGGTCACAATTGTAGACTGACAGCGGTGAGAGCTGGCAGTGCGGAGGACGGTCTGTGTGGAGAGCTTTACCCCGGATGCCTGCATACTGTTTTAATAATCAACCATGTGAGTTGCTAAATGTTGTACCTTCATTAAATGTAACCATATTGCTACACTTAGAGGCGCCTCTCTTCTCTTTTATACTCTGTAGCTGTGCTGGATTTTGCTTCTAATCCCCTTGTGGAGGCTGCCATTTGTGGATGGACATTTTATGATTACACAACCGATCACATTGCTATAATCTTTTTATATTGATTGTAAATTGAAGGATTTATGAATAAATGATTGTGGAAGGCATCATCTAAGTTTCCATTATTTCTTATGGGGAAATTCGCTTTGATATACGAGTGCTTTGAATTACAAGCATGTTTCCTGAACGAATTATGCTCACAATCAAAGGTTTTACAGTATTCCAGTTTTCAATTATTCAGTCTTCTATGAGGCACTAAGTTAAGTGTTAGGCTTAAAGTAAAACTATAGTCAAAAGTTTTGTTTTTTCATTTTGGATAGTGCAAGGAAGGGTTATAAACCCTGTGAGATTTTTATTCTCCGTTTGTGTCTCTTTGCAGAGAATTCCCTTCACTTCCTGTCCTATAGCCAAACAGGAAGTTAGAGGAAATCCCTGCAAATCAAGGGAATCCCTTGGGGACCCCCAGATCACCAGACCTACTTTCTCTATTGGAAGATTTCCCCTCTATTACTTTTCTGGGGATGACCCAAAATTTAGGATTTTCGTTTACTTTCACTTTCAATGATAATGGTAAATTGGACAAATAGAGAGGGTGAATCTCTAACGGGGGCACAGATAGCAGTAAAAACTGACAATCATTCTGCATTCTATCCAAAACTAAAAAAAAGGTTTTGCCTTTAGTTATACTTTAAAGTGATTGTAAGGCTTAGATTTTTTTCTTTAAAATAACAAACATGTTATACTTACCTCCTCTGTGCAGTGGTTTTGCACAGAGTGGCCCCCGAACCTTCTCTTCTGGGGTCCTCCAGCGGCACTCCTGGGACTTCCTCCACATTGAGTAACCCGTCAGGGAAAGCTTCCCTGGTGTCACACGTGCGGGTTCGCTCCCGCTGCTGTTTGCGTGTATTCACACAAACAGCGAGACTCGGCCCCGCCCCCCGGCCCCCGAGTCACTGGACCTGATTGACAGCAGCAAGAGCCAATGGCTCCCCTGCTAGCAATCCGGCCAATGAGGACCCGTGACACCTGCTGGTTTGCTCGTAGCAGGCTCAGGTAAGTAAAAGGGGGGCTCTGGGGGGGTCCCTATTTAGAAAAGGTTTTTCACCTTAATGCATAGTGAAAAACCATGCATTAAGGTGAAAAACCATTAGACTTTACAACCACTTTAAGTTATGTTTTTCTAAGTGAACTGTTTTTCCTTTCCTTCCCTTCTCTCCTCCCCTGCTCCATTCATCCACCATAGCAAGAGGGAAAAAAGGAAAATAAAACTGGCCCAGAACCATTCTAAGTTCTTCTTTAACAATACCAATAGTAAACTTCTATGGGGACACTCAGCAAGCAAGGGAGCCAGGAAGGGGGATCAGGGCTGCTTTATTCAAAACCATTGCACAGAGCAATAAGTAAGTATAACATATTAATTATTTTAAAACAATCAATGTTTACAATCACAGTAAATACTTTTTTCATATTGGCTAGCCTCAGATAAATACATTTTCCAGCCAATAGGGAACAGAGGGATAGTGTTACTGACTCCAGGCTGACTAAACATACACAGACTTTTGAAGGCAAGGTCCATTTTTGCCTATTTTTCACAGCAAAAAAATTATTTTTAATTCTGTAAACATAAACATAAACCTCTGTGAAACAAAAGAAAGGTGCGCTGCTTCCTTGCAAAATATTCAAACAAATATGCGCAAAGTGTTATGATATGAACTAATTTAAAAATGTGAATCACATGCATAGTTAATCGACCATAAAAATCACGATTGCCACACATGACACACCACTAATAATTCAAAGTGCACAATATTAAATAAATAAAAACGTAATCATATAAAACAGTGTAAATCAAGAATTCATACATATAAGTGTAAAGTCCATCAAGCATACAGTCTATGTATATGTGCTGAAAAGTGCCCAGTTCAGTAAACATTGAAGTAACAAACATGCTCCAAAAGTGCCTGTGCAGTAATTGCAGCTCCTTACCAGAACCAAATGATCTCAAATTATAGAGATCATTAGCGCCTGTGTGTAATCCAAAGAAACAGCACTCTCAGAACAGGAATCCCCATATACGTCCAGGGCCCAAGGCTCAAAGATCGGTATCCATCACACTTCCGAGGTGGACTGCATCACTCAGGATAGGCATAAAGTCTCATAGCGCAACTCATTTTAAAAAAACATTTAAAGACAAGTAAAGTTGCACTTGCATTTACCGAAGGAATATAAAAGCATAAATGTAGACAGCTAGTAAAACAAGCTTCAGCTGCTGTCTCATTCAGGCAGCTTCGGCGTGAGGACATGACATAGCCGACTCTAACCGACACGTTTCCCCGTAAAAGGCGTCTTCTGGGATTGGAGTGGTCTCAAACATCAGCAGTCACCCTTTAAGGAGGAAGAGACACCATAAAGTAATATCCCATAAGAGTGGACCAGGAGAAACCCACAGATCCCAACTGAACAACAGAAGAGTTCCACAAATAAAACAATCTATTAACCTCATCATATAGTAAAAGCATAATAGATTGTCCTGTGAGCTGCATAGAAGAATACATTTTATCCTAGTTATCTTCTGTAAATTAGCACTTACCATGCCCCCCCCCCCCCAATGTAATGTAGATGAAAGGATACAGACATGTTTGTAGTACATATCAAGAATGCAACCAACCCAATCTGCAGTATACTTACCATATCCTGTGATAGTAGCAGTAATGCCTAATCCATGCAGTTCCTGTGTAAGGGATACCGATTGCAGGTATCCAATGGCAGCATGGATGGCCAGTTCATTGTAGCTGTATTTAGTAAACTGGAATCAGACTGATTATGATTAAAATAGACTTTATTAATGCACACAACATTCATCCAATACCAACAAACCATAGGCAAAGCAAATGAAAAATAAACATGACAGTGAATCAAAACCAAACCAACAACCTACACTATATACAAATGGAGGGAAGCTGACATAAACAGGGCAAGACCAGGACTGGAACTGGGAGCAATGGGAGCAGAGAAGCAATAACAGGATACAGGGTACTAGATGCAAGATACAGGATAACGCAGGGATCAGGATAATCAGGGAGCAGATATATGGCCAACATCCAATTGACAGAAGCACTGCTGCAATTCAAGGCATAGGTTTTAAACCGCCCAAGCAGCCATAATCAGGTGGGGCCTATTTACTGGGATCTGCTGGCTGTTGGGAGACAACTGCTGGTGGCCACCAGAACTACGCCCTTCAGCTCTGGGAACCACAGTGCCACCAGCATTTGATCCAGGTCCTGACATCTGGAACACAAAAATACTAGTACTAATATGCCAAGCTGAACACACTGTGTTATATATTTGTTATAAATTCTAGGAGGTAAAGGTATCACACTCTAGGCTGCACATTTCTCTTTAACCTTAACTTTGGAGCTGTACAGTATGTGTAACATTTACTATTGTTTCTTCGTTCTCTAATATCATTATATTTCTCACTATTGTTTAATTATTATTGATGTTTTACTTTACCGTAAGTAAAAGTATGCATATACAGTATATGGTACGTTTATGAATAATTATTTGTCTTACAGCTACAGACATCTTTCCCTCCAATTCACCTCAGTCTTATCTCTAATTCAAAACCATTGGATAAAAAACTCAAGGACTATGCATCAAATTCTGATCTTTCCAAAGACGCTCGAGGGGAAAAAATCAATTTACCTCAAGTGGAAAGAGCATCAACCCCCAAACCTACTAAAGCGTTCCCTGACAAATCCAAATATCCCAGAGATTTTGGATGCAACATTAGTAATTTGGCAAGCACACCTACATTTTTATTTGAGGGACCAAAAGACTCTAGACTGGAAAAGCAAACTTGGCTGGAGGTTTCTTCTCCCAAGACAACCTCTGACCGCTTGTCTCCTGAAATACTGAAGACTGCAGAATGTCAGTCATGCAAGAACGAGAAGAGAATGAAAAGCGAATATGACAAGATCCTTTTACAATCCAAGAGAGAAAAGGAGGCTTTACAGATGAGGATTAGTGAATTAGAGACTGAACTTAAAAAGAAAGGTGACGTCAACCAGAAAACTGAGGAAACCCACAAAGAGGTGAGTGGGATTTATGTTAAACTTGCTGTTTCCTTTTAAAAAGATATATTTTTTTTAAGTAATTTTTTTTACAACTGTGATCTTGAAAACCTTAGCCATAATTACAGATCATGGAGCTCAATAGCAAATTCTTGATGAAGCCCTCCAAGTATCTCGCTGTGGCACCGGGTAGTGTCAACATTGACAATACATGCATGAATTCTCCAACTAACTATGCTGTCCTCAGTGGTGTACAGCCATTTCCAATATCATTTGACCTTTATAGGGTAATAGGGTATAAATCAGTGGTGGCCGGTTCTCAATATTTTGGTGAGGGGGAGGCGGCAAACCAACGTCTCCCTCCTAGCGGGAGATGGGGGGCCACCCCACAGGCGGGAGACGGACGGGAAGGCAGCGATCAGGGAGAAAGACCTTAGAAAGCAGATGATCTCCCCTCCTCCTCCCTCCACTGTCTGAGCCGAGGAGTGCTGGATGCGGCTGCGGACAAGCTGTCCCTGGAGCTCAATATATATGCTTCACCTCCCGGCTGAACAGGAAGTGGGTTCTTAGACCCCTGGCCAATTGGGTCTCGGAACCTGCTTCCTGATTGACTGGGAGGAGAATCAGGAAGACAATAGTGAATATTAATTTGCTATTGTCACACAACTGAGTGAGCTCAGAGCGAAGTAATCTGCACCCCAAGCCCACCCTTTTTTGAAGCCAATTAGAGCCTCGGGCTCTAATCATGTGCTTCAAAAAAAAAAAAGCCCATTGGAATCCATGTGTCGGCTCCCTGCATGTAGATTAGAGGCCGGGCACAGGGATTAAGGGGACGGCACCCCTGCAACCCTTATGGACGGGCCGCCACTGGTATAAGTTAGGGTGTAAGTTCTCAGGGCCTTGGTAAAAATGTTAAGTTCTCTCACCGTTTCCACCACCACAAAAAGTAAGTGCTGGACATTGGGGTTTACCAGCCAGTAAAATAGAAAAAAAAATATTTTAATTTTTCTATTTTATATTATAACATAACTGCTAGCGTTGCAGCATACAACTACTCTGTTGCCTTAATGCATACTTTTTTTTAAACTTTGGCTTTTTGTAGAACTGCAAACCTCAGCTTCTATCAGTTTTAAGCTGAAGAAAGAATGGAATTTTTCTACAGCCTCAAGAAGACTACATTAGACATACAAGGTTATTTTAGAGTGCTGGCAAAGTTGACCAGAAGCTCTTCGGGGCAATACATCTACTTACAGATAGGGAGAAGGCAAACAAGGGAGAACTGTAACGAGTAACACCACAATCCCAAAGATTTTACTATGAGTCTTACAACAGCTCTTCTAGATTGGAAACTTCACAGGTGAAGGGTTGTCATCAATGCAGCTGTTACAACCCTTAATGATACATTACTGAATCCTTGTTTACTTCACATACACACAGATTTTATATATTTAATTTTCCTTAAAACCTTCCTAGTGGGATTTCCTATCAATCCCAAGCACAGTTCGCCACTGTTGAAAACTCTATAGACATATCTAAACATTTTAACCAAGTGCTCTGGTATCAAACCCTTTATATATAAACTGTAAAAAGTTTACATTAAAAGTTCAAGGCAAATGTAAAAATATACAAGATATATTAATCACTCACGTGCCACATCCATATCAATTGATAAACATGTACAAAAAATCTATAACAGACTTTAGAGGCACCCATGGGACACTATGAATATAAAATAAATTACTTTATTTACAACCATAGGGCATGAAAGCATGATTGAGCATAAGTCATTAAAACCAATCCACAGTAGTCCAATCTGTACAATAATACATTGAAAATACAGAGTGCAGCTCATTGCTTCAGTAGCTAGTGTGCAAGCTAGTCTTCATGAGTCAAAGAAGGGTCTTTTGTTGGCCTTGTCCTCACGGATGTCAATGAAGAGCCTTTTGTTGGCCTTGTTCTCTCGGTTCCCTTTTGTGCCCTGGTGGCCGCCCAGGGAGTACTATTAGGCACATTCTCACTCAGACAGGCAAGGTGTGAACTATATTCTTGTGTATATGGTTATGCATGTATGTATCTATACTGTGTTTCTTTCATATACACTGTATGTAAGTCATAGCTTTGTAATTGCTGATCGTCTCCATTTATGTAGTGATTTCCCTTCATGCGTCCTGAGGAAGCCAATATGTGAAACACGTTGACTCATGAAGATTAGCTTGCACACTAGCTGCTCAAGCAATTAGTTGCACTCTGTATTTTCGATATATTATTGTACAGATTGGATGCAACTACTATGGATTGATTTTAATGACTTATGGTCAATCATGCTTTCATGCCTTATAGTTGTAAATAAAGCAATTTATGTTATATTCATTGTGTCCTGTGGGTGCCTCTACAGTCTGATATACATTTTTCTGTACATTTTTTGGCAAATGTAAAACTTGTATAACACACACGCATGCTTCTACATATTTACTTCCACAAAGGAGAATACAAAGGCCATACAACAGTCACACAGCTGGTTTTGGGTAAGTACTCCCAGGTCTATGGGAGGAAACTCATACAAATTCAGAAAAAAGAGCTATTGTTGAAATGTGATATGTGTAATGCCTGAGATTCAAAACGGGGATTGGGAATGCTGGTACTAGCTGCTAAAATAATAAAAAAATAAGCAGAGCAGGGATGATTGGAAAAAAATCATATCTGCACTCTGTCCTAAATGCTGTTCTGACAGCATTGGTGTTTGAACTAGCCACAGATGAACAGATTTTAGATTAATCCACCAGATGTGAACAATAGTACACGTTTGTACTGTCTCCACCCTCTTGTGACAGCTGTGTTATATTATTACTCATGTTAAAACTAAAACCAGGAATTGTGCTATACTGGAGGAAGCATGCTGCCTGCTGTATATGAAGAGCTACCAATGGAACCGATCACTGATCAGCATCCTCCAGAGGAACAGTAGATGGTTGCATATTGTTACAAGAGCTGGATGGAGTCTTGTGACTCTTCCCAGCAAGCTTTGAACTACCCCTGTACCTTAGTTCTGCTACAGGATTTATCCACAAGTACTAAGAAATGAACGGATGAGGGAAAAATCAGTAGACCCTAATTGTAAATGTTATCTTCTCACCCTGATGCCCTAGGCGCTGGCCAATGGGTGCATTATGGTAACATACACTATATTTTCAAAAGTATTGGGACACCTGCCTTTACACGCACATGAACTTTAATGCATTCCAGTCTTAGTCCGTAGGGTTCAATATTGAGTTGGCCCACCCTTTGCAGCTATAATATCTTCAACGCACCTGGGAAGGCTGTCCACAAGGTTTAGGAGTGTGTCTATGGGAATGTTTAAACATTCTTCCAGAAGCGCATCTGTGAGGTCAGGCACTGATGTAGACGAGAAGGCCTGGCTCGCAGTTTCCACTCTAATTCATCAGGTGTTCTATCAGGTTGAGGTCAGGACTCAGGCCAGTCAGGTTCCTCCACTCCAAACTCGCTCATCCATGTCTTTATGGACCTTGGTTTGTGCACTGGTCCAAATCATTTGGTGGAGGGGGGATTATGGTGTGGGGTTGAATTCAACCTGATAGAACACTTTTGGGATGAATTAGAGCAGAGATTGCGAGCAAGGCCTTCTCGTCCAACATCAGTGCCTGATCTCAAATGCGTTTCTGGAAGAATGGTCAAACATTCCCATAGACACTCCTAAACCTTGTGGAGAGCCTTCCCAGAACAGTTGAAGCTGGTATAGCTGAAAAGGGTGGGCCAACTTAATATTGATATACAAAAAACAGATAAAATAGTTCTCACGTCGGGATAAATTACAATGTATAAACCGATCAGATGTGAGCTCACACTTGACCAGTCCGGCCACACATCCCAGCTAGGATGGGGTCCCTAGGGCTATAAATCAAGATACCGCAAAATTGTGTGAAGGCACAAAGAAGCCCATTAAGGGGACCCAACCACCCACCACCCCCATGTGAGTCCGGCTCCTGGATGTGTCCTTTCCCACATTTGCCTTCTCCCGGTGACACGATTGACGGCAGACCTCCCACCCATCCCGGTCTAGCCAGTCTGACATTTGTTAACTACACCCACGTTGGGCTGACAGGGTAGTTTGATCAGGGTGGCCACAGTCTCCCAACAGGAACCGGTCCATGAGACCATAAGGTGCTGCATCACACACCTTGATTGTGTTTAATCGCAACAGATTGCTATTCAATTGCATGGGGGCAACTCCATCTGCTACTTCCATCTGTGTATGTATGCGGTACGTGTGGTGGAGGATGTGTATGACAGTCGGCTGACTTCTTCCCACTTTGTACTGACAACGTTGTCAATTTTAATCTGTGTGTTTCAACGGTTCATGGCGTAATTTTTGATTTTTGATTTTTGTCTTCAGCTTTTTACTATTGGTTATCAATAAATCATATTTTTTATTTAATATATGCCCTGAGTGTCCCCTTAATGGGCTTCTTTGTGCCTTCACACAATTTTGCGGCAACTTAATATTGAACCCTACAAACTAAGACTGGGAAGCCATTCAAGTTTATGTGCGTGTGAAGGTAGGTGTCCCAATACTTTTGACAATACAGTGTGTGTGTGTGTATATATATATATATATATATATATATATATATACAGTGTCTCACAAAAGTGAGTGCACCTCTCACATTTATGTAAATATTTTATTATAACTTTTCATGTGACAACTCAGAAGAAATGGCACTTTGCTACAATGTAAAGTAGTGAGTGTACAGCTTGTATAACAGTGTAAATTTGCTGTCCCCTTAAACTATCAACACACTTATCGTCTAAACAGCTGGCAACAAAAGTGAGTACATCCCTAAGTGAAATTGGGCCCAATTAGCCATTTTCCCTCCTCAGCGTCATGTGACTCGTTAGTGTTACAAGGTCTCAGGTGTGAATGGGGAGCAGGTGTGTTAATTTTGGTGTTATCGCTCCCTCATGGTGGTTACTGGAAGTTCAACATGGCACCTCATGGCAAAGAACTCTCTGAGGATCTGAAAAAAGAATTGTTGCTCTACATAAAGATGGCCTAAAGAAGATTGCCAAGACCCTGAAACTGAGCCGCAGCACGGTGGCCAAGACCATACAGCGGTTTAACAGGACAGGTTCCTCTCAAAACAGGCCTTGCCATGGTCAACCAAAGAAGTTGAGTGCACGTGCTCAGCGTCATATCCAGAGGTTGTCTGTTACGTACCTGACGGTGGAGTCTGTCTTGTGCAGGGAACAACCGCTCTTGCGCACCCGATTCAAGGACCCCTGGTAGTGTAGACAAAGGCCCGAGAGGGCTGGATGGTCACAGATGTTGTAGTGAGTTTCCAGAAGGTCGTGCAGACGGGAGAATGGTCGTACAGGCAGGGTCGGCAACAGGCAGGCAGAGAGGTACAAAAGGGTTAGGCAAGCGGATCGTCAAGTTCAGGCAAAGGTTCGTTAACGGGCGGGCAGCGGAGGTACAAAGGAGTAGACAAGCGGATGGTCGTGGATAGCCGGGGTCGATGCAGGTAGCGGACAACAGGTCAAGGCAAGCCGGGTCAACAGGAAACAGATGAAAACACAGGAACGGGTAGGGGGCTGAGGCCCACAGGTCTGGAACGCTGTAGAACGAGCAGCAACTCAGTGTAGGATCTCCAGGGTTTAAATAGGCACAGTTTGGCGCCGTTTCCGGCGCGCACGGGAGCGCGCGAACGCGCACGGGAGCGCGCGCACCACCGCGGAAACGCCCAGGAACACTTGGCAAGCTTCTTTTACTAACATTGCCCCCCCCCAAGGGGCAGCCTCCGGATGCCTATCGAGTGTCACCATCTTGGCGCTTTCGTTTGAAGGCCTGAATCAGTCCGGGGGCATGGATGTTCCCTTCGGGTTCCCATGAGTTCTCTTCCGGGCTGAAACTCCTCCACTTGATCAGGTATTGGGTGACACCCGCTCTCCAGCGGCTCTTTAAAATCGCTTCCACCTCGAACTCCTCCTCTCCGTTAACTAGGCTGGGACCTGGTGGTCCTGTTTTTCGGCCAGAGAAGTAATCACGGACCACGGGCTTCAATAGGGAAACGTGGAAAACCGGGTGGATCTTCAGAGATGGTGGAAGATCGAGTTCGAAAGCCACCCGGTTAATCTGTCTCTTCACGGAAAAAGGCCCCAGAAATCTCGGGCCCAATTTTTTCGAGGGGAAAACAAGCTTCAAATTTTTGGTTGATAACCAAACATGGTCACCGGGTTGGAGCTCCATCTCCCCCCGTCTCTTCTTGTTGTAGGCTACCTTGCTGGCCTCCCGAGATTTGTTTAACGTGTCCCGAAGAAGTCGACAGTTAGTGTGCAGGAAATTTGTGACATCTTGTGCTGCTGGAACGGAACATTCTGGGTTCAAGTCAGGTAGGAATGTGGGGTGGTAGCCATAATTGGCCCAAAATGGGGACTGCTGGGTGGCCGAATGGATAGAATTATTATGGGCGAACTCGGCCATAGGTAGCAGTGCAACCCAATCATCTTGGGAGAAGGACGAAAAACATTGCAGATATTGCTCCAGCGTCTGGTTCGTCCTTTCCGTTTGCCCGTTGGTCTGAGGGTGGTACGCTGAGGAGAAAGCCAGTTCGATTTCTAGTCCAGCACACAAGGCTCTCCAAAATTTCGACGTGAACTGGACGCCTCGATCAGACACAATGTTGCTGGGCACTCCATGCAATCGGACAATTTCCCTTATGAATATACGGGCTGTCTCGGCCGCTGAAGGGGTCCCCTTTACAGGAATGAAATGGGCCATTTTTGTCATCCGGTCCACAATGACAAAGATGGTAGAAAACCCCTCTGACGGAGGGAGTTCCACGATAAAGTCGATCGCCAGTTGCGACCACGAGCGTTCAGGTATAGGGAGGGGGTTCAACAGGCCCCAGGCTTTGGCTCTGTCTGTCTTGTTCCTGGCACAGACGGGACAGGCTCCAACATATTTTCTGCAGTCCTCCAGAATGTTGGGCCACCAGAATGACCGTGAGACGAGCTCAGCGGTCTTTTGTGTGCCAAAATGTCCTGCCAGTTTATGGTCGTGGCAGCGACCCAGAACTCTCAGCCACAAGCTTGCCGGAATGAACATCCTCCGTCCCAGCCACCATAGACCATCCCTTACGGACAATCGAGTGTCTCGATCGGTGGCAGACTTATCCAATACCCGACGGAGTTGAGAGAGAAAGTCCTCGTCTGTCAGCAGAAAATTCCGTGCGGGCAGGATAGTATCGCCTGGTTCAGTGAACATGCAGGAAAGGGCTTCGGGCTTACTATTTTTGGATCCGGGACGGTAAGTAAGGTGAAAATGAAACCTGGAAAAGAATAGCGCCCAGCGAGCTTACCTAGGTCTCAATCTTTTTGCAGTCCGTAGATATTCCAGGTTTTTCTGATCCGTGAATATCAAGATAGGGTGAGAGGCCCCTTCCAACAAATAGCGCCACTCCTCTAGTGCAGATTTAATGGCCAGTAATTCCCGGTCTCCCACGTCGTAGTTCCGCTCAGGGGCAGTCAGCTTCCTAGAAAAGAATGCCACTGGGTGGAGCAGGGCCTTGACACCCTGGCGTTGGGACAGGATAGCCCCTACTGCCGTCTCAGATGCGTCCACCTCCAGGACGTATGGCAAGGCTGGATCCGGGTGCTTCAGGACGGGAGCGGACGTGAAGAGGGCCTTGAGTTTCTGAAAAGCGGCTTGCGCTTCGGGGGACCACTTAAACTGGGTATTTTGCTTGGTTAAACTGGTGATGGGCTCCACGATGGCGGAAAATCCTTTAATGAATTTTTTGTAAAAATTTGCGAAGCCCACAAACCTCTGTATTCCTTTTCTGTCCGTGGGTGCAGGCCATTCCAGGATGGTGGAAACCTTCTGGGGATCCATATGGACGCCCGTCGTAGAGATGACCAGCCCCAGGAACTGCATACTGGGCTGTTCAAATGAACATTTCTCCGCTTTGGCGTATAAGCCATGCTGCCGTAAACGCCCAAGAACCTTGGTGACGTGCCTGCGGTGTTCCTCCAAGGAATTGGAAAAGACCAGGATGTCATCTAAATAAGTTATAACAAAAAGATCCAGGAAGTCTCGGAACACGTCGTTAACGAAATGTTGAAAGGTTGCGGGGGCATTACATAGGCCGAAGGGCATCACCAGGTATTCGTAATGCCCAAACCTAGTACGAAATGCCGTCTTCCATTCGTCTCCCTCTCTGATCCGGATAAGATTATATGCCCCCCGCAAGTCGAGCATGGTGAAGACAGTTGCAGACCCTAGCCGTTGAAAAAGTTCAGGAACCAAGGGTAGTGGGTACCGTTTTTTGATGGTTACCCGGTTAAGTTCCCTATAATCTATGCATGGCCGGAGTGAGTGGTCTTTTTTCTCCATGAAGAAGATGCCGGCTCCGGACGGAGATGTAGATGGCCTGATGAATCCTTTCTTGGTGTTCTCCTCCAAGTAGGATTTAAGGGCCGCCAACTCTGGTTCGGAAAGAGGGTAGATCCTCCCGAACGGCACCTCTGCCCCGGGCAGCAGTTCGATGGGGCAATCGTACGGCCTGTGCGGCGAAAGTTTGTCTGCCCCCTTCTTACTGAAGATATCGATAAATGCATGGTAGGCCGGGGGAAGAAGAGCCCGAACATCCGGTTCGGTGTCGGCCTCCAGGCTGAGGAGGTTTGGAACAGTCCCGTCCCTAGGGCTCAGACAATGCCGACAGCAGTATGGAGATAGGAACCGGACGGTTCCAGTGGCCCAGTTGATGCTGGGGTTGTGGGCCTGGAACCAGGGCAATCCCAGAATGATGGGGCAGAGTGGAGAGGCAATGGCATCCAGCCGCAGATGTTCCTTGTGACCCTCTGGGGTGCAGGTAAGCAGAGGGATTGTCTCATGTGTGACGGTTCCGGATTTAATATGTGATCCGTCGGCCAGGCGGATCACCAGTTTGTGAGCCTTGGGTTGCAGGGGAATGTGGTGCTGTGCCGCAAAGTCCAGATCGACAAAGCAGCTGCATGCGCCGGAGTCAAGGATAGCCGGCACCGTAAGAATTCCCCCTAGAAGCTGCAGAGACAAGAGAATGGTGAGATGGGTACGGGAGTTAACTGGTACATCAGAAACAGTGGACAGGCACTTACTTCGCCTTGCGGGGCATGTCCGAACCATGTGACCAGGTTCTCCACAATAGAGGCACAGACTCAGCTGGAACCGGCGTTGTCTCTCCTCACTGGTGAGTGATGGTCGGAGTAACCCAACCTGCATGGGCTCAGAGGAATCCGGGGAGAGGAGGAGGAGGTTGTTGGCCGGAAGGCCGGCGGCGTCGGGTAACTGAGTACCCGAGGGAGCATCCAGGTAGGCCGCACTGGTCCAGAGGACCTTTCAGCGCGGCGCTCTCTGATGCGCCGGTCTATGGAGATGGCCAAGGTGACCAGCTCCTCCAGGGTCTTAGGAATCCCCACTCGAGCCAACTCATCTTTTACTGCCTCCGACAGCCCCATACGAAATTGAAAGATAAGTGCTGCGCTGCCCCAGGTGGTATCGGAACTCCAACGCCGAAACTCGGCGGCGTAATCCTCCACAGGGCGGCAGCCCTGCTGGAGGTTGTACAAGGTGGCTTCGGCCGTGGAGGCCAGATGGGGGTCATCATAAAGCTGCGCCATGGCCAAGAAGAGGGCTGCAGCAGAAGCAACCTCGGGGGCATTCTGCTCCCACAATCTGAGGGCCCAGGCTTGGGGTTCACCCTGTAAGAGAGAGATCACAAATCCAACCTTGGTGCTCTCTAATGAAAATGTCCGTGGCTGGAGACCCAGATACAAGTCGCAGGCGCTCCGGAAGACCCGAAACTTGCGTCGGTCCCCGGAAAATCTATCCGGCAGCGGAACCTTGGGCTCCGAGGGCAGGGCCACTATGGTGCGGGCAGCAGCGGGACCGGAGGCAGGGTTGGTAGACAATTCCTGTACCCGTTCATCCAACCGGGTGTATCCCTCCTGCAGGTTCTTAACGGCCTGGGTGAGGCCAGCCAGATGGGCGCATAAGTCGTCCATGGCGGAGCGTGTTCCCTGCGCAGACTCAGTCATGGCTGCTCGTTTCTGTTACGTACCTGACGGTGGAGTCTGTCTTGTGCAGGGAACAACCGCTCTTGCGCACCCGATTCAAGGACCCCTGGTAGTGTAGACAGAGGCCCGAGAGTGCGGGATGGCACGAGGGCTGGATGGTCACAGATGTTGTAGTGAGTTTCCAGAAGGTCGTGCAGACGGGAGAATGGTCGTACAGGCAGGGTCGGCAACAGGCAGGCAGAGAGGTACAAAAGGGTTAGGCAAGCGGATCGTCAAGTTCAGGCAAAGGTTCGTTAACGGGCGGGCAGCGGAGGTACAAAGGAGTAGACAAGCGGATGGTCTTGGATAGCCGGGGTCGATGCAGGTAGCGGACAACAGGTCAAGGCAAGCCGGGTCAACAGGAAACAGATGAAAACACAGAAACGGGTAAAGGGCTGAGGCCCACAGGTCTGGAACGCTGTAGATCGAGCAGCAACTCAGTGTAGGATCTCCAGGGTTTAAATAGGCACCGTTTGGCGCCGTTTCCGGCGCATGGGCGCGCACAGGCGCGCACGCGGGCACGCATGGGAGCGCGCAAACGCGCACGGGAGCGCGCAAACGTGCACGGGAGCGCGCGCACCACCGCGGAAACAGCCAGAAACACTTGGCAAGCTTCTTTTACTAACATTGTCTTTGGCAATTAGAAGTATGAGTGCTTCCAGCATTGCTACAGAGATTGAAGGGTTGGAGGGTCAGCCTGTCAGTGCTCAGACCATATGCCGCACACTGCATCAAATTGGTCTGCATGGCTGTCGTCCCAATGAAGCATTTTCTAATAATAATGCACAATAAAGCCTGCAAACAGTTTGCTGAAGGCAAGCAGACTAAAGTCATGGATTACTGGAACTATGTCATATGGTCTGATGAGACCAAGATAAACTTATTTGGTTCAGATGGTGTCAAGCATGTGTGGCGGTAACCAGGTAAGGAGTACAAAGACAAGTGTGTCTTGCCTACAGTCAAGCATGGTGATGGGAGTGTCATGGTCTGGGGCTGCATGAGTGCTGCCAGTACTGGGGAGCTACAGTTCACTGAGGGAACCATGAATGCCAACATGTACTGTGACATACTGAAGCAGAGCATGATCCTCTCCCTTCTGAGACTGGGCCACAGGGCCGTATTCCAACATGATAACAACCCCAAACACACCTCCAAGATGACCACTGCCTTGCTAAAAAAGCTGAGGGTAAAGGTGATGGACTGGCCAGCAGACCAAGTCTCCAGACCTAAACACTATTGAGCATCTGTGGGGCATCCAAAACGGAAGTAAGAAAATCCCGCGCTGATAAGTCCTCTTGTATGGCAGACTACCAACTGGGCAAAGGTAAATGAATTGATGTGTGCGGCCCTCCTCGGACGGGGAAATCCGAAAGCGACTGGAAAACAAGAAAAAAAGGGAAGGCGCAAGCACCTAGTGCATTACCAAAAAACAATTTTAATTGATAGCAAGAGAGGGTACTCACAAAAGGTCAGGAGTTGAGAAGTGGTGAGTGCACAACCTGTGCAAACTGTGACAGAGTAAAAGCTGACACGTTTCGGGGGCGCACCCCCTTCCTCAGATCTGTGGGGCGTCCTCAGACAGAAGGCGGAGGAGAGCAAGGTCTCTAACATCCACCAGCTCTGTGATGTGGTAATGGAGGAGTGGAAGAGGACTCCAGTGGCAATCTGTGAAGCTCTGGTGAACTCCATGCCCAAGAGGGTTAAGGCAGTGCTGTAAAATAATGGTGGCCACACAAAATATTGACAGTTTGGGCCCAATTTGGACATTTTCACTTAGGGGTGTACTCGCTTTTGTTGCCAGCAGTTTAGACATTAATCACTGTGTGTTGAGTTATGTTGAGGGGACAGCAGATTTACACTGTTATACAAGCTGTACATTCACTACTTTACATTGTAGCAAAGTGTCATTTCTTCAGTGTTGTCACATGAAAAGATATAATAAAATATTTACAAAAATGTGAGGGGTGTACTCACTTTTGTGAGATAGTGTATATATTCAGCACTAATCAAGGTACCAGTGTTAGGCTGCTAAGGAAAGCAGGGGATAAGCGTCTGTATGTCTTTATTTCTTAATTCATAGTGTGGTTTTGTTCTTTATGCTATAGATTAGCGAAGACCGTCTCTTCCTGGATTGTTTTAAAAATAAAAATCACGACTGGGAAGAATACAGAAAACTGGAAAAGGGTAATAAACATAAGCAGGATCAAATTGTGAGTAGCTCTCAAATTAAAGTGATTGTAAACGTTCAGTTTTTTCTTTAGACAAATAACATACATATTATGCTTACCTGCTCTGTGCAATGATTTTGCACAGAGCAGTCCCAATCCTCTTCTTCTTGGGTCCCCCGGCCAGCACTCCTGCCCCCCCCCCCACCAACCAAGTGCCCCCATAATAAGCCATAAGACACATAGAGCATGGTTTGACCCCGCCCCCTGCTCCCTCCTCACTGGCTGTGGTTGACAGCAGTGGGAGCCAATGGCTCCAGTCACTGTGTCTGAGCCAATGAGGAGGGAGAGAGCAGAGAGACTCTGCTCTTGTGCACATCACAGGATCAAGATCGGGCTCAAAGGGGGGTTGGCAGAGCTGCATAATGAAGGTTTTTTACCTTTTTTTTATCCTTTCACTGCAGGTTGTAGTCCATACATACCCAAAATAAGCCCTCTCCAATAAGCTTCTGCTCCCTTTTCTGCTAGCATAGATGCTGAATGGTATGTAGAATTCCTAGTGTCTAAATTAGCAAAAAGATAGCTAGGGGTGCTAAATGTAAGGTAAGAACTTTGTCTTATATTAGCATTAGTGGCCACTTTCTGACACAAAGTTTTCACATTGCCAGCAGTATAATGGAAGAGGGCCCAGCATGTTGCATATTTTGGGCAATCCCCCCTTGCCCTGTCCCTTCAACACCTACACTTTGTAGAGCTTACATGATCATATGAAGGAGTCACATGGGGAAGTGTCCCAGCTGACCCAGTACCACTTTGCTGCACAACTATGGATTATTTGACAGCTACCTCACTACCTGGCAAATTCTGTATTAAGTAAGTGTAAATATATGGATGTTAGAGGGAATTAAAACTAGGGCAGCTTGCCACATAGGTTCGCAATAATGAAGATCAAAAATGACCCTGTGTGCAGGGTCCAAGAAACTGCAGGAGAGTCTTTCATTGTCGAAAGTGATAAACTGCCTCAGGAGTTGCAAAATAGAGCCAGCTTCCACACTGATGACCAGCTCTGCATGCTTAGGAACAGCCACTGAGGTGGTTAGGGTTCCAATTGCGGACCGGAATCCATTTTCCAAACTTTTCTCTTTAACAGTTTGCAATAAAGTGATTATTTTTGGAATGTTCTAGATACTGTTTCCTTGGTGTTTATTAATACACAGCTTTTATCTTAATGTGTTTGTTTTTCCTGTTTGTGTTTCCTGCAATAGGATTGCTTGTTAGCAGAAATTGAAGAGCTTAATAGTCAGCTCAGTGCAATGCGACATGGCGAAAGAGACCAGGAGCAATTGTTCAAAAGTGAGCAAAGTAAATTGTTCTCTGACATGGAAGACTTAAAATCACAGCTTGAGAGGGCGAAAGAGCGTGAAAAACTGAAGGTCTCCTGTTTGGAGAAAGAAAAGGTAAAAATCACATAAAAGTGTTTAAAAATGCTACTGTTGCTTTTATAGTCTGGAATAATGCTCATTAAATTGTATGGGACTTAAATACTGCCAAAACAGGAGTCTACATAAATAAATGGTGACATAAGAAAAGACAATCATAGTTATATATGTAAAATATGCATAGCTTTTTAGAACATGGCTTGTATTACCTTTTGCAGTCTATCTAACCGCAGCTTATTGCTGTACATTATTAGCCATTTTAGATTGGGCTGGCTGCAAAGAAGAGAAAAATGTGGACAAGGGTGGAGAACCTCCCATTGCAACCAATCACGTTTCCTTTTTAATTCTATGTGGAAATGAAAGACGGACTCTGGCAGTTTAATATGGGCCAGTTTTTCAATGCTGTTTTTGTTCTTTTTTTTCTCTCCAGTTGCAGTCTGTTGTATGTAGGCAAATATCATTACCTGTGAAGTGCTTACCCCCCAGAGGAGCTGTTTGGTATATTGGGTTCTCTCTTCTTCTGCCACAGCCTCGTCCCCTCTGACACACCTGGTTGAGTAAAAGGGGTTGCTGCAAATACCTAGATTGTCACAAGTTAAGGGTAGATAGCCATGCATGAATTGATTAGTCAGTGGAAGAACTCCTTTTTATTTCTGAACGTTAACCACTATGAGCATTGAAATGTAGCAGCTCAACTTTGACAATTGTAGCACAAAAGCATAAATCAGACAAAGAATAACAGCAATAAACAGGATCAACAAGGACATACAACACAGTAACTCTCTGTCAGTTATCAGTAGCAGTGGCAGAATGCACACTACATATATATATATATATATATCGTAAGGGGGCTAGCTCAGCAGCGGGTGTGTTTGACCCCCTGAAAGGGTACACTACACAATTTAGGCACAGCAAGACAGCAGTTTCAGAGAAAAACAAAAAAAAGGTAGTTTATTCTCACTAGATACAATGTGTAAAACAGCAAAACAAAAACAAACAACAAAATAAATCATAGGCCACTTGGCCACTGACTACAGAATAGGTTTCCCTGTCTGTCAGCTGGGTACAGCCTACTGCTGTACCTAGCTCCTATCTCTCACTGAAGACAGTCAACCACACAGGCTTCTTACCAGACAAGCTGTTACACTCCCCAGTCTGTTGACCTGACACAGAACCTGGTTCCAGGGTGTAGCTTTCACCTATGCTTGCTGGGAGTTTATATAGAGGTCTTAATGAGCCAGCTCAACCCAGCTGGACTCATTACCTCTACCCCTGCAAGACTCAGCACTCCCCCTAGTAGTCTAAGTCTGTATACACTTTGAATCTTGGGCAGATGTACCTGCCATCCTGCACGCAACCAGGCGTCTTTACCTGCCGGCTGTCACAATATATATATATATACAGTATATATATATATATATATATATATATATATATATTGTGGCGTTATGAAAGGCAAGGTGAGCGATGGACAATATGTTTAGTTAGTGCCTGGATGGCAAGGTTTTATTTTCTGTTTTGTTTATTTGCTTTTCCTGCAACCTTTTAAAATAAACCTGGCTATAAGTCCGATTTTAAGAAATCCTGCAGTTTGAACTACCTTTTCCCCATTGAACTAATCCCTCACACATGGTGGACTCGGCGGACATCTTCCTGAACAAGTGGAAACATGGAGGATGTATTAAAAGCCCTGATGCAGGCCACTGCCACCCAGCAGGAAACGAATCGCCAGATAGCACAGGCCACTGCAGCGCAGCAGGAGGCAAATCACCAGCAGCATGAGGTGAATCGCCAGGCAATTGCAGCCCAGCAGGAGGCGAATCGCCAGGCCATTTCAGCCCAGCAGGAGACGAATCGCCAGTTTGCGCAAGCCCTGGTGGAAATAAAGAAGGGGTCCGCAAGGGGTTATGTGCATACATGGTGACACGGGTGACTACCAGACTGCTGTGATTGAGATTGATACCCCTTGGGGCATAGTGATACATTCAGTGGGGGTGATACCCTTACTGCTGCATGAAGCCCTAGTGGGGAGAGATTTTCCCCAATTTTGGAGTTTATGGGAAAACAAAAGGAGTCAGGAGGACAGAGCTCCCTCTGCTGAGGAAACACTGGAGTTCACAGCAGACCCTTTTGATTACCAAATTGAAAGGAAAACTGTTGGCGTGTCCGAGGAAGAGGAAGATCCTTTTCCTTTTTCTGTAATGGCTGGGGAGCAGGAAGAGCTGGAATCCAGACCCCAGCTGGAGGTTAATGAACAAGAAATTATCTCTGACTCTAATAGTGAGAGTGGACAGAATGTGGTGCCTGACTTAAAGGTCAGAAAAGATGATTTTTGTATGGAACAACTAAAAGACCCCACACTCAATAGAGCCAGAGAAAACATTAAAATGGTAGATGGGAAACCGGTTGAACCTAATATAGGGGTGTATTTTCCCTACATGGCTCTTAAAAAGAACTTGCTGTATCAGGTGGTAAAGCAAGGGGAGGAGGAGGTAGAGCAGCTAGTGGTTCCCAAACCCTATCGCCAGATAGTATTAGATTTAGCCCATGGTCATATAATGGGGGGACATCTGGGTATAGAGAATACCAAGAAGAGAATAACTCAAAGGTTCTTTTGGCCAGGGTTATATGCAGATGTCAAAGAATATTGTGAGTCATGCCCAGAGTGTCACTATTCTGCGCCATCGCCTCATTTTCGCAGTCCACTGGTACCATTAGCAATCATTGAAGTGCCTTTTGAAAGAATTGGCATGGATCTGGTGGGACCAGTAGTTAAGTCTGCCGGGGGGCCATCAGCACATACTGGTAATACTGGACTATGCCACGCGATATCCTGAAGTCATTCTCTTGCATAATACCTCAGCTAAAACTATTGCCAAAGAGCTTGTCCAGGTATTTAGTCGTGTGGGTCAAACAAAATTAAAAAATAGTCATTTCCAGCGCTAGAGGACCCTCAAGATGGCAAACAACCGGAACATCAGGGTAAGGAACCAGGTGGATGCAGCCTTCCACGGACAGGGAGATCCGAAAGAACTGAAACAATAAAACAAATGAAAGGCGCGCACACCTAGTGCATTACCAAAATTAATTTAATAAATTGAAAAAGTTAAAATTGCATACTCACAAAAGTTAACGGCAAAAAGCCATATGAAGCAATGGGATAAAATCAACACAAGCGGATAAAAGTTGACGCGTTTCGGGGGCGAACTCCCTTCTTTAGAGCTACGCTGATCTGGCCTGCCAGACCTATCAATATATAAAGAAAGGAAAAAAGGCAGACAGGAACAATGTGAGCCAATTTCCTCAATTAGCAGTCATTAATTGTTATTTGACTAATTGATTTACCAATTGATTTGGGGTGGGTACACAGGGAAGGAACAAAAAAAAATTAATTAATAATAATAATAATATATAAATATAATATAGTATGGTGCAGTGCCTTTTTAAAAAATTGCCAATTGCAAATAATATCAAATAAAGATAAATGTAAAAAAGTGAACATAGACATATAAGCATAAAGGCAATGGACTCACCCAGGTGTGTCACTGAAGCCAGCTCTAGGAGTATCCTGTGCCTGGAGACACAGGAAGTAAAGGATCCCATGTGATAGGGGTGTGCTGACTCCTCCACCAGCATGGTGGCGCACCAGAGGGGAGAAACACCAAAGGGGACAAAAGCACCCGCTCAACACCCACCCTGAGGGGACACGCCGGCGATCCGGGGACACCGCCGGCAACGTCATATCCGCCGGAAATGACGTTCAACCTAGGAATGTACCTGTGTACCCAAAGGGAGATGTAATGGGAGACAACCATCCAAAAGCAGTCACAGTAATAGATATACTAACAGTGGTCTGGTAGGACCAAACAGAAGAACAATGTAAATATAAATATAAAAATAAATATATATATATAAGCATAGATAGCCTCACCAGTCCGATGGGTAGCTACATATACCATTTTCTTCAGGAACTGGTTTTCCAGCTCCCCTTGTACGTACGCGATTCTGGTCATATGTTGGAGATCTTGAACCACTATCAATGGCAGATTGGCTATCAGTGGTTGTCATTGGATGTGGCTTCACTCTATACGTCTATCCAACACCAGTTTGGTCTGCAGGCTGTCCAATACTTTCTGGCACGTGAGAATCACCTACACCTACAAACGTGTCAGCTTTTATCCATTTGTGTTGATTTTATCCCATTGCTTCATATGGCTTTTTGCCCTTAACTTTTGTGAGTATGCATTTTTAACTTTTTCAATTTATTAAATTAATTTTGGTAATGCACTAGGTGTGCGCTCCATCCATTTGTTTTATTGATTTAGTCGTATGGGTATTTCAAAAGAAATATTGATGGATCAAGGCACCCCATTTATGTCCTGAGTCACTAAAGAATTGTGTAAGTTGTTCAAAATCTCCCATCTCCGTACCTCTGTCTACCACCTGCAAACTGAAGGTCTTGTGAAGAGAACAAAACGCTCAAAAGCTTGTTAAAAAAGGTGGTGGACAAAGATGGGAGAAATTGGGATTTTTTGCTGCCATACCTCATGTTTGCCATATGGGAGATACCTCAGGCATCTACCGGTTACTCCCCTTTTGAACTACTGTATAGGAGACATCCCAGGGGATTGGTAGATGTTGCAAAAGAAACATGGGGGGGGGGGGGTGAGCGGCCATGCCTTATA
>BLSH010321247.1:551645-566011 GCA_018402905.1 Glandirana rugosa | reverse complement strand
TTTTCAATTTATTAAATTAATTTTGGTAATGCACTAGGTGTGCGCTCCATCCATTTGTTTTATTGATTTAGTCGTATGGGTATTTCAAAAGAAATATTGATGGATCAAGGCACCCCATTTATGTCCTGAGTCACTAAAGAATTGTGTAAGTTGTTCAAAATCTCCCATCTCCGTACCTCTGTCTACCACCTGCAAACTGAAGGTCTTGTGAAGAGAACAAAACGCTCAAAAGCTTGTTAAAAAAGGTGGTGGACAAAGATGGGAGAAATTGGGATTTTTTGCTGCCATACCTCATGTTTGCCATATGGGAGATACCTCAGGCATCTACCGGTTACTCCCCTTTTGAACTACTGTATAGGAGACATCCCAGGGGATTGGTAGATGTTGCAAAAGAAACATTGGGGGGGGGGGGGGAGGCGACCATGCCTTATAGAAGCGTCATTGAGCATATCTCACTGATGCAAGATAGAATCGATGCTGTCATGCCGCTTGTACGGGAACATATGGAGTAAGCCCAGGAGGCCCAGAGAAGGGTTTATAATTGGGGTGTCAAGACACGGATATTCGACCCTGGTGATAGAGTTCTGGTACTAGTCCCCACCGTTGAGAGTAAATTCCTAGCAAAGTGGCAAGGTCTCTTTGAAATTATGGAAATAGTAGGGGAGGTAAACTACAAGTTTTCCAGCCAGGGAAAAGGAAACCTGAGCAAATATATCACATTAATCTCTTGAAACCTTGAAAGGACAGAGACACTTTACTGGCAATGCCAACCCCCCAAAAGGACTTGGCCTCCGTGACACCTGAAGTACCCATAACTGAAACCTTGTCAGTGGCCCAACAGAAGGAAGTTAAAGAATTTGTGAGAAAGAATAGAGACTTTTTCTCTCACCTGCCTGGACTGACCACAATTTATACTTTTCACACACAGTTTGAAGATGATTGTAGAACAGTGATATGGCTTCTTCCGGCTAATTTATAGTTTTCACACACAGTTTGAAGATGATTGTAGAACACTGATATGGCTTCTCCAGGCTAATTTATACTTTTCACACACAGTTTGAAGATGATTGTAGAACAGTGATATGGCTTCTCCCGGCTAATTTATACTTTTCACACACAGTTTGAAGATGATTGTAGAACAGTGATATGGCTTCTCCAGGCTAAATTATACTTTTCACACACAGTTTGAAGATGATTGTAGAACAGTGATATGACTTCTCCCGGCTAATTTATATTTTTCACACACAGTTTGAAGATAATTGTAGAACAGTGATATGGCTTTTCCAGGCTAATTTATACTTTTCACACACAGTTTGAAGATGATTGTAGAACAGTGATATGGCTTCTCCAGGCTAATTTATACTTTTCACACACAGTTTGAAGATGATTGTAGAACAGTGATATGGCTTCTCCCGCTAATTTATACTTTTCACACACAGTTTGAAGATGGTCCACATCCACCTCCATTTTTTATTTTTTTATGTGATTTTAGTTTTAAAATGCTTTTAAGTTATTTTCCTGTCCCCATTTCTTTGTAGGGCACTTGTCCGACCCTTACCCCCATTTTCCTTCCTTTTGCAGACCTCTAGGACTTTCCAGGACTTTGTTACAGCAATTTTCAAAACTTTTATTAAATTACCAGAACCCTGGACCCGGGTCCCGGACACCCAAAAGTTCGGTACGGACCCGAACTTTACAGTTCGGGTTTGCTCAACTCTACTCATGACCCCAGATTTCACAAAGGAGTTTGTGGTGTGGGACAGACAGAAAGCTCTGATGTGGGACTGGGTAATGTACTGTTCCAAATCAGAGACGGGGAGGAGCACCCAGTGGTTTACCTTAGCAGAAAGCTCAACAGACATGAGAAAAACTATGCCATTGTTGAGAAGGAATGTTTAGCTATCAATAAAATTACCTGTTGGGGAGACCATTCCAAATAATCACTGATCATGTCCCTCTTAAATGGATGTGTGATAACAAGGAGAAAAACAGTCGGATGACAAGGTGGTTCCTTGCTGTTCATGTATTTAGGTTCACAGTGGCACATAGAGCTGGGAAACTCCAAAATAATGCAGATGCCCTTTCCCGTATCAATTGTCTGGTTGGGACAGTCGCTCAGCCGCAGGGGCTTGAGCAGAGGGGGGGGGGGGTAAGTGGCGTTATGAAAGGCGAGGTGATCGATGGACGTTATGTTTTACCTTGCATGCATTCACTTGCAAGAAACAAAGGTGGAATCTGGTCCGGGTTTTACCAGCCACCTTGGCAGGGTGGGTTCCAGATCGGATTTTGAGGTTCATTTGTGTCCATCAACAGGGGCTATAAAGGAAGCAGACCTGGATCAGATAATGGCTCTGACCTGGTACTCAGGAGCCATCAAGCATGAGAAAGCTGGTGAAAAGGAACTTTGCTTTGTGACTGAAAAAAAGGTTTGCATTATCTTTGTTTTGTGGGTGACTGGGAGAAGCCCTTCACTTCTGAGTTACGAAAACTGAAACTGTTTAGTTAGTGCCTGGATGGCAAGGTTTTTTTTTCTGTTTTGTTTATTTGATTTACCTGCAACCTTTTAAAATAAACCTGGCTATAAGTCAGATTTTAAGAAAACCTTCCATTTGAACTACCTTTTTCCCAGGGAAGGTGATCCCCATTGAGTTAATCCCTCACAATATATATACAGTATATCCGAAACTAGTATTGAAGAACTTACAAGTCTTGCAAAGGAGGTAGATCAAGGCAGAAGTGTTTTTATTGTCAACAATTCGATAAAGATCTATCCATCTTTCTCAAAATGATGAACGGAGCTTCATCAAAAAGTTGACAATGCAAAAGCGATGCTGCTTTGATCTATCCCCTCTGCAAGACCCGTAAGTGCTTCTATACTAGTTTTGAAGATACAATATATACATATATATATATATATTTGAGTGAGTGCCTCAATGCTAGTTTTGGATTTGGATGGATTTCTTTGTGAGTGAGCACCTGGGCATTTACCTCAAACAGAGAGATATATCCTGAAAGGGGTACCTTTGACTTTGAGCAAATAACTGTATGGTCTCTGTGAAACAGTCAATATATAGTTGGCTCCTGGCTCTTAACATTCTGTCGGCTATTTGGTCGGGCCCAGTCTTTAACCGCTTGCTGACCGAATTACAAACATATACGGTGGCAAGGCGACTGTCCTGCGCAGGATCACCTACCTAGTACTGTGATTATACACAGCAGGAGCTGATTGCTGCTTACGGTGGACTCAATGTCTGCCAGCACCCGCTGATGCTTTGGTACAGAGGCAGAACGGCTGTCTTCCTATGTAAACAAGGCACATTGCCTTTCTGTCAGTACAGAGGGCATGGATCCTGTGCTCCTTTAAAGCAGGAACAACGATCCATGCGTTCCACTAGTAAAAGCACCTCTCCCACTACACTGAATAACTAGCTAGGCACACAGTTAGGCACATTGCCCCTGGTGTTAACCCCTTCCCTGGCAGTGTCATTAGTACAGGACAGTGCATATTTTTTTTGCAGTGATCACTGTATTAGTGTCACTGGTCCCCAAAAAAGTGTCAAAAGTGTCAGTTAGTGTCCGATTTATCTGCCGCAATATATCTAGTCTTCTCACAGCAGGAGAATAATTCACCACCACAAAGCCTGGGAAACTGTTCTCTGTCCCCTCCTTTGAAGAGTTTCTCTCTGGGGATTGTGGTCTGCCTTCTAACACATTCCTGTAGCAAGGTCCTTCTTCTGAACTACATCGCCCACAGGTCAGTGTAGTTTGCAGTGAAACCTCTTAAGTTCTTCACGCTAGCTGGCCCCCTCTGTTAAATGGAGGATGGATAGCATTGACGAAGGTGGTATAAAAGTCCAGGTTAGTGCAGCTGAAACACAGTGTCCTCATAGTTGCTCCCTGTTAGCCAAGCCCGGTTACCCCATTATTATAAAATCTTTGTACCAACATTGGGCTGATATATTAAAAGACGAACAGGGAATTTGACAAAACCCCAGGACAGAAGGCCAACACACTGACTTTCAAGTTACAGTGCTGCTATGAAATTTAGGGATATATATATAAATAACTTCTTCAAGTCAAACCCAAACACTTTAGCAGTGCACACCAAACATTTTTTTTTTTAGCATACACTATAGGATTGTAACTGACCTGGGACACCTTTGGGCCCTCCAAAGAGAATAGTAATGTGGTGTGCATAGTGACCCCTCACCCTCCTATCAGGCCCTGTTCTGAGCCACATTTCTGTCTGAATATTGTGTCCAGGTTTAAGGTGGACTGAAACCCGGACACATGATTTAAAACCCGGACAGGTGGCAACCCTACATACATACCCTTCTTTTCTCTTAGTTTAGTTGATCTATGTTCATTTTTAAAGGTCCAATCCTATGTATGAGAATTGAAAGGAAAAAAAAGTTTCTCACATTGTAGGATTTGGATTCATTTGGCCAAGTAAGAAACTAACCCTGTGGGCTAGAGCTAGAAGAACAATTTTAGATTACCTGTCAACAAGTCGCTGTAGGTAGCTGTACTATAGGACTAAAACACAGCCCATGCTTAAAGATAACTAAATCCCACAACAAAACAAATTATATTAATGGAGCTTTCTTTAGTGGGTGGTGGCAATGGTGGAGAGAAATCCAATGGCCATCTCCATACTATTTTACTACAGGGTTCTTGTATAAACTGTAAGTAGCTACAGATCAAAATGGTGTATCCCCAGCCTTAGTAATGCAATCATCCAAAATGATTTGGACTTGGTAGAGTGCTCTTTTTCTGAACTCTCTTTTGTCATATGGTGGCCATGCACAAATATATATAGTTCTGATCAACTCTTCAATTTTTTATTTAAAGTTGTTCAACTCTTTCTTTATATAAACCATTTTTAGTATTCCTCAAAAGTAATTTGTGCTGTATGACCTTCTCTGAGAGCTGTTTTATCTGCAGACAATGCACTATAACATCCCAATATTGGTAGATGGAGACAAGGATTAGCAAGATGACCTTATATTGTGGTATCAAGGTTGTATATGTGTCTTATCACTATCAAGGCATATGTATTATCTTTACTTGCTCTTCAAAAAATACACATCAGAAAGCAATTTCTTTTATCTCTGTAGGATTAATTTTCTAGATTCAGAAATTCAGTTTGAAATGATAAAACAGATGATAAAAGGAGACATTTTGCGAAAGTTAGAATATTTGACTAAACCCACAGCAGATCTAATATATATATATATTAAACACAATGCAACATTTCGAAATTCACCACAGAATTTTTGGTAGTAACATCAAAATATGGCTTGAAAGCATTTTGTCTGGCTAATGTGAATAACCAATTTAAAGCGTTTTAAATCTGTAAAAGACATGGTCACTTTAGGTTAATGGGTGGATGGCTTAAGTAGCTATCCAGGTATTCACCCCTAAATAAATAACATTTAAAATCAAGTCACTCAAATATTAGTACAAACAAAGGGGGTGTGTTGTTGGTTTTTTTTTCCCTTTTTGTTGTTTGCAGTGAGTTTTTGGGTGGCAAATATAGTGTGGTTGCTTTGCAGTTTTAGGAGTGTATGGGAGGTTTTTTTTTGTAAGAGATGGAGGGTTTAGACTCATTATACATTAAAAGATGTTCTAATGGTTTCATAGTATGCTAACTCTAGGAATAGGACATGTTATATGCAATTTGTCATTGTGGAAGTGTTGTAATGTTATTGTTTTGGATGTTTTTCTTAATGGAAAATAAATAAAAAGAATTTAAAATAAAATTAAAAAGTTTGTTAACCCAAAAAAATAAATAAAGATACCTTTCCTTTAAAGCATTAAATACAGCACAGTGCATTGTGATGTGTAAGTTGGCCCTCAGTATCACCTGAAATACCTGGCTGATCATGCCAGTTTCTGCCCTCTCCTATGAACTTTGACTACAATATATCAGGGCTGCTGAGCTCTGACACCGTGGTCAAAGTACGTGCCTCTGTCAGCCGCAGCCCTGCTCTCTGTCTCCTGTGTCCTCTCTTCCCTCCCCTCTCTGCCTGTCAGCTCCATGTCTGCGCCGCCCCCTCTCGTCCTGCTGCTCAAATTAGAGTTAACTTTACATTATTCTCTTGGTTGATGAATCTAATATCCCCCTGTGACTGTGCTTTATTAAAAATGCAGCTATATACCTTGTTTACAGGGCGCAGATCGGCGATCGCATGACAGGCAACCTCTCTCCTCTCTTGCATGACAGCTGCAGCGGGCAGGGCCGCCTCTCTCCTCCTCCCCTCCTGAATGATGTCAGCAGGGGATCCTCGGCCCCGCCCACTGCATTTGTCGGGCCGAGAGAAGAGAGAGGTGGCATGTCACATGATGCGCCCTGTAAACAAGGTATATAGCTGTAAACAAGGGGACATTAGATTCATCAACCAAGAGGAAATGTAAAGTTAACCATGTACGTTGACAAACACTTTAAAGCTGAACTCCAGGAGTTTACTCACTTTTTAAAATGTCCAATGAGGTGTATGCTACCTCATAATTTATATCTTTTATTTACATTTAGAGATTGCCTTTTTGTAGTCACAACCATAAGTAAGGGGAAATCTCCCCAAAGTAAGCATAATACCCAATCTAAACTAGAACATTGGTCGCCATTGGAAGATTTCCCCCTGTTGTGCAGAGTATTGTAATCATGTGCTGGAAGCTTCTTGTATACATCAATAGGCTTTACTTTTATGGAGGAGTATCAGAACCTATCTTACAGCATGTCTTTATAATGGAACAGGAAGAGGATACAAACAAGTGCACATGCATACAGTATTGTCAATTTATATGCAACTTTACATTACATGCTGTTGCTTTTTCCAACACCCCCCCACCCTTTACCTTCTGTCATGGTGACAATGGTCACCAAGAGCAATTGGGGACACAAACAGCAATAACAACCTGTTAAAGGGACTAAAACTGCCCGACATCATTAAAAACAGATATAGTTGAACAGATATAGTAAATCTGTCATAACTTTATAGGTCGAGAGTGAAAATAACAAGGTTAAAAAAAGCAATGTCACAGGTCCCTACCTTTTCTTCCCCTAAATGCCCCAAATGTATTCCAAAAAGCTAAGGTCCTAGCACATCTATTTTAAGACTTGACCCACATTTCTATTCCTACAGTATTTTAAACCCTTAACTGGTATTGCCTCACAGGCAGAGCTTCTATCACAGCTGAATAACACGAATGCTGAACTGGAGAAGTTGAAGCGGGAACCTCTTTTTGTAGTTGAGCTGGCCAAGGAAAAGGTATGTAAGAGAAAGTCCTATCATTATTTTATCTATGCTGAATAATACATTTATCTTCAGGCTTTAACTCTGATGGGTTTTACTTCCTTTTTAGTTCCCTGCAAAGTAAAAGCATAATGTGCTAGTATGCCTGCAAATTAAGCCCGCGCTGTCCCCGCTGGAGGCTGCATCCATGTTTGCCCCCTCTTCCCTGCAGGGCCACAGACTCCGGCTCTGTGACTGGCCAGAGTCGCGTGACATCATTCCCGCGCATGCATGCAGGAGCCGCCAGTCACGGCATTTGCTAGTAAAGCGCACAGCACATGCGCCGATGACATCATCATCATACCTTGCACTGTAACTTCACATTTATCACATGCCTGACGAAGGGGTCCTGTGTGACTCCGAAATGTTGCACTGCTTTTGTGATGTGATCATACAATAAATAACTCACTTGGACATTTCCTTGTTGACCCATGGTGTGCTGGCAAACATTTTCCCGATGACATCATCGGCGCTGTACAAAGTAAATATCTCCTAAACGGTGTACGTTTAGGAGATATTTACAGTACCTATAGGTAAGCCTTATTATAGGCTTACCTATAGGTACAACTTGTAAATTTAGGTTTACAACCACTTTAAAGTGGTATTAAACCAAAAACGTTATATATTGCAGCTTACTAATCCTTAAACGTGGTGGCTACATTAGACAGAAAAGGTCCTATGCGCTGCACATCACTGCAAGACCCTTTGGATATGTAAAATGACAGCCTTAGCCCAGGCTCCATCTAAGCCACGTCCCCAACGTGTTTCACTCTGCCCCCGGAGCTTAATCATGGTTAAGCCCCAGGCAGTGTGAAATGCATTAGGGACGTAGCTTGGATGGAGCCTGGGCTAAGGCTGTCATTTTACATATCCAAAGGGTCTTGCAGTGATGTGCGGCGCATAGGACTTTTTTGCGTGTATCATTGGAGCTGGGAAAAGCTCTGTCCTTGCCAGTACTCCCAGCAGTGTACTACAGGAGAGGACCTGGCTGGAGCCCTGAGAGGCAATCCTATTTGATTGGTCACAGTCTAATGTAGTTACATTAGTTGAAAACAAGAGAGAAACAATGTTCTCAGCGCTACCCCTCTCTGTCAAAATGCACGTTAAAATGAATGTCCACTCCACACTGTGGTATGGTGCACTGTCCAGATTGGTATCAAGGGTATAAAACTTGATTCCATTCCAAAAATGCCTGGAAATTATGTAAAATTGTTGACTGTGTTTCAAAATGGGAATAAGGCTGCCTGTTCAGAAGGGCTGGGAACCCACACTGCAACAGAAGAGTGGGGGAGAGAGAGAGGTGCCAAGTGACCACTTTGTGTAGCACAGTTTATAATAAACAAGTAAAAATACATAAAAGTTTACACTCACAAAAGTATCAGGTGTGGAGGAGTCTCAAACCAGAGAGAGCTCTAAAAAGCATCCCGCCCATGGCCAGGCTATCAGACCATGCTGCTGCGGCACTGGCCTAGCAAGACGTGGCTAGCCTCCGAAACGCGCTGTGGTTGTTCTCTCCCGTGGTTTGACCTCCGACATTTCTCCAGGAGCTCTCTAGTTTGAGACTCCTCCACACCTGATACCTTTGTGAGTGTAACCTTTTATGCGTTTTTACTTGTTCATAATAAACTGCTACACAAAGTGGTTGCTTGGCGCCTCCCTCCCCCCCCCTTCTGTGGCTACATTCATTTTCTTTTTTTAGGATTTTTTCCCATTTTCACCTCGTGATCTGCCAAATAACATACTTCCTATCTAAAGTTGGCTACACATTATACAATTTTCTTTTTCAGTTTTCTTTAGATTTACCTTCAACTATGTAGGGTCTGCCTGATTGCATATGTATTGAAAGTGTTTAGGTTTTACCTCATATTAAATGGTTTTGGTAAATCTTAAGGAAAATTGTACAAGAAAATTGTATAATGTGTAGCCAGCTTTAGAGTGTCTCTACTCTGTTGGAGGAGCAACGATACACCTTTGGACAGCAGCATTGTCAAACTGGGGAAAAAGTAGTGTTAGATGCACTAGGAGATTAGATGGCCTTGACTAACAAATTAAAATTTAACACCAGCTAGCACTTTTTAACCAGTTACAGCAATGTTTTTTTTTCATTTGGGATTAAGGTTTTACATAAACTAATTAAAGCTGCCCATCGTAAGTACCCCCATCAGTGGTAAATGGTTTGTTTCAACCTTCCAACTACCACTTTTGCTGGACAGCTTGTTCTGTTAACCACTTCTCCCCGGTACGACATCATATGACGTCGCTGACTTTGAGCAGTGATATCTGAATGGTGCCAGCAGCTACAGGCACCATTCAGATACTGTTTTTTTCCACCGGTGATTCTCTCCAAGATAAAAGTGGTCTTAGTGGCGGATTCACCGCAAGATCACTTTTATCGGTGGCCGGAGAGGTGACCCACCTGCCACTTTCCTGTCATCTCCGCCACTTATCCGACAGCCGGCAGAGGTGATCGGGTCCATTCCCTGCCCTGCACAGGAAGCCAAGTGAGCGGAAGATGCCGCCCACTCGGCTCCATAACATTGCGTCACAAACCACTTCCGCCCATAGCTCTTAAAGGGGATGTTTTTTTTTGAACTGTCATTTTTTTTTAAATAGCGCAAATACAGTGTGACATAAAGTTTTGCAATGGCCACCATTTTATTCTCTAGGGTGCTAGAAAAAAAAAAAATATATATATAATGTTTGGGGGTTTTAAGTAATTTTATAGTAAAAAAACTTGGTTTTTACTTGTAGACACCAAATCCAAAAAACAGGCCCAGTATTGAAGTGGTTAAAGGAAGTAAAACAAATAACAGAGTTACTGGCAGGATCACCAGGTGAAAATAAAAGAAAAAAGCCTAAAAAAGAAAATGAATGCAGCCACATCGAAGAGTTGGTAAGCTGCAATTTAATACATTTTTGTTTTTGGATTTAATACCACTTAAACGAAAAGATCTATAAACTTGTATTTATATATAATCCATCAACTATCAGCCAAGGTGGTACGTTGGTCACTTCTGCCCTTTTCACAGATGTCCCATGTGTCCCCCTATAATCTGGTTATAGTTTGTGTTTTTTTGCAGGAATGCTGTTTACAAGAGACTGAGAAACTCAGGACTTATACTGAGAAGGTACAGTATGTGTTATTCTATTTCAATTACAACAGGTATCTCAAAAAAGTAATATCGCTAAAATGGGCAATTCCTCTTCCTACAGTCACAGTAGCAATCAAAGTAGAAATGATAGTCTGCTCAGTAAGCATCATAGGTGTCAGAAGGTATCATGTGTTACATGTGTACATGGGGGAAAAAAATGATAAGCACTCCATCCCAAAAGAAAGTTACCTGCACCGGGAAGAAGCTCAAAATAGGTTCAAAACTCTTTAACGTGGTAGTGCAGTCTTAAAACGCATAAAAAGTACCAGCCCCCCTGCAAGTTAATGGCATAATGTGCCTGTACCTGTAAAATGGATCCCTCCAGCATCCCATTGTGACAGCTGCCAGGGCTTCCATCTTCACCTGGTCTTCCTCCTGAGTTCACATTTGAATGGCCAATGCGGTGATGAATTCACTCCTTTGCATGCGCATGGGAGTCACAATTGCGGCACAGCTCTCTGGACTGAGGGCACATCCTGTGTGTCCTCAAACCAGAGCGCAGTGCGCATATGCCAGTGACATGCCAGAACTTGTGAATATCTCCTAAACGGTGCATGTTTAGGAGATATTCATTGTAACTACAAGTAAGATATATTATAAGCTTACCTGTAGGTACAAGTGACCAAGCGAAGTTTAAGAAACTGGTATTTTATTATAAAATTAAAATTATTCAAGATGACATTAAATTAAAATAACAAACATGGTATATTTCAGAATTTAACCATAACTAAATCTTATACTCTCCTATGTGGATGCAGCATTGGTCCGATGTCTCCTGCCGCCTCCAGATTGACAATTGAGCCATCAAAAACTGCTGATCACTCAGTTCTGTCACCGGCTCTCTGCTCTGCTTTTCTAGTGTTCATTGGAGCACTGGGTTGGATAGGCTGGCTCAGTCTCCCAATGGCGCACTGAGAGGCTGAGCCAGCTGCCGGTCCAGGCATCTGGGTGGATACCGACATAAAAGCTGGGATCTCTCCAGAGCCTGGACCAGCTCAGTGACGTCAGATGACAGTGGACTTTAGCCCACTGTTGGCTGAATATGGGTCACAGGAGTGCAGAAGTAAGTGCACTCCCGTGACCCATAAGAGAAGTAAAGCCAAAAGAGCTTTGGCCTTACTTCTCCTTTAAGACTGAGGCAAGATGCAGACTGTGCTTGAGAAGGGGGCATGTTCAAGAAGCAGGCTGTGATTGGGAAGGGGTATGTGTGTCAGAGGCAGGCTGTGATTGGTCAGGTGGCATGGTGGCTGAACAAACTACCCACTACACTTCTGTGCTGTGCATGGTCAGTTTAGAACAAGGAAGAAGGGTGGCTGGAAGGATCAACCAAATACTTAAGCTGGAAGAAGTACATGAACGGGATAGAGACTATGATTTATGCAATACATATATTGTATGTGAACACACAAATATGCCATTCTGATGCCCTGCTACTAAGGTGAAGTCTTTGTTTAAGAAATCCTTATGCAATACTTAACTATAGCTCTTAACTGTGTTGCAGATGAAAGAGGAGAACATGTCTTTGTCAGACACAATTAGGACTCTGCAGCAGGAACTGGAGAAGAGATCTTCCAGTTTTAGTTCCCAGATGTACCCAGCTGGCGCGGAGGTTCTGCTCATTTCTCATAGAGCCTCTCAAGAAAATGGTCATGCAGCTGTAACAGGTGATTGATATAAAATTGTTATTGTTGTATTTTCTGCAGCGGTACCATTGTGTGGGAATGAGTGGACTATTAAGGAGACATAAGATTGTATAATACACAGCTATATACTCACTCACGGCTGAATTTCTTGATTCTTTTGATTGGTAAAAGATGGGAGGAGATGACAACATTGCTTCAGCAAAACAGCAAAATCAGCCTAGAGCTCAAGGATTGCTTTTCATTAATAAGATGGATTGATGTTTTATATTGTGACATGTCAGGACTTTAATCATGTGGACTTAAAATGTTATGAAAGGTCCATTTTAATGTGGATCTTTCAGTACCTTTATATGTCTCCACAAGTAAATAACTGACATTTCACAATAAGCAACAGTATCAATTTAGACTAGGATCCAAACATATCCATCATCCCTACTCACAGGGTGATAGGCTGTAGCAGGGGCTGATCTGTGTCAAACTCTTAAGCCTCGTACACACGTGCCGATGATCATAAAACCGCACGTCCAATTTTTGTCCAAATTGGCTGTCCGTGGTTTTGTCTAGCGTACTTACGGTAGTCAAGTAATCGTCCGACCAAGGTGAACATAGTGACATGCTACAAGTGTATAAAGAGGAAGTTCAGATGTGATTTGTAAATTAGGAACACAGGTTTACACAACCGAACACTTCCTGGATTCCGAGCATGCATGTCTGCACTTCCAACTTTTGCTGGTCCAACTTCTGTACACGCAGACAACTTCTGTTGGACAATAATTGGAAATTGGCTGTTGTAATCGTGCGTACTAACGGTCGATTATCGGACAACAGGCTGTTGTATGTCCGTTGTTGGCCCATAATTGTACGGGCCCTAATAAACAGAGCTAAGAACTGTGCAGGCACCAGGATTTACAAGATTGTCACCTCTGAGCCGACATCTCATGCCAGAAAGGTGACCCTGCTTAAACAAAGATGGTGCCAACCCTCTGGAGAGAAAAGCAAATGAAGACGTTTTCAGGGTGGATACCAAGGTTTCTGTAAGAAGTAATAAATACCTGGAAGTGTCAAACTTACACATTACTCAGCAAGGTCTGCTTTAAGGTGCGCGAACAACAGTAACGCTCTGGTAAACATTGTACCTGTGCATTGAGGGCTTCCCAAAGCATCTTCATAAATGTTTTAACCACCTCCTGCCTGCCATATAGTAAAATGATAGACGCAAGGTGGCTATCTCGTGCTTGGATGACGTTGTCCCACTCTTGCTGCGCTTGCGTGCCCTCGATCAGAGGTGCGATGTGTCCCTGGAACAAGGTGCATCACCAATTGCGGTAAAGTGCAGATGAAGAGGCTCTTTACCCATGTGATCAGCTGTGTTCCAGGGACACAGGGACACAAAAGTTGCCGCGTTTACGAATGATGAGAATTCATTTATGGGGTTTTTATTTTTTTTTATATTTTACTAGTAATGATGGCGGTCTGTAATTTTTATCGGGACTGTGATATTGCAGCGGACATGTCGCACCATTTTGACACTTTTTTGGGGCCATTGGCATTTATACAGCGATCAATGCTATGAAAATGCATTGATTACTGTGTAAATGCCATTGGCAGTGAAGGGGTTAACCTGAAGGGGGCACTCTAAGGGGTTAACTGTGTTGCCTCAGTGTGTTCTAACTGTATGGGGGCTGGCCTGGCTGGGGGAGGGGAGTGATCACAGCTCCCTTACACAGGGAGCCTGTGATCACATCCCTTCCCCCTCTGTCAGAATGGAGATCCGTGTTTACTTACACAGACCCCAGTTCTGTTGTACCCGCTCCCTGCTTCCCCCCCCCCCGGAACACAGTGAGCGCGCACTCACAATTCTCGTTCTCGTCAGGTGATTCACGCGCGAGTGACACAAGGCCCCCCCCCCCTTCGTCCCTCGCCCATGTTGTCTTGACCCCAGACACATTCATTTGTGCCTAGAGGTAAGACTGTCTCCCCCTTCCCTACACTAGTGTCCGAGGGACACATTCCCTCGACACTAGTGAGGGGAGGGGGTCGGTCCGGTCGGGGGTATGTCAATCTTGTGTGACTCCGTTGTGTCAATTGGGGAATCTCACGGGGGAAGTCCAATTGGGGAAGTGACGGTTACCGTAAATGTGTCATTAGTTACGTAAAAGTATCGTAACTAGCGACATATTTACGGTTACCGGGGTTTTTTCACAGTTTTACCACGCTGTACAGGCGACGTTATAGTGTCAGGGCTATTTTTAATGTCTGGCGGTAGTAATGATCAT
>BLSH010321247.1:515474-528941 GCA_018402905.1 Glandirana rugosa | reverse complement strand
TCCATGGATGGCAGGCTTTTGAGTGTCCTTGCAAAGAAAGGTGGCTATATTGGTCACTGATTTGTTTTTGTATGTCAGAAATGTATATTTGTGAATTTTGAGATGTTATATTGGTTTCACTGCTGAAAATAAATAATTGAAATGGGTATATATTTGTTTTTTTGTTAAGTTGCTTAATAATTATGCACAGTAATAGTCACCTGCACACACAGATATCCTCCTAAAATAGCTACAACTAAAAACAAACTAAAAACTACTTCCAAAAATATTCAGCTTTGATATTAATGAGTTTTTGGAATCATTGAGAACATGGTTGTTGTTCAATAATAAAATTATTCCTCAAAAATACAACTTGCCTAATAATTCTGCACTCCCTGTAGATACCAAAGCCTAACATTAAGATTTTTCATAAATGAGCAAAATTGTAGTAGGTGGTCCATCAAAGTCAGAACTTAGAAAAGGTAGGCTGGAAAATGTCAAATATTGCTTTGTTTATTTCTATGCTTGTGAATGAAAGGGTTTCCTCACAAATCCCTCATTCTTCTCCTGGGTGTGACCTAGGTCCTTACAGCTGATATCCTGATTTAATTCCTGCAGGAAGCGAGAGAGGAACCTGCTGCTCGATGTCATGGTGATTATGTATGAAAGAAGATGGTTTGTGGATGAAGCCATCCCACACGTCAGAAGAGCCCTTAGGAAATGTGGAGCCCTGGCAACTAATCCAAATTAGTAGAAAACATGTTATTTAGCTAGAGAACTACACTAATGTATGATGACAGTGGTACAATGGCCCCATGCTGCATATCTGACACCAGGTTCAGAGTCAAGATATACTGTACTTGTTAAGCAAATTAAATAGACATTGTTTTGTGTTTTTCAGGAACTCTGACACTTAAGATACATTTAATTGCAAAGCAGCACTTTTGCTCTGCTGTGAAAATCATTCTCAAGTTTCTTGCTTTTGTATCATGATATGCTCAGCGTAATTTTGTTAGAACAATTTTGTGGAACCCTCTTAAATGCAAAAGGTTGGAAGATGTCTTAACCTCTGCCAAATACCATATTGGAATGCTAGCAGGAGATTCAAGCTATTTGTCCACTAAAATGATCAAACCTGCTTGGACTTTTTTTTTGTCACATATAGATCTAATACAGCATATGGCAATTGACAATTTGATTGTCAGACATCATATACTGTACATGTAGTGGTCCATTCCCATTGATACATAAAAATGTTCCCTCCATGTAGTTTTTGGCCAGATAAATTTAGATCTCAACCATGTTTACAACAGTATGTTAAAGTTTCAGTGACTTGGTTGAAGATCATTTAAGTCAACAAATTTAGCAACTTCAGTTGTATGTAAAAACACATACAACGTATTTCTGGGCTGATCAATGCAATGGTCTCATTTTTTCCATTTTTAAAAGGAATTATGTTTACCTTTTTCAAGCCTAAGTGTACTTAAAAAAATAACAAAGAATAGCAAAATTGATAATGCTTTCCTTTAGTGTGATATGTCCCTTGTGCTGCTGTGTCCTGGTTTAGCAGAAAACTTCCTCCATTGATGCTCCCCCACCACTGTAATTTACCAGTGCAGTGGTGGTTAATAGAACTGAGGGAGCTCTGACAGGCACTCATCAAGCATGCTGACTATGCCTGATCTTTCTGTCCAGCTTCTATAACTTCTATGACTGAAGCATGATCTATGAATGGAGGAAGGGTGGGTGACTGAGAGGTCCAACCCCATCCTCCCATCATAGATTGTGTTTCATTTATAGAAGCTGAAGTACTGACATCTATGAATGGAGGAGGCGAGTTGAAGTGGCAGGCATAGTTTTCTTAGTTCCCGCCACACTGGAAGATTACAGCATTGTGTTTCATTTATAGAAGCTGAAGTACTGACATCTATGAATGGAGGAGGTGAGTTGAAGTGGCAGGCATAGTTTTCTTAGTTCCCGCCACACTGGAAGATTACAGCATTGTCAGGAACCATGAATCAGACTGAGACAGAAATAAAGTAAAAATCACACCTTTTAATGTAATGGTAAAAATGGTACAGATCAATAAACATAGTCAAAACATAAGCCAGGGATTGGAAACCAAAGCGGGTAGCCAGACAAGCCAGTAATAAAAAAAACAGAGATGAGCGTAATCAGAGGCAAAAGAACAGGATCAGGAACCAGCCGGGAAAATTCTTTCACAGGAACACAGCAGGGAAACTCCAGATATGTTGACCAGGCAAAGGCAGGAAGGGAATAAACAAGGTAGATAAAATAGCCAGAAGGGGCTGGCTGTAGGTGGGACTGATGAGCAGATAATGATAACCAGGAGAGCCACTGAGGAATCAATGAGTGCTGACAATTATCCGACAGCTGAGCAACCTGAGCACAGAGAAGAGAGCTGCTAAGAGCCCAGCCCTGACAAGCAGTTGGGGTTAGGGGACATCAGAGGAAGATTTCTGTTAAACCAGGACATAGCAGCACATGTGACACATAACACTGAAAGTAAGTAAAATCCCTTGTGCTTATTTTTTTAGAGTAAACTTAGGCTTTAAACCAAATAATGTTATAAGCAAAGCTTGAAGATGGTCTACCCAAACTAGATGTTATTATATTGTTGGAGACTGGCGGACTGAATCACCTCTAACTTCTTATCTGTCTTGGTCACTCAAACAGCAAGAACTCCCTGTCATAATTCCCAACTTTGTTCCTACTTCAAAGTTTTGTTGACGCTACTGTTCTGCAATCTCCATATTGTAAAATAGATAACAACATCCTGCAAAGACGGAGAGGACCCCTTATAACAGCCAGAAAAGGTGTGCAGACCCAGGACTCCAAACACAAATGGCTCACTCTCCCAGTGAGGTATAAGAACTCTCCAGCATTTACCAAAAATACATCCGTTTTTTAGTGAATCCTTTACCACAGAATTTTACATTTTCTCTAAAAATTAAAAGAATTATAACCACTAGGCAGTTACCCTTTCAACCATCTCTACAGGTACATATTGTATCCATTAACAACACTGTTTTTCATATCCAGGCTTAAACATCGCCTCATTTGGTTTGCTGCTATGCTACGTAAAGTTAGGAATATGAATTTTTATAAGAATGTACCTACATTTCTAATTACTTTAAATAGTTTTGTATGATGCTACGTTATCTGGTTGTATTAATGTGAAACTGCTATGCTTGTTAATCAGTCAGGCAATATTGATGCATGTAAGTATGACAATGATTGAAAGTAAAGTATACATACTTGAACAGTTTTACAATAAGCATTATAAACATTATACACTGTACATGTATAAGAAGCTAATGGTTGACCCCTCTTTCAATAACAAGAAAGAAAGTTAAATTGAACTTGCTTACATCATGTGCTTCAGAATTATTTATATATACCAAATATATAATGAGGTATACATTTTGACAGGGCTGCTTATATAATTCAGATCAGTGGTACCTAATTGGGAATGGTGAGAACCTAGCTTCATTTTTTTTTGTTTAAACTGTATCTACAGGTAAACCTAAGAACAAACATGTAATGTATTGCAGCTTAACATTTCTTAATTGTGGTGGTTGCATTAGTTGTATTTTTTATACGCTAAGAACACTTTTATCAAGTACAGAAAATGCCTGCTGATCTTGCCACAAATGCAGTGTGTTTGCAATTTCTTGTGAGATGAACTAGGAGCAAAAACAGTCCTTTGTAAACTACTAATATATCACCACTTGGGTAATGGAGATGAAATAAGGCAGACATGTTTGAATTCCAGTCTATAGAGGAAGTTAGGAGCTTACTGGATTTATGGTAGGATCAACATGCATATTTTGCAATTTTTGAACAGAAATATAAAAAAACGTTTGTAATGATACGTTTACTGGACTAAAAGGGAGAAAAGTTAATTGTTAGGGTTATAAACTGTACACTTTAAAAGTGATCATCTTGCAACAGTTCTTAACCTCTTCCTGATTGCATAACACATATATGAATTGGCAGGAAAAGTGGGTTTTAACGCCCAGTCATCACGGCGCTCTGTGGTTGTGTGCTCACTGTTTGTTCCCAGCACACTGGGGGGGGGGGGGACATCAGTGTCAGTGGCGGCTGGTGGTTTTATTTTGGGGGGGGTTGGCGGCAAACAATGCACCAACAGCCACCCCAAAAATACCACCAGCCGCCACTGACACTGATTAAGGTATTTCCAACAGCTCTCAGCCGCATCTTCAGATCAGCAGCCAGAGGGATGGGTTCCCGATCATGTGACTGCTGTGAGAACTAATCACAGCATTCACATAATCAGGAAGCCACTCTGCTTCTTGTCATTAAAGCCAATTAAAAGGGCCGCCAGGAGCTAGCATGAATCGGTAAAACTGGCTCTTTCTTTTGGTATCGACATCCCCATTGTGAGAGCTACATTTCAGGGCTTTTTTTTGTCCTGTTAAGGAGGTAGAGACTGTAAGAGAACAGCTCCTATTATTTAATTCTTGGCTTTTTTGCTAGTTTTTTTTTAATTAGGTGGTATTCTCTAGAAGCTCCTAATGGCTTTTCCATTGAATTGTCCTGCTGCTCATATGCATGCATTTGAATTGTGTTTGAGCTGCTTTGCTTGCAAGACAAGCACACCTCAATAGGACCTGCTGCATCAAATGAGATCAGATGAGACACAAAGCAGGTCAAACACAGCCCCTGAACTGCCAACTAGACCACACCATTAAAATCAATAAGAATCAGCAGATTCTTATTCTTAGCCTGGATTTGATGTGCAAGCATTGTTATCCTGCATGTCAAATGCAGGAAAATAATGCCTGTGTACTGCTGACTAGATTATCCTTAATGAGGCAGAAGAACCTCTCCTTGCATGTTAATAGCAGGCTCCCTAAATTTAGTTTACCCCGCTGTGCGCCATCTGGACTGGATTCCCAATTTATATGAAACTCAGGAGCTAATAAAGTCAAAGACAGCCTAAAGGTACAAGAGACTCTTAACCTTTGGTGTCCTAAATCTGGATAAAAAAGAGGCCCTGTGATTTTTTTTTCAGGACCAAAAGGCAGTTTTGCACTATTTTGAGAGGGTGAGTAAAAGGAGTCATCTTCATTGCCGCTCTCATGCATTAGAAGACTAGTAGCTGCAAGGCCCACTGAGATACTATAATATCTGAGGAGGCTGAGATCTGCATTTTCAATTAATTATAGCTGAGACTAACGTTAACGCCTGAATGGAGGAAGTCATATATGATGCCGCCTGAATAAAGCTTAAAACTTAAAGGTGTTGGATGGTAGTGCTGCAATAAATTTTCTCCATGATATACAGATTTCATAGAAACCTTTCTTAATTTCAGCATTACATTTCCAGTTGTTTCATAAAGACAAACATAATAGTGTAGAGTCAGTTCTTTTATAAAGCTATTTCTAGAGTATAATTGCCATACCTCCCAACTTTTTGAGGTGGGAAAGAGGAACACCTATTAGCAAAAGTATGTTGGCATAGGACCCCCTGCCACGCCCTCAAAGGAGAATTATACAAAAAAAAAAGGATTATTGAAATCAACAAGTGCCTTTTTTTACCACTATTATTGCTTTACTATGACTTTTGACAATACAAATGCAGCAATTTAGAAATTGGATGAACGATTTAGCACTGGGAAACACTTTTTGAAAGATACATAGTGCATTTTATATACAACTATATAGATCAGACCAAAATGAGGAGGAAAGAGGCACAGAGGGACTTTGTTGCAAATCAGGGACAGTTGGGAGCTATGTTATTGCCGCTGGTTGAAACTTAAAACTCTTCAATAAAGTACTGCTCCTGTGTACATTCCGCTGCGTGGTGAGTGACTTACTTTCATATTATCTTATCATGTTATTACACCACCTCATAACTGTTATATTTGCTACTGTAAAAGTTCTTTGTGCTCTAAATTATATGGATTTAATGCATTCAATTAAGGCCCAGATATGTATTAGCTTTCAAATTAAAGATCTCTCATGAAAGAATACCAAAATTAACAGTTTACAATTACAGCCAAATAGCAGTAATTCAGTCCAGTTCAGCAATTTGCTAAATGGGTAGGGAAGACAAGATTATATTAGGAATGGATATTAATAATTGTTAATAAAGTCCAAGTAGAATGCTAAAAACTTATATTAGTGCAAGAGTCCATGGTCATTGGGTCAGATCCATGTGTGTTATTATAAAAGTGAGATTGGTAGGCAGCATCTGTGGGTTTTCTCCTAATAAGGCTTAAATATGTCTGTCAATTCTGAAAGTGAAATTACTTTTGCTCAGATCAGTAGGTAAAGAAAAATGCTTCTTTTTGGCCATTAAATTCATGCTGAGCTAAGAAAATATCAAACTGTGATTATCAGAGTTAGGGAACAATAAAAGTCAATTTCATGTAATGATTTTGTTTGCTGTATTTAACAAAAGCACCACCAGGTGGTGCTACAATATAGGTATCTTTGAGCGAATGCAGTGATTTGTACTGGCCATACATGGATAAATTTTTAATATGATAAAACATTTGATCCCATTGCTTTAATGTACTGGATGCCTGAAACACATGTTCCATGCCACACAAACATTTTCTTACATTACACTGATCACTTTGAATTTCAAAGGTTTCTTGGAAAAGGACAAATAGTGAAAGTGATCAATTACAGAATTTACGGTTTTCTCAGTACGGAAAGGTTAAGTTTTGCTTGAAAACTCAGAATTTTCCAATTAATCAATTGTTTTACCTTTGAGTAAATCCTACAAAAACTGGTAAAAAAAGGCTAGTAAAAATACAATAAGTTGCTGTAGTTAATCACAATATAAAACCAATTGTTTCAGTGAACTGTTGGATTTATGTATGGTCAGGTTTGGATACAGTAACAGGAGTATCACAAAATATTATTATTATGGCTGCATGTAGAGGTATTTCACAAATGATGGGCTCTTTTCAGCATAACCCAAATGTCTTCACACAAAAACAAACGATTCATGGAAAAAGTTGGGGTTGCTTAAAAAAATATTTAACAGACTGTCCCCTGTAATAAAAATATATATATACCGACCTTTCTAATGGGCGGTGTCTCCTTCCTTTCCTCTGTTGAAAAGCTGCACCATCCACTCTATTCTACTGGGACACAACACTGACGTAAGGGCCGTAGGATAGAGCCACAGTGCACAGCAGAAAATGGAATCATCCATCACTCACAAAAGTTTTGAATGATGCTTTAATATATTTGAAGTAACTTGAATATATAGAACCACTATAAAAGTTCAAGAATTAAGAAAATACTTTGATTCACAGTATATTTTAAGCTTATATCAGAAACTACCATAAGAACAAGTTTGAAGGCTAGGAAATAGTTCTCCCAAGCCTTGATAGCTCCTGTAGTCTTATGGCCCGTACACACGGTACAATTATCGGCCGAAAACTGTCGTATGACAGCCTGTCATACAATAATCCGACCGTTAGTACGCTCCATTCGACAGCCGATTTTGAATTATTGTCTGCCGATTTGTGTTGTCCGATTTTCGGCTTGTGTGTACAGAAGTTGCACAAACAAAAGTTGTAAGCACAAACACGCATGCTCGGAATCCAGGAAGTGTTCGGTCGTGTAAACCTGCGTCCGTAATTCACATTCACCTGAACTTCCTCTTTATACGCTCGTAACACATCACACATTCGGCTTTATTGAACTATAATTTTACTACCGCCAGTATGCTAGACAAAATCACGGACAGCCAATTTTGGGAAAAATTGGACGTGCGGTCGTACAACAATCACATCTTGTGTACGAGGTTTTACACTTGGTGACTGGCTCAGCTCCATCACATAAGAGAGGGTAAAAAATACTCAGCCCTGTGTAAAACAGGCCATAGAGGAGTCGAAAAACAAAAGTAGCTTACACGATTGTGCCATCAATTGTTTCGATCTTCCATAAAAAAAAAAAACAGTATGTTGAATCAGGCACTTTCAATTGCAGCACGAAAATCATGTAATGATGAGAAAGACAAATGATTAGACGATTGACACAACTTCCGTTTGTTTTTCAGACTCGTCTATGGCCTGCTTTAAGCTGGCCATACATGGCTTGAATTCTGGCTGAAGTTATTGCTTTGGGTGGACCTGCAATCACCACCCTGCTTTCCAAAACTTGATTGAAAAATCAAAGAAGCTGGGTGGAAAAATTGTCAGCCAATGCTCCATGCACACTAGTGGTTTTCATAAGCTCAAAAAAAGCTAGAAAAAAAGACTGGATAAAAAAAAATGATGATGATAGCATTTTTGTGCCAGCTTCTAATAGCATTTTAGTAGCTTTTAGACGCTTCGAGAAGCATTAGCATTTTATTAGTGTTTTTGCAGTACATAAAAGGAAAAAAAAAAAAGCTAAAAAAAAATTGGTTAGTAGCATTTAGAAGCAAGTAGGCGCATTTAAGAGCATTTCACGTTTTTTTTCTGCTGGAAAAACTCTTAAAAAACCTCTAGAAAAACAATTTTTTTCTGCTTCTAGACACTGAAACTCAAAAAATGCTATTAGCCTAAAGTAGTGTGCATGGACACATAGGATAACACTATTTAGCTTCTAAGAGCAGAAAAAATGCTAAGAATTTTGGAAAAAGCAACAGCATGTAATATAAAGTACTGTGAACTATGTACTGTATGCATTATACGTATCTATGCAGCAGGTGGCGCTGTAGTATTATAGTGTTATGTGTATTCTATAATAAGACAGGATGTACCATCTTTCTAAGTTCAGTGTACTTGTTTGTATTTAGTTCCTGTTTCCTGTTACTATGATGTGAAGATATGTTCTAACATACTCCATGAAAGTAAAGCGTAGAAGCTTCCAGCACATAATTTAATACCCTGACAACAGGTTATGGGTCCCAGGCACTCAGCAGCACCCAGCGCACCCAGGCACTGGAAAGGATTCTGCAACTGAGTGAGTGCTGTATACAAGCTGCTGAAAGCTGGCAAGTAGTTCAGATGTAAAGTTTGCAATAGCAAAGCTGAACAATGCCAATTACCAGCTTTGGAAGTTTAAACTAGAAATGCTTTTCTGCAAGGATGACTTGTGTCAAGTGCTGAACACAGAAAGACCCACAAATGGAGAGACAGAGGCATGGGACAGAAGAGATAGGTAGGCAAAAGCAACCATAAGTTTACTAGTGGAAGATGACCAGCTTATCCACATAAGAACAGAAAAATGGTCAAAGGTATATGGACTTCATTACAAAAATTGCCTGACCTTTCACATCTACAAACTATTTATGCTACGAAAGCTCTATTAGTTGAGACTAGAAGAAGGCAAGCAAATGTGTAACCACGTGAAAGCTATGTTAGAAATCATAAAGCAGCTACGGCCATCGGAGAGGACATCAAAGATACCATATTGTTGCCCTGCTCCTCTGCAGCTTTCCATAGACGTATATTGCTCTTATTAATGCTTTAGAAACCTGACCCGAGCAAGAGCTGAATATGACAGAAGGAAAGAAAATATGCACCATGATGACAAAGCTCTTTAAATGTACAAAGACACAAAGTACAACAAAGAAAGCAGAGCCTGTTTTCACCGTAAAAGGACCGGTCACTTAAAAAAAGGACTGTTCTATCTGGAAAGCTGAGCAGCGGAAGCTACAGCTATCCGCAAAGAGTCAAAGCAGCCACAAAGGAAACTGCAGACACTTCATTCAGTGGCACCTTTAAAGTGACACAGATTGGCAAGCCACGTGGCAAGGGCATAGACTCAGGTGCGACAAGTCACGACTAGTGATGAGACCTTCTTCACAAACATTGATTACAGTGCAAAAGAAAGTCCTCCTAGCAAACGGGAAAACCATTACTACCGAAGGTAAAGGCCAGGTTTTCCTGAACTGCATTACAACACAAGGAAGTAAGCAGAGTATCCTTGTAAAGAAAGTGCTGTATGTTTCAGATGTAGAAGGCAGCCTTCTATCAGTGAAAAGTCTTGTAAACAACAGTTAAGCTTCAGGGTGATGAATGCACAATTCACAATAAGAAGCGATTCCTCGCAAAAGGAAAACTGAATGATCACCTATTCAGGCTCATCACCACAGACCAGCAAGCCAATATAGTCTCTAATGACCTACACAGCAAATGTATTCACTTATGGCACAGGCGGCTGGGCACAGAAGTCCAGAAGCTATACAGGACATTATAAAGAGAGGGTTATCAGAAGATTTGACAATAACACCTTGCAAAGTGCTCATGAAATGCAAGTGCTGTATAGAAGCAAAAGCCACATGTGCTCCCCTTCCACAGGCATCTCAAAGAATAACTACCCACCCCCTGCAGCTCATACACAGTGACGTATGCGGTCCAATGAAAACTCACGTCAGGTGGGAACAGATATCTACTGACTTTCATTGATTATTCCAGGTACACAACTACTTATCTGATGAAACACAAGAATGAAACATCAGAGAATCTTCAAGAGTTTGTTGCCATGTCTAGCAACAAATTCCAATGCAAACCAGGAATAATAATACGCACCAACAATGGGGGGAAACACATAAGCAAAGAAGTAGCTTCATATCCGAAGAGACAAGGAATAGTACACCAGACAACTATGCCATACACTCCTGAACAAAACTGTTGCAGAAAGGAAAAATCGCATTCTTATAGAAATGGCCAGTTGCATGTTGTCGGATGCCAACCTACCTCACAAGTACTGGGGAGAAGCAGTCATAACTGCAACCTACCTACAGAACAGACTACCCTCAAGAGCTATTAAAAGTAATCCATTTGAAATGTAGCATGGATCAAAGCCTAGCTTAGGGCACATCAGAGTGTTTGAATGTAAAGCATATGCGTATATTCCAAGTGAAAATTGATCCAAGCTGGAGAACAGAGCCATAGAGGGCATTCTAGTAGGCTACAGTGAGCAAACTAAGGGTTACAGAATCCTACACCCAAAGACTGACAAAGTGACAATAAGCCTGTGTGTTTATTTTGATGAAAGTCCATCACCAGAAACACTGATCCCTGAAAGCTGTGAATATGCCCAGCAAACCAGAAGAAAAGGTTGATCAAAGTGAACCTGTGCAGGAGTCAGAACAAGAGGTGGAATTCACATTGCCTAAATCAAGTTCCCCACCAGATCCTGCTGAACTTCCTGAAGTCAGAAGATCCACTCGAACTACAAAGGGGATACCACCCCGCAAGCTGTCGTTCACAACACACAACATACTTGAACCAACAACCTGGGAGAACAGAAAAACTGCCAAAATGTGAAGCCAACAAATGGAGAAAGGCAGCAGCAGAAGAATTAAAGTCATTTCAAGAAAATAAAACCCACTCAAAGAGCTCCCTCCTAACCACAAAACTATAGGAAGTAAGAGGACTTTCAAAGTAAAGTCAGATGCAGTAGGGAATATCCACGAATACAAAGCCAGACTAGTTGCCAAGGGTTAGTCCCAGAAATTCGGTGAAAATAACAATGAAACATTCACTCCCGCCGTATAACGCTCCACCATCAAAGCGCTTTTTAGCGTTGCAGCTGGGAAGGGTATGCAAGCGAAACACTTAGACATTAAAGCTGCTTTCCTATATGGGGACATTAAGGAAGATCTCTACATGGAGCAACCACTAGGGTTTGAGCAAGGAGACAACCTTGTGTGTAAATATCAGAAGAGCATCTACGGTTTTAAGTAATCTGCAAGGATGTGGAATGAGAAAGTGAACAAAGTGCTTACTAGAGAGGGATTCTCAAGAAGTAAGGCAGACCCGTCTCTACTCCAGGAATCAAGAAGACAGATGGATATACAGTTCATCCTTATCTATGTTGATGACTTTATAACCTGTTTTAAACAAGAAGGGGATTACAAACAGCTTCACAAGCTGAAAGAAAATTTTGAAAGCAAAGCTAGGGAACATTAGCTACTATCTGGGAATCCAAATACAGAGAAAAGAAGATGGAAGTTATCTTCTCAACCAATGTCAGAAAATCTCTGAAATCTTGGAACAATTCCATATGCAAGATGCGAAGGAAGTGAAAACTCCTATGGAACGAGGCTATTAAAAAAGCAATGAAGCAGAAAACTTGCTACCCAACAATGATATGTATCGCAGAGCAATTGGTAACCTGCTATATGTTGCCACTGTGACAAGACCAGACATAGTCCCAGCAGTGGGCATACTATGCAGGAAAGTCTCAGCTCCCTGTCATGTGACTGGAACGCAATAAAAAGAGTGATGCAGTACCTCAAGGGAACAATTCAGATGAAGTTACGGTTACCAGCAACATCCAATCCAAAGCTGGTCGAATATGTGCATGCTGATTGGGCCGGGGACTGTACAGACCGCAAATTCACAAGTGGATTCATCTTCCAGTATAGGGAAGGAACCATAAGTTGGTCTAGTCGAAAGCAGGTAATGGTTTCTCTATCTTAAACTGAAGCAGAGTACATTGCAGCAGCATAAGCATGTCAAGAAGCAATATGGATTTTTCAACTTTTTGTGGACATTGGGATAGACATGTCAAAACCAATTCCCATTTTTGAAGACAACCAGGGATGTATAAAGCCTACACAATCAGAAAGGGTCAATCCTAGGATCAAACACATCAACGTCAAGTATCACCTACTGAGGGACAATCAAGAGCAAGGTGTTACTGACATTCAATACTGCCCATCAGAGGAGATGACTGCTGATGCACTCACCAAGCCTTTATCGAAGAATGTCATAGTTATATTCAGAAGAAGCTGAATGTAATTTGACAAAGCACATGCTGTTGAGAAGGGGTGTTGGAAAAAGCAACAGCATGTAATATAAAGTAGTGTGAACTACATATATATATATATATATTTATATCAAACAATTAGGTGAGTCACCCCTCTGTAAGATTCAGCCGTCTCCGGAAGGTGTGTCACCGGCGAACTCCAATAACCTCACCAATGTATATAAATAAACGTAAGGACACATTTCTCCTGTGTAAAATTCTATTTTAATCGATCCTTTTCAAATAGACAAGTCATCAACGACTGTACAGTTTCGGACATTCCTGTCCTTCATCGTGTCTCTACGTGTGTATATATATATATATATATATATATATATATATATATATATATATATAACTAAACAAAAACAAAACAAAAACTTACAGTCTTTACATATAAACACTTAAAACTCTACAATATAACCAAAGTGACGACTTTTATTTATTAACTTTACCCATATATAAACAAAAAACAATTCAACGGATTATTAATACGTGTCATTATCAGTGGACGTGTGTGTCTATAGGAGGATTTTATCGATGTTGATTTTTGTTTGATCTTTGATGAAGGTTTTTATAAGTCGAAACTATAATTACTCAAAAACCTTAGTAACTCTTGTACCAACAACAAGTTATTATTTTAATAAGGAGTTTTTATGTTGAACGGATTATTAAGACGTGAGGGACATATATATATATATATATATATATATATATATATATATATATATAT
>BLSH010321247.1:498257-512494 GCA_018402905.1 Glandirana rugosa | reverse complement strand
TTGGCACCATAGCTTGCAGACTCTATAACTTTCACAAAGACCAAATAATATACACTAATTTTTTTTTTTTTACCAAAGATAGGTAGCAGTATAAATTTTGGCCAAAATTTATGAAGAAAAATTACTAATTTGCAAAATTTTATAACAGAAACGAAGAAAAATTCATTTTTTTACAAAATTTTCGGTCTTTTTTTAATTATAGCGCAAAAAATAAAAAACCCAGAGATGATTAAATACCACCAAAAGAAAGCTCTATTTGTGTGAAAAAAAGGACGCAAATTTCATATGGGTGCAGTGTTGCATGACTGAGTAATTGTCATTCAAAGTGTGAGAGCACTGAAAGCTGAAAATTGGTCTGGTTGTTAAGGGGGTTTAAGTGCCCAGTTGTCAAGTGGTTAAACCACACCCCTTCTCATTACTGAGATGCACATCACCTAATATGCTTAATTGGTAGTAGGCTTTCGAGCCTATACAGCTTGGAGTAATGGCTCGTACACACGGGACGACGATCGTGCATACGACCGTGTTGAATCGTACGTTGACGGTCGTATGTAGCCTACTGACATGCACACGACGGTCGTACATACAACTTGCGGCCGGCCGAACGTGATGACGCGAACGAGCGTATAATGAGGAAGTAGCGTCACCTTTTGGGCTCCTTCATCTAATTTCATGTTAGTTGAAGTGGACTTGGCGCATGCGTGTTTAGCACAATACAACTTTGTTGAACACAGCTGCTCTACACACGATACAACGGTCGTATGCGAGCTTGTTGACACGACCAAGTTTTCTAGTCTGCACATACAACTCCCACGAACGACCGTCGTATGTTCAACTGTTGAAAGCACGGCCACAGACGATCGATTCTGCATACAACGGTCGTGAGTACGACGTGTTGAACACGGTCGTCGTCCCGTGTGTACGAGGCTTAAGACAACATGCATAAAGAGGATGATGTGGTCAAAATACTCATTTGCCTAATAATTCTGCATACAGTGTATATATATATACGCATTATACTTCTCTATGTGGCAGGTGGCGCTGTAGTATTATAATGCGTATTCTATGATATGATAGGATATACCGTCTATCTAAGTTCAGTGCACTTGTTTGTAAGTGGAAAAAGTGGAATGTTATGCAATGGCCAAGTCAATCACCTGACCTGAATCCGATTGAGCATGCATTTCACTTGCTGAAGACAAAACTGAAGGGAAAATGCCCCAAGAACAAGCAGGAACTGAAGACAGTTGCAGTAGAGGCCTGGCAGAGCATCACCAGGGATGAAACCCAGCGTCTGGTGATGTCTATGCGTTCCAGACTTCAGGCTGTAATTGACTGCAAAGGATTTGCAACCAAGTATTCAAAAATGAAAGTTTGATTTATGATTGTTAATCTGTCCCATTACTTTTGGCCCCTTAAAAAGTGGGAGGCACATATACAAACTGTTGTAATTCCTACACCGTTCACCTGATTTGGATGTAAATACCCTCAAATTAAAGCTGAAAGTCTGCAGTTAAAGCACATCTTGTTCGTTTCATTTCAAATCCATTGTGGTGGTGTATAGAGCCAAAAAGATTAGAATTGTGTTGATGTCCCAATATTTATGGACCTGACTGTATTTACTCCTAATTCAGGCAAGCATTTGCCCCGGTGTCGCTAGCACTACCAACACATGTGGCAGAATTCTCATTACTGCCACTTTAAAATGTTACTAAACTCAGGACCCTGCAATCACTATATGTGGTCTCCCACAATACACAGAACATGGAAATGCAATTATTTTCATAAATATAAATGTTCTCATCAGCAGTTAGAGCAGTCTCTCTTAAAAAACTCTCTAGCAATACACACCAAACTGAGCATGTACAGACTTTTTCTTGGCTCTGTAAACATCAGGAAATATATTGGAGTCAGTTGAAGAAGGAGATGATCAGAGGAGACAGCATTGAGTGGCCTTTTTTCACAATGCAGAGGATTAACCCCTTAGGTTCCACAGTGCGTATAACAAGCATGCTTTACTGCATATACAGACTGATTTTACTGTTGTGGGTTTAGGAACACTTTAAGAATCTATTATTGTGGCAACAAATTCTTAAGAATTACTGACAGTTTTCCATTTAGGAAAATGGCAGTAATTAAGACCAACTCTGATCTGGCATACCGAGGTACGCCAGCACTCAAGAGCTGTCAGTGCTTATGCTGGAAAGCTGTCTTGTATGTGACAGCTTCAGGCACAGTGCTGTATCCTGACTCATTTAGCTGTCAGCCAGAAAACTCCCAATCTGAAAGCTAAATGTAAGCAAAAGAGCCAGGGATACAGCTGATGTCATTACACAAATATGAGTAATGTCCATATTTGGAAAATTACTTGTTACTGGGTGGACAAATTCTCTATCAGGTCCACTTCACTTTTGAGTGACAGGTCACAGTAGTGGGCAGATCTGAAAGCCGATATTAGACTAAATAGCATGTATGCATCGGCCTAATGCCATGGCCTGACATGACTAATCTCTCAGTTCCCCATAAGGCTATGCCCATCCCTAGTATAAAAGTCCTTGGCTAAGCACCTGTCAGTGTGGTAGGAGTATCCAGGTATATATTAAACACCAAGTTGAATGACCCAGAGGGAGGACTCACACACCACTCCCACATTCCCAGGATAGACGGGACCATCTTAAAAGCAGAGTTCCACCCAGTTAAAAGTCAGCAGCTACAAAATTGTACCTGCTGACTTTTAACAATCGGACACTCACCTGTCCCAGACTCCAGCGTTGCGGTTGCCCGAGGGCTCGCTCTTCTTCCTCTCCCCTCGGCGCCGGGATCAAAATTGTGGACACCCGGCTTTGGCTTCAAAGCCAGGCACGCACTGCGCATGTGCGAGCCGGCATTGCGCATTTGCGAGCCGCGCTGTGCCTTGTGAATGGCCGGTGTATATCTGGGACCTGTGATGTGTCCCAGAAGATCGCCGAGAGGGAGGGGGAGGAAGGTGAACTACCTTCCGGCTCTGTGGCTCTAGGAGAGGAAGTGGACCTGGGACCCTGTGAAAACAGGGTCCCCGCCCCCCCTCCAAAACAATGACATGCCAATTGCGGCATGTCAGGGGGTCACCTTCCTTTAAAGCGTAGTAAACCCATTCATTTAACAGTTTAAAAAACAGTTACATTTCCAGCACGTGCCGGAAATGTAACAGTCCCATTGGTTGTGCTCTAAACCAAACTGTCAAACCATCCAATGGCTGGTGTCATAGCTGATCACATGTGCAGCATCAAGGCAGTTGTAGATTAAACAGAGGCCAAGATGGCAGCTTCCTGGGCTGAAAATTATGGGAGGGTTTACTACCACTTTAAAGCGGAAGTTCCACTTTTGGGTGGAACGCCGCTTTAATTAGTAAGTCAACAAAGTCTGCAGGCAAGGTTTCTTAGAAAGCCCAGCATACTCTGAGTGTCACAAAGGCACAATATATTCTTTTTTTTTGATAAAATAAATAATTTTATTAACATGGGTCATATGCAGACAAGATGCGCTGGGTATGATTTGCCTTTTTTATGCAGCACATTTGATACCACGTTACATTCAGGAAACACTTTTATTTTGTGCATTCTCCCAGCCGAGTTGCATTTTCTAATATCATCTTGAAAAGTATATTTTTACTTAAATAATAAGATGAAACTCAAAAAAGTAATACATTATTTTTATTTGACCAATATTTTAATTTATAAATACAATAAATTACAAAAATAAATCTACTTCTGCAAATGTTTCATAAAGTGTAAAGGCGAGAAGAACATGCTGCTCAGTCCACATGATAATGTGGGGCCAATCAACAAGCACCAGTAATGTCAAATGAGGGGACTCCATAGCCCTAGGTAAGCTACAGCTTCAGTGCTGTAACATAACATGACACTATCCTGATACTCTCGCTACCAGATTCCATTTAGGTGTGGAAGAGTGGCGAATACCTTATAACCACACACCACATGGTTTTGGAATAATATGGTTGCATACCCAAGTTCCTGACAATGGTACTCAGCAGTGAGGTAGCTGTAGTTATTGCAATATTTTGTTTAAAAAAAAATTAGATTTTTCAAAAATGATTAATAACAATTTGGTCATCATTCTTATATGAGCCAGTGTTTATAAGGAGGCATGCTCCATGTCTGCATTCCCTCAGTACATACAAAGAACAAAGTCTGCCAAAGATTTAGGGGTATTTCTTGCAAAATTAGGAACTGGTCCAATGCCTCGCCAACAGTATGAAATTGTTGCCTTCTTTACAACTTTCTGTTGCTACATTGTTCCTAAGACCCCATACACACTATACAACTTTTGTTGTCCGATTTCCTTTAGATTTACCAAAACCATGTAGTGCAAGGGCCTGCCTGATTGCATACAAACTTAAACTCTTAAGGTTTGACCTCATATTATATGGTTTTGGGAAATCTAAATGAAAAAATCTACAGAAAATTGTATAGGGTGAACCCAGCTTTAAAGTGACTTTGTTGCTTCAAGAAATGCATGTGCACAGCTCTTGTAAATTGCTTGCTTTGCAAGGCTTTTTGCTGCCGGATACACCTTGTCCTACTGTGGTACATCACATCTTTTTTAGATCATTAGTACATTGTTTAAGCTCCACGTATGTGTTTAGGTAATCAAGAGGATAGGACAATAGAATATTATACAGATTGAAACCATTTGATTACATTTATATAGCGGGAGTGTAGCGGTTAGATCGTTTGGGACAGAAGGGAGTACTTATACTTTAAAGGGTTGTAGAAACCTTTCCCAACCCCAAAATTAGATTTATCTTTTGAATGTGACTCCTGTTATAGGTTTCAAATCCTGATTATGAGTCACTATCAGTGTGATCTTCATCAGTACTATATTCTTGTTTCTCTTCAGATTCATTGGCAGAGGCCTCATGATCATCACCATCTTCCTGTAAATCTTCTATTTCCAAAGTGCCTTGTGAGCTTCTGGGAAAGAAGAAGAAATGGCGCAATATGAGTAGCACTAGCATGGTTTACTACCAGTTGGGATTTTATGTGATAGACCAACAAAAAGTGGCACATCATTTTGAAATGAAAGGAGAATGTTAAATGGTTTTCAATTTTTTTTACAAATAAATATCTGAAAAGTGTGGCATGCATTTGTAATCAGCCCGCTTTACTCTGATATCCCTAACTAAAATCTAGTGCCTTCAGAAGTCACCTAATTAGTAAATAGAGTCCACCTGTGTGTAATTTAATCTCAGTATAAATACTGTTCTGTGAGGTTTTTTAGAGAACCTTAGTGAACAAACAGCATCATGAAGGCCAAGAAACACACCAGACAGTCCAGGGATAAAATTGTTTTTGAGTCCAAGCAAACTCGTCATGATCTTATTTTTTTGTATGCTATGTTTTTCTCTAAATTTCCTTAATTTCTTTGTATTTCAAGTCTAGAAAAAACAAATATTTGTATCCAAATATGTTACCATCTGAAATCATCTGTACCAAAATAATGATGTATATAAGACTACAAAAGATAAAATGTAATGGAACTGAGACAGCTCTTAATTCAAGATGACTTCAAAGTGATATACGGTATATAATATTACCCTTCTTCATCATCTAAATTCACTTCTTCTTCCTTTGTTGCACCAGGACCTTTGAATGATCCTGAAGTTTGGAGTGTTTGGCCTTTGGTTAACACATAATCATCAGGCAATTCTGCATCTTTCAGAACACCAGAGTAACGATTCTCAGCACACAGGCGAGCGTTTTCCTATAAACAGATTACAGAAGACAAGAAAAATTTGTAAATGAACCCACTGAAAGGCAACTAAACAATCGACTATTCTAAAATTTGGTTTATTTTCTAAAGGCAAATAGACTTGCCACTTTGCAAGGGAAGTTACACCTCACAAGGGAAATTGCCCAGAGCGTAGGGAATGAGGCGGAGCCTTGTTGGCTTCCATTACCCAATCATTTGCAAGCAAAAATGTTTAGTTTTCTTTGCACACAATTAGGTATGTTTTGCAAATGAATTTCAGCATGTTAACTAAGCTCTGGGTTAAAATTCCCTTGCAATGTGCGACCTCCTTTGCAAAGTGCATGGTCGATTTGTCTTTGGTAAACCATCTCCTATGTGTCATCATAGGAAGATTTATACTGAGCTCTGGGCCTTCTGCTACTATCTTTTTTTTCAAAGATATTTTTCCAACATAAAAAAAACAATCACATTTATGAAAAACACATACATAATAACTCCAATGTCACAAGAAGTTCCACAGTGGTCTATAATTATGTATCAGAGAAATAAACCATCAGTAATCATTAGGAATCTACAGTATATGAGATATTTTCTTATTTGTCAGGAGAGAACTCACCAAAAACTGCACGCTTTCAAGTTTTAAGGGGGCACCTTCTACTCAAGGCTAAACTGGTGACAGGGTAGGAATCTTTTGCTCCTAAAGGTTTTTACTATACATAACCCAGTTCTTACAGGTAAATAAAAATCAAACTATTATTTTACATTGCTCAAAGTAGCACCTTGTTTGTAAGAATTGTAAAATTATACTTTAAAATGTTACAGAAAATCAAACTCCACATTTCTTTCGTTTTGGGTAGTGTGTGGAAGGATTAAAACCTTTGTCAGCTTATTATTGCTGCTGAGGCCTCACAACGGATATTCCCTCACTTCCTGTATGGCAGTGGTGGTCAACTTTCTTGATATGGGGGGCTCAAGAGCAGCTTTTGAAATCATTGAAGGACTGCATGTAATATTCCATGCATGTAATGCTATAGAATGCGGTCGAACACTGTAGACATGCTACAGGAGATGAAGACTCTGAGCATGCTAAAGGAGTCGTTGAAGACTGGGGACATGCTTCAGGAAGCAGTCATATATTGGAGACATATTACATCAGACTGCTCTAGATTGGTGCTATTACAGCACCTTTACAAATCAATAATTCCACATTATTCACTGTGCCCGAAGCCCACCCAGTTGTGTGACAATAGCGAATGAATAGTCACTATTCTAACAACGATTCTCCTCCCGGCCAATCAGAAAACCCATCACTCGATTGGCCGCCAGAAGAGGAGGGAGGAGACGCAGGGGAAGCGAGATGAGGTAAGTGCGGGGACCCGACCTACTGACTGACCGGCCGGGATGGGTGCCGTCTGTGACCAGACATGGCCAACCGGGGTAGGTGGCGGCAGCTGGATCGTTTGCCGCCCCCCCCCCCCAAAAAGAAAACCCACCAGCCACCACTGGGATGGGGGTTCTTCTCCCTGCACCCGCTATCATTTTTTGAAAACAGCAAAGCTATATGGGGCTCCGCCCACACAGCTGCATCATTCATTCACAGTTTACTAGGAATGAATAAACTACAAGTATCGTCTGGCAGACTGTCAGGTCACCTGAAAGCAGGTGACAGGTGCGCACCACTGGGTTCGGGGCACACCGCTAAGGTTGTGACCCTTCAGCTGACTGCTGCGACTAAAGCTCAGGATGGTGCAGGGAAGTGGGACTGCTAGAACTCTGACACAGACTGCACAGGGAGCTAGAGAATAGGTTTCTCCAGGGCGCGGAGTCTAAGAGCCAGCAGGAGTTCACCAGAGCCTCTGGTGGTGAGGATGGACTTGGCTGCAACTGGATCCAGGTCACGGCCCCTGGGGTCCCCCAGCTCACGCTCACGGCTAGCTACAGGTGAATGGAGAGGAAGCAGCAGTGCAGGATAGCAAGAGAAGGGCAGTGGGAAAGCCAAGGGTCAGGGCTACGAGCAGACAGGAGGCATGCCAAAGTCGGGGTCACAAGCAGAACAGGGAAGGTAAGGAAAAAGCCGAGATCGGGGTCACTAGCCGACAAGGCAGGTCAAGAAAGCCAAAATCTGTACAAGGGCACAAACGAAGAGCACAAGGCAGAAGCAAACACACAAGCCAAACACGCAATATTGATCGGCATCGCAGGCTTGCACTGCCAGGTGTTATATAATGTTCCTAATTAGGGTCTAAGGTGGAGCCCAGCTGACGAAGCTTACTAAAGCACACAGGTGAGGGAGGCACAGCCTCTATCTGGACACACGCAGAAAAGGTAAGCAAACAGAAAGAACAATATTATTGCAGGTTCATGACACAGACGTGTCATTTCAATGGGCTGCAGGGGCACTGATAAGAGCTCTCATAATCCACTGACGTCCTCTGGTTTTCAAACACAAAGCCCATACAGAGGTACAGGCTGAAAGCCAGAGGGCATGTCTGCAGGAGCCAACATTGCACCCATGATCTACTGATCACAAGTGCAATGATTTCCAAGCTCCTACAGGGAAAAAAAAAAGAAATGCACATTTTCTTCTTACAAAAATATGTGCATTTATTGATTTTTATGTAAAGGTGAACTTATTTTTTAAAGTGTTTCTCCAAGCAAAAACAAAACACAGTCGTTGACAAGGTTCCCATGATATATACCTTTTCCCAGTATGCTTCTTTTTCTTAGTGTATCTTAGGTTGGTACTCTGTGATTTTGCCGTTTCCCAGTGTATTGTTGTATTTCCTCTGCTGACAATGCTATTCAGGCTTTATTGAAATGGCTGATCCCCAAGCATTATCAGATCAACGCTTCAATAGTATGTATATTCTTTGACCAAGTTGGATGCTTCCCCTCACTGCAAATGCACGGTTAATGTGTCTGAGCTCCCACAATGCTCTCTGCTATGGTACATACAGCTACTCCCCTCCTTCATTGGTCCTCAGGGAAATGTCCACACCAGAGTAATCAAGGCAAGGAGCAGCACTGATTATTAGCGGTCATGTGACTGCATATATATGATCAAAAGAAAAGTAATTTTATTGCAATTTTTAATTTTTAAAGGCTGTTGGGTAGTAGATGACTTTCAATCTACTTTAACTTTCCTCTTCTTTTTTCCTCACTGACCTGAATAAGCACCTAACAAGGAAAACAGACTATGGCCTGCAGGGACTCCAATGGCCACATAAGTCCCAAAGGGTCGAATGCAAGCTGCAGGTTGGGCACCAAGGATGTGTGGCCAGGGCAAGGAGCATGGGGAAAATTTCCCCAACCAGGACACAGAAAAAAAAAACCCTTTGTAAAAGGGACATGGAGAGTATGTGTTCATGTATACTCACAAAGACTAATCCTGTCCCCAGATCTAGTAGGCCCATTACAAACCTTTCGAACCCTTTCCAGTAAGAGGGGTGTCTGGGAGACTCGGTCTTTCATTGCATCCAACTCTTCAAAGTACTCTTCCATCCTCTGTTTTTCATTTCTCCTGTTGTATAATTTCAAAGTTAGGGAAGTACCATTTACTTACATAGAATTAAAAAGGGCACAGAAATATATTAATGTAAATGATTCAGTAATGTTTAATATAGAAATGACCTCCATAATTTGGAAATAATATATGCAATAGTTTCACATGAGAAACGGAGAGCTCATTTTACAGCTGGGCTGTTGGCAGCCAACGATATATTGTTTAATAACTTATAATAGCCCCTTGTATACATATGGCTGCAAGGCGGGGAATGCTTCGGCCACTTATGATTGGCGGTCTGCAGTGAAAGCTTCCTGGTGGAATAGCTCAAGCAGGTTTGGACTAATATCCGAACATGCCTGAGGTCATTCCTAGTCACAGGATACACATTGGCTACAGGACAAGGTTAGGAACTCTTACATTAGCTCCAAATGTTAGGGATAACAGTTCTTATGTCTGCCATATTGTCTGTGACATGAACAACTACCAGTACAGACTCTGCACTCCAGTAAAATGCAAATATGTTGGAGACAGCACTGTATAAGCACAGTCGTTACCTGAGTTCTTTTAATTTACTATGTGAGTTTTTGGCTTGCTGTGGATGGATAGATTTAACTTTTCTAGTTATATGTTTCTTCAGTAATTTCTCTCTCTTCTTCTTTCTTGCTCGGATCCTTTCCTCATCTTCTTCTTTTCTTAATTGTGCTTCAAGAAACTTCCTGACAGGGACATAAACTGACTCAAACGTGTTCTGATATCTAAGAGGATCCTGAGATTCTACAAGGAGTCTATGGGTCACTATGGGGGTACGCAAACTTTTCTCTAGCCTACTAATTCTAAGAAAGGGAGGATTTGGAGGTTAATATGTATAGGGGGAAGGCACACCATGCTTAGGTTGGTTTTACTAATTCTACTAAATATGATGATGGTTAGGCACTTTGTGACTTTACAAACAAGATCAAAAATTCAAGCATTATTTCCAATGAGTCATAAAAAACATTTAAAAACAGCACAAATTGATTGCTGGAAGACATTTGAGAGTTGACAATTATGAGAAAAAAAACTTTAAAGGATAAAATCATATGTACTTGCAATAAAATGCATGGATGATACAGGCGTTTAGCAATCACGGCTCTCCAAGAACTCTACTTTTTCCAAGAAGGTTGTTGAAGGATTTTGACCCTTGGCTTAGTAGATTTCTTTGTAGAGCTAAAGGCCTTTTTAGGTCGGAGACGCGATTAAAGCTGGAAAGAAGAAAAGGAGCAGAAAACTGGCGTTTATTGCAAATAGCAATGACTCAGGTTTTACATTTGAAGCAGTTTTAACCAGATGCGGATCGCCCCACGCACATTTAATGTGGCAGGGCGGCTGCTCTGTGAAGACTCAGGTACAGGTACGGGATTCTACACTTCCAGGTCTGGGCGCTTGCAACCCTCTCCCGCTGTGATTGGACACAGCAGGAGCCAATCAGTGGGTTCGGCGGACGCGATGTCTGCCGTGACCCACTGATCGTTCGAGGCACAGGCAGAATGGCGATCTGCCTATGTATAAAAGGCAGATCACCGTTCCGTAGCAAGGGAAAGCAGTGATCTTGTGTTTCTGCTAAGCAAAAACAGGGATCTCTGTCTTCCCCCAGTCAAAGCATCCCCCACACAGTAACCAAGCACTCCCTAGGAACACATTTAACCCTTTGATCGCCCCTGATATAAACCCATTCCCTGCTAGTGACATTAGTACAGTGAAAAGTGCATATTTTTTTGCACTGATCACTATATTAGTGTCACTGGTCCCCAAAAACTGTCAAAAGTGTCAGTTAGGTGTCCGATTTGTCCGCCGCAATATGGCGGTCCCGCTATAAGTTGCTGATTGCCACCATTACTTGTAAAAAATAAATAAATATTCCAAAAATAAATCCCATAGTTTGCAGACGCTATAACTTTTGCACAAACCAATCAATATACGCTTATTGGGATTTTTTTTACCAAAAATATGTAACAGAATATATATTGGCCTAAATTGATGAAGAAATTCAAATTTTTTTAAAATTTTTATTGGATGTGTTTTATAGCAGAAAGTAAAAAATATTGTTTTTTTTTGTTTTTTTTAAATAGTTTTGTTTATAGCGCAAAAAATAAAATCCGCAGAAATGATCAACTACCACCAAAAGAAAACTCTATTTGTGGGGGGAAAAAAAGACATATTTTATTTAGGTATAGCATCGCACAACCGAGCAATTGTCAGTTAAAGTAACGCAGTGCCGTATCGCAAAAAATGGCCTGGTCGTGAAGGGGGGTAAATCTTCCAGAGCTGAACAGGCTAAACACCAAACAAAAAATTTAATATATTGCAGTTTACCAATCATTATCTTTTCTTTGGCTTTTTTCCCTCTGTTTTCACCTGGTGATCTGGCCAGTACCACACCTCCTGTATTAGTGAGACACAACTCTGGATGAATGAGCATAGAAGGCACAGCAGCATTTTCAGGCTGGGTGGGAGGATAGCCCTAATATTATTAGCAGGATTTAAACAAACTGAAGCCAAACTCCAGCTCATACTTTATAATCAGTTACAGCAAACCCTTTTTCCATTTGGGATAAAGCTTTTGCATGAATAAATAAAAGCTGATCATTTTAATCACTCCTCACAGTATTAAGTGGTTTATCACATCCATGTAAACTGATATATTCTGCTGAAAATATTGTGCTCCTGAAAAACAACAGGCTGGCTGGATCACCAGATTAAAACAAAAGAAAGAAAGCCTAAAAAAGGAAACTCATAACGCCATCACATTTAAGAATTGGTAAGCTGCATTATAATAAATGTTTGCTTTTGTTTTTAATACTGCTTTAATTTTATGAACAAATACATTTGGGCTGGTTGTTATGGGCAATAACTTTTTTTTTTTGCGCATTTTCATTGCTCAAGTTTTCAAGAATCAAGGCCTAAGCTGTTAGTGAGCTACTCTGACGTGGGCTGAAGGAGGCTGCAACAGATATCTCATTATTTCATATATAATGCAACATCTTTCTTATCATCAGCAAGGCTGATTTCAGACAAGGAAAAAAAATCTGGCTTCACATAGCTCATATATATTTATTATTAGGTGATATCTACTCTGCATGGGGAGACTTCCTAATTTTGTGTTCACCCTTTAAAAAAAATTCATGGCCAAGGTTCCTGTTCTTGTGAAAGGGGAAACCTCTGTTTCCCTTATGGCAGTGGTTGTCAACTCCTGTCCTCAGGACCCACTAACAGGCCAGGTTTGCAGGATAACTGAAATACATCACAGGTGATATTTGATGCTCAGTGATTGCAGTATTCTAGTCTGCATCTCCCCCAAGGTAATACTGAAAATCTGGCCTGTCAGTGGGTCCTGAGGACAGGAGTTGAGAACCACTGCCTTATGGTATCTTGGCTGGGATCCGGCCAATAGAGAAGACCCAGAGTGGAACCTAAAAGGACAAATATGTCACATTTGGGTTCTATTTTAGTTGACATAAGAATATTAAGAGCATTTGTATAGTGGTATGATTGTATGCCAGGTTGCTTATCAAATACCCTTTCCATATAGCTATTCTGGAAGTCTAGCATAGCTCCCGCAACATGGCATGAGCACTGTTGGGCTGTGTTATGCTAGCTTTTCACTTGCTTGGAACAGGGGAAAAGCTCAAATACTCATAAGACCAGAAACTAGTCATAAATCAGATAATGAAATCATGCAAGCATATGTGATAATGCTGCTTTTTATGACACGTTTATACAAAGCAATAGAAAGAATATAGAAGAGAATAAATCAGAGCTTGATGAATCAAAGCATTCATCAATTATACATATATATCACTTGATCTACAGGGTGGGCCATTTATATGGATACACGTTAATAAAATGGGAATGGTTGGTGATATTAACTTCCTGTTTGTGGCACATTAGTATATGTGAGGGGGGAAACTTTTCAAGATGGGTGGTGACAATGGCGGCCATTTTGAAGTCGGCCATTTTGAATCCAACTTTTGTTTGTTCAATAGGAAGAGGGTCATGTGACACATCAGACTTATTGGGAATTTCACAAGAAAAACAATGGTGTGCTTGGTTTTAACGTAACTTTATTCTTTAATGAGTTATTTACAAGTTTCTGACCACTTATAAAATGTGTTCAATGTGCTGCCCATTGTGTTGGATTGTCAATGCAACCCTCTTCTCCCACTCTTCACACACTGATAGCAACACCGCAGGAGAAATGCTAGCACAGGCTTCCAGTATCCGTAGTTTCAGGTGCTGCACATCTCATATCTTCACAGCATATGGTTTTTTTTATGGTTTTGATGGTCAGTAAAAACCAATACTGGGTGAGCTGCTGCTTCCAGGAGGTACCGCCGTTCCTCCAAAGCCGACTTGATGGCCAGCAATTCCCTATCACCGACATCATAGTTCCAGCAAGATGGTGCACCACCACATTATGGGTGTCAGGTCCGAGCATTCCTAGATGAACAGTTTCCTGGAAAGTGGATTGGTCGTCGTGGGCCAGTTGAATGTCCCCCAAGGTCTCCCAATCTGACCCCCTTAGTCTTTTATCTTTGGGGTCATCTGAAGGCAATTGTCTATGCTGTGAAGATACGAGATGTGCAGCACCTGAAACTACGGATACTGGAAGCCTGTGGTATTCTTTTTGTTACCACACGAACCAAAATTGCATTGAAATAAGAAAGTACTCAATAAATGTCCAAAGACTGGTGAATATTTTACACAAGTTACACGACGGGTAACACAACCTAACAGTTACGTTGGGAGAAGAGGGTGAGAAGTGTGTGACTATCGTTGTGGCGTCCTCTTTACGATGGTGTCCGAAGGTCATAGGCATCAAAGTCCACGACGTGTAGAGCATAGAAGTGTCGTATCTGTTAACGGAAGTCTACTGGGGTTTCTATTTTCTGATTCCCCCAGTCTAACCCTCTGGAACCCCCTGTAAGTTGACCGGGTGCTGCTG
>BLSH010321247.1:470853-496999 GCA_018402905.1 Glandirana rugosa | reverse complement strand
AGATGGTCACATGTTTGATATTTTTATTTTTTACAAGGCGTTTCTGGTTCTTTTGATGCACAACCTGAAAATTGGGTAACTGAGTATTTATCTTAGGCCTGCTCTCTGGTTCTTCTACCGGTTCAGAACATTTTGCTTTGCACCTTTTTGTGCTACTTCTACAAGCCAGCGTAGTGGTAGGATAAGAGGAAGTACGTAAGAGTTCCTGGGATCTCATATGCATCCTAATTCCTCGATATAGCTCTTCTTCCTTAAGTCTCTCATTAACAGAGGTTCCATATATAGATTTTGGGACTGGTCTTGCTTTGAAGTGCTTATAATGATTGACTGAATCTTCTAAATCAAAAAATTGCATCCTCCTAAATTGTTTCTTACGCTCTTCCCTTTCCGTGAACTGGAACGGTTTCTGAGATGCCAAAAGTATATCCTTGCTTCTTTCTTTTACAAATCTGCGTCTCTCTTCATTTCTTTCCATTATCTCGTGGTAGAGAGGAAGGTATACAGAAGCTGGAACAGGGTTCGCTCTGAACTTCTTTTGACATTCAGCTTCTTCCTCCAGTCTTTTCTTTAGCAAAGCGTTCTCCAACTCAATCTCTAATTTGGACTTTGCATTTATCTTCTTTTTCTTGGACTCCCTAACGGTCATCTCAAAAGGTTCTGGAATGGTCACTCTATGAGACCATTCTTTGGGCTTCCCTTTGTCAGTTTTACATTTTAACTTTTGCTTATCAAGTGTTGTGTCCTTAATATAATCCTGTATATCAAATCCATTCCACATTTGAAGGATTTTCACTTTGGCAGAAGTGGAATCTTGTGTGTCACAGCTGTCTTCTCCATCAGACTGCTCCCCAAAAGATGCTTCCGATACACCAGAGGAGACATTCCAATTAAATTCAGGTTTTAATAAAGAACAATTAAATCCATCTGGCTGAGAAGATCTCTGCTCCCACGCTGGCCTTAAAATCAAATCAAAACATATTAAAGGGCATCTCCAGGCAATAAGTAAAATCAGTCAGTGAATGGTTTATGCTCTGTGCTTAGGACAGATGGACCACTTGATTTACCTATAAACTAAGATCGGATTCTCTGCACACACCAAGATCCTTACACATGCTTCTTTGCTGTGCAACTTCCCTTTCTCTGTCAGTCTGAGATACTGTATAGAGTTCACATTGAATGGTGCTGTAAATACTTGGCAGCATTTTTTGCTCAAGTCAGCAACTGGTGTTCCAAGAAACCCTGATTACCGCAAATGGTAAGTATTTTAAAGCGATTCATGAAGGAAAGTATTCAAGCTAGCAATGCTAGTCTTCTTCTGAAAATGCTAGCTGCCTGGTTATGTGATACTTAAAGCGATACTAAATGTTTTTTTTTGCTTAAAAATAACAAACATGTTATACTTACCGTGTTTACAGTGCTTACACAGCGGTTTTGCACAGAGCAGCCCAGATCCTCCTCTTCTGGGGTCCCTCGCTGCAGCTCCTGGTCCCTCCCTCCTGCCGAGTGCCCCCAGAGCGAGCAGCTTGGGCACCCGAGTCGAGCCGCTGCTCTGCGTGTCCATTCAGACATGGAGCCATGGCTCGGCCCCGTCCATCACTCTCCTCATTGGCTCACTGACTTTGATTTACAGCAGCAGGAACCAATGGCATCTGCTGCTGTCTCAGCCAATGATCGAGATGGGGCTCAGGTAAGTATAAGGCCTCATGCAGACTGGACGTTTTTACAGCTGCTTCTAGGGGCATGTGCCGTTTTATTTTCCTGCCTGTAAATGCCCTCCGTGTTAGCCTATGTGTCCATACACATATAGGCTTTTAGCAGCGTTAAGTTGCAGGAGCTTTTAGAGGCAGGAAAAAAAAACACTGCCAGTGCATCCAGGACCAGCAGAGTTTGGGCAGAAAAAACACTTAATGCTACTAAAAGCTGCTAGAAGCTGCTAAAAGTTGCTAAACGTGCCTAAAAGCTAGCACTTGAGCATTAATTGTTCTGGCCAATTAAATGAATTAACGCCCAAGAGCTTGATGCCTGTAAAAGCTCATAAAAGTTTGTGAAAGCTTTAACCACTTCCTTACTGGGCACTTAAACCCCCCTCCTGCCCAGACCAATTTTCAGGTTTCAGCGCTGTCGCATTTTGAATGACAATTGCGCGGTCGTGCGACGTTGTACCCAAATAAAATTGATGTCCTTTTTTCCCCACAAATATAGCTTTCTTTTGGTGGTATTTGATCACCTCTGCGGTTTTTATTTTTTGCGCTATGAACAAAACCAAGAGCGACAATTTTGAAAAAAGAACAATATTTTTTACTTTTTGCTCTAATAAATATCCCAAAATAAAAAAAAAAAAAAAATGATTTATTGGGTTTGGCCGATTTATATTCTTCTACATATTTTTGGTAAAAAAAATCGCAATCGGCGTTTATTGATTGGTTTGCGCAAAAGTTATCGCGTCTACAAACTATGGGAATTGATTTATGGCGTTTTTATTATTATTATTTTTTTTACTAGTAATGGCGGCGATCTGCGATTTTTATCGGGACTTTGATATCCGGGCGGACATGTCGGTCATTTTTGACACTTTTTTGGGACCAATGACATTTATTCAGCGATCAGAAATTTAAATGTCCACTGATTACTGTATAAATGTCATTGGCAGTGAAGGGGTTAACCAGCAGGGGGCAGTGAAGGGGTTAACAATGTTCCCTGGGTGTGTTCTAACTGTGGGGGGGATGGGCTGGTCGGGACATAACAGATCTAACTGATCCCAGTGACAGGGATCAGTAGATCTGTTTGTCCCCTGTCACAGAACGGGGAACCGCCGTGTTTACATCGGCGGTTCCCCGTTCTACTGCTCTGTACGGCGATCGCGGGTCAGGAGCGGACATCGAGTCCGCCCGACCCGCGGGCACGCCCCCGCAGCGTGCGGCGGCGGCGCGCGCGCAGGGGGCGTGTAAAAGGGCGGACGTCCATGGACGTCCCCCCGGATTTTCAGGTCCGCGCTGTTGACGTCTTTTGTCAATAGCGCGGACCTGTAGAGGTTAAAGACTTTTACAAGCGTCAGGCATTTTTTCTGCAAAAACACTGCTGGCTTCTAGGAGAGTTAAAAAAAATGTCTTATGTGCATGAAGCCAGGGCTGGGCCAGGGCCAGGGCTGGGGGGCTGCTGCATGCAGAAGGTGAAGGTTTTTTATCCTAATGCACAGAATTCATTAAAGTGCTTGTAACCCTTAAAAAAAATATCCTGTTCCCTTAAAGCATGTGTAATTTGCCCCCCCTATATCATATAAAATACCTGGCTGATCCTGCCTGGTTCTGCCCTTCCCCTGTAAACTGACCACGGTTTATGATGGCCACTGAGGCCTGCCACGTGGTCAGTTTACGTGCCCCCATCATCCCCTGTGTCTCCTCTCTCCCCCTCACTCCCTCCCTCCCTGCCTGTCAGTTCTTATATCTGTGTGAGCCGTCTCCGCCCCCCCCCCCCCTTGCGGCTATTAGTACTAATAGAAACTTTTAAAATTGTCACTGCTAGTCCCTCTGTTTTATTCAACAATAACACACGGTGTAAGTGTTTGTTTAAAACAAAGCCTCTAAGTAACCTTTTCGGAGCTCTTCAGGCCGGTCACGTGACTTCTGGCCGCTCTGCTACTCCGATCCAGCAGGAGGGGCTGAGCGGTCAGCACGGTGGTCACGTGACCTCCCTGGCTGACACCAGAGGGAGATCTTGGCTCCTCCTGCTGTAGCCCGGGGATCAGAGTAGGAGAGCGGCCGGGAGTCATGTGACCGGCCTGAAGATCTCTGAGAAAAAAGGTATTTAGAGGCATCGATTTCAATAAACATATACACAGTGTGTTATCGCTAGATAAAGGAGAGGGGCTGGCAGTGACATTTTATGTTAAGGTTACACTTTAAGATAAAAAAACCTTCTGCCTTTAGAACCACTTTAAGCACTTTTAAATCACAGAGCCAGAACAAGCATGCTTTAAATGAGTCAGACCCGATTATTTCTATATTTTTTCCTGGTCAGCGACATAGACAGCATTGAACCCTGGGCATTAACTTGACATCCAGTAAGCTAGCTTCCCAAAGGAAAGTTTAGGGAAAGCAGATGACAGTGTCTCTTTAAGTAGTGCATCAAAAACACTAAGAATGTAAGCTGTGTTTCCTATGTATATCAAGAGTTATAGTAAATTTTATTAGATACTGTATATCTCAATATCTAATAAAATAAATAGTATTAGATATAGATCACAAAAATATAGAATCGATGTGCAAGCAGTCAGTTGCAATTGTGTTCATGAAAACTGAAACATTTTATGACTCCCAGGAATGTACCTTTAAACTTCTATCAACCTTTGCACTGCTGAAGTCCCTGCATTAGCTGCTGGAAGAAGGGACAGAATTGTGGTGAATGGCATAATTCATATTCATTATTTTGTCAGCAGATGTAATAGAATCATTAGATACAATGCTGGGTGGGACAGCACACAAAAGAACAGGTAGTACTCAGAGGCTAAAAGCTAAGATTCCCTAGAGAAGTAATCACAGCCTCACAAAATAGGAGCTTCAGTTTTTAAAGTAAGGCTGTTAAATTGCATGGGTATACTAATGCAGCAAAGGAATGGCCGCCGAGAAAAAAAAAGGGAAAATGGCCATTGCAATTGCACAATAAAGATTAGATTACATTTTTACAATCACTATTTTTAATTAAATAATATTACATGGTAGCTCTGACAACAGCAATAAAAACATTCATATACCCACACGTATATGTACCTATGCACTGATATGCATAACATACAAATAAAATGTAAGCAATGGCCTGTGCAAATAGTAAAAATATTATAAAAGTAAGAAAAAGATACTACTACAATATTTCCATATAAAAGATAAAATAACAAGGTACATTAACATTATTAGAGGTTTGTACAGTATATGATAGAGTAGTATATTGTGTAGCTCTGGGAAAGAAACAGTACTTCACTCAGTGCCATACAAAGAATGCACTATTAAAGATATATCCGGGCAAAATTAAAGTGGTTGTAAACCTATAGCTTGTACTTGTATCTACAGGTAACTATACTAAGGCTTACCTATAGGTACAAGTATAGGTACTATAATAAGGCTTACCTATAGGTACTATAAATATCTCCCAAACGTGCAGCGTTTAGGAGATATTTACTATATATTCAGCCAATGATGTCATCGGCGCATGCTCTCTGAAGGAACGGCCACCCGGGCCATTCCTTCGGAATCCTGTGCCATAAATGACAGCTGCCCCACACATGTGTGGGAGTGACACAGTCGGAGTCCGGAGTCCGTGGACCCAGAAGGAAGACGGGTGAAGATGGAAGCAGCCTTCGGCAATGAGATCGCATTGCTGGAATGCTTTGTTTTCAGTTAAGTTTCACATAATGTGCTAGTATGCAATGCATACTAGCACATTATGCCTTTACCTTGCAGGTCTGAATTTTTTTTTTTTTTAAAAAGCACCCAGCAGTTTACAACGGCTTTAAACAAACTTATAAATATTCGATTTTGCCATTTTCAGGCTGTTCCCTAGCAGCCTTGTTGAACACTCTACAGCAGGGGTTGGCAACCCGTTAAATGAGATCTTATGGTCCACCGCAGGCATGTTACGGGTAGATTTCAATCTTGTCCCTGGCTCACCGACCCTCAACTGGCAGAGCTGCACAGGAAAGCAGGGAGCTGCCAGGATGCTGTTAAAGCATTTCCCTCCCCTCAGGCTCTTATCCTAATGTGCATGAGCTCATCCCTGGAGTGTACTGTGCTGATCCCCACCAGCCCTCCTCTTCAGTCCATCCAAGGCACTTGTAGATGACATCATGTGGGATGGACGGGAGGAGGGCCGGGTGGAATCAGTACTAGAACAGGTAGATCTGCCACAGCAGCTTCCCTGCCCTGCACTGCTCTGTATCAGGAAACTACTTCTGTGCACTTCTGATCCCCCCTGTCCACTCCTCTGCTTTAACCCTGTACACTGCTCTTCATACTACTGACCTCTGTACACTGCTCTTCATACTACTGACCTCTGTACACTGCTCTTCATACTGCTAACCTCTGTACACTGCTCTTCATACTACTAACCTCTGTACACTGCTCTTCATACTACTAACCTCTGTACACTGCTCTTCATACTACTAACCTCTGTACACTGCCCTACACACTACTGACCTCAGTACATTGCTCTACCTACTACTTATATTTACTGACCTCTGTACACTGTCCTACATGCTACTGACCTTTACTGAACCCTGAACACTGCCCTACGTACTACTTACACTGACCAGAACTCAGAGCAGACAGCCATGCTAGCATTGAGGCCAGCTTGGACTGAAACTAGTTGAGCAAGTCAGCCTGCAGTACCAGATGTTCTGCCTTCATGGTGGACAGCATCAAACTCGTGGGGGTGACCAATTATTCCCCAGACATGAAAAAATTGTGAATGAAAGCAAAAGCAGAGTTTCTCACCGAAGCTAAATTTTAAGGTAGGCTAAGTTTATATTTTTACAGCGACAGCTTTATTAGACTTTTCTACATTTTCTCCATGCCATCCTTTCCTTACTTTTTATCGGGGACATGCCGGCCAACTTCTTAAAAAATAAAAGGCCCCCACCCATTGGTGTGCATAGCCTATTGCATCAGTCACTGGCTCTCTGCTCTGCCCCCTCCGATCTTGCCCGAGCGTGGTCTGCTATCAAAAGTTATAGTACATTTTATTAGATACTGTAAATCTCAATATCTAATAAAATAAATAGTATTAGATATAGATCACAAAAATATAGAATCGATGTGCAAGCAGTCAGTTGCAATTGTGTTCATGAAAACTGAAACATTTTATGACTCCCAGGAATGTACCTTTAAACTTCTATCAACCTTTGCACTGCTGAAGTCCCTGCATTAGCTGCTGGAAGAAGGGACAGAATTGTGGTGAATGGCATAATTCATATTCATTATTTTGTCAGCAGATGTAACAGGATCATTAGATGCACGCTCTAAGATTCTAATTTTAAAAAAGATGTATGTATCTAGGTGGATGCAGCATCGGTCCAATGTTGCATCTGTTCCCCGCCAGCTCCAACACTGAGAAACGAGCGATCTAATACCACAGATCACCCAGTTTTCACAGCTCCCCAAGCGGAGAGCTGGTGACCCTCAGTCACTGGCTCTCTGCTCTGCCCCCTCCGATCTTGCCCGAGCGTGGTCTGCTGAAAATGGGTCACAGGAGTGCAGAAGGAATGTGATCCACAGAAGTACAGCCAAACGAGCTTTGGCTGTACTTCTCCTTTAACCACGATATCTGCTGGCCAAAAGCGATCCTGGTACAGAGAGGCAGAACGGGAATCTGCCTATGTAAACAAGGCGGATCCCCGTTCTGACTGGGGAGTAGAGAGAGATCATCTGTTCCTAGTGATCAGGAACAGCGATCTCTCTGTTCTCCCAGTCAGTCCACTTCCCCTACAGTTAGAAAGCACCATTCTAAGGGCTAGTTCACACTTGCTTCGGCTTCAACGCTCATTAAAGCTCATACAGCTTCAACAAGCTTTTATGACGAGGCTTCAGTGATGCACTTTTGAAGCCTTGTTGAAGCTTGGTAAATGCCCTGTGTGTTTGTTGATATCTCACACCTGCAATTTCTCCAAAGCAAAGCGAAGCTAAAGCTGAATTACAGCCTCTGAAAAGCCACAGATGCTTCAAGCGAGCTTCAAACGGGCTTTGTTATAGACTTCAATGGAGGCGTTGGAGAGGCTTTGAAGCCTGGCTAAAGCTACATGGGGTATAATTTTTGACGCAAAGCTGAAGCGCAGCTAAGCCAACACAAGTTGTAAACAGGACTGTAAGCTAACCATTTTATTTAGTGACATGAGCTTTGACTGGTGTTAAGGGAGCTTTAACAACCCCTGTCTAACACCCTGTTTTGCAGCAAGTGTAAACTGAAGCCTTTTAGACGCACCGCCGAAGCCTCAAAAACACATCATAAAAGCTTGTTGAAGCTGTATGAGCTTTAATGAGCGTGGAAGCCGAAGGAAGTGTAAACTATCCCTATGGGCTTTAATGAGCGTTGAAGCCGAAGCAAGTGTAAACTTAACTCTTTGATCGCCCCTATTTTTTTTAAAAATTCCCTAAATCTATCCCCTATTTTGCAGACGCTATAACTTTTGCACAAACCAATCAATATATGCTTATTGGGTTTTTTTTTACCAAAAATATGTAGAAGAATACATATTGGCCTAAACTGATGAATACATTTGTTTTTTAAATTTTTTTTTTTTGTTTGTTATGCATTATAGTAAAAAGTTTTTTTTTCAAAATTGTCGGCAAAAAATAAAAAACGCAGAGGTGATCAAATACCACAAAAAGACAGCTCTATCTGTGTGAAAAAAGGACGTCAGTTTTATTTGGGTATAGCGTCGCACACCAGCTTAATTGTCGGTTAAAGTAACGCAGTGCCGTATCGCAAAAAAATCACTTTGTCATTAACCACTTGCCGACCACCCGCCGTGGATTGACGGCGGCAAGGTGGCTCGTTATAGCAAACCGCCAGGGAGCTGGTAGGGAGTACTCGATCGCCGCCGGCTACCCGCGATCACCCCCCCCCCCCCCCCGGAGTGACAGAGCAGAGGTCTTTGTATGTAAACACGGAGATGAGGGGGACGGGATGTGACCACAGGCTTCCTGTATATGGAAGCTGTGATCACTCCCCTCCCCCTGCCAGCCCAGCCCCCATACGGTTAGAACACAGTTAACCCTTAGAGTGCCCCCAGCAGGTTAACCCCTTCACTGCCAATGACACTTACACAGTAATCAGTGCATTTTCATAGCACTGATCGCTGTATAAATGCCAATGGTCCCAAAAAAGTGTCAAAATGGTCCGACGTGTCCGCTGCAATATCGCAGCACCACTAAACATCACAGATCGCTGCCATTACTAGTAAAAATAAAAACCCCATCAATTAATTTTCATCATTCGTAAACGCGGCAACTTTTGCGCAAACCAATCAATAGCCGCCAATTGGGGGTATTTTTTACCAAAAATATGAGGAAGAATATGAATTGGCCAAAACCGATGAAAAAAATGTTTTTTTTTTGTATTTGTATTTTAGCAAAAAGAAATATTGATTTTTTTTACAAAATTGTCGCTCTTTTCTTGTTTATAGTGGCGATCAGAAATGACACAGAGGTGATCAAATGCCACCAAAAGAAGGTTCCATTTGTGGGGAAAAAAAGACGCAAATTTCATTTGGGTACAACGTCGCACGACCGCGCAATTGTCAGTCAAAGCGACGCAGTGCCGTATCGCAAAAAGTGCTCTGGTCCTAAAGAGGGAAATCCTTCTGGGGCTGAAGTGGTTAAGCAAGGATGCGGGCATGAGCAAGCACATCTAAAGAGTGTTCGCGGCCATCTCCTTAACCCAGCAAAGTTTGCCTCTTTTCCTCAAAAAAGGTTTCACGGAACAGCTGCCAGTTATTGTTGTTTCTAGGTTGATTTTTGCCATGAAGATGTACTCTCGCAAATCCAAAAACTGTAAATGTAAGCAATTACACATAGATATGGGTATATGTAATAAAACAATTGTCAAACCTGCATACCGATAAGTGCTTTTGACAACAGGATCACTACCCTGGACTCCTTTCAGGTTAAGTTTAGTTTTGTACATTTTCTCCAGCTGTTCCATGTTTTCCACATGAGCATTCTTCAGTCTCTCCACCTGCATGTAATACTCCTTGTCTGTGTGATCCATTCTTGAAACATCTAGAACCCAATCCTTAGAATTCGTCATCTTGCAAGGGTGGTCTCCATCATCAGAACATGAACTAAACGTATCCTGGTGAGCAAGATCATTTGTTAGCTGTGATGCAGATGACACCACTGTGGATTAGAAAGCAGGTTTAAGAACACTATTGACATAGCACACCAATTTTTTTTCGTGTGGGGTCCCCATGAACATCTTTATCACGCTCTCATCTAGGATAAAAGCCTCATATAGATGCAGGGAATCTCCTCCACAAACAAAAGGAATCCGCCAGGACCTGTAATTTATAAGTATCTTAATAACTTTTATTTCTTTGTAAATGTCAGTTTTGCTGTAGTAGGTTATATACATCATACAAATGTACCATTTCACAAGCAGGTTCAAGGCTTGTTTTTTAACCACTTGCCTTCTGGGCCCTTTTACCCATTTCCTGACCAGGCCAATATTCAGCTTTCAGCGCTGTCGCACTTTGTATGACAATTGTGCGGTCACGCAAAAAACTGTACCCAAACAACATTTTTATCATTTTATTTTTTACACAAATAGAGCTTTCTTTTGGTGGTATTTAATCACCGCTGCATTTTTATTTATTTTTTTCTAAATAAATGAATAAAGACCAAAAATTAAAAAAAAAAAAGATAAAAACTTTTTCAGTTTGCTATAAAATTTTGCAAACGGTTAATATTTCTCCTTCACTGATGTGCGCTGATGAGGCTGCACTGATAGTCGGCACTGATAGGTGGCATTGATGGGCACTGATAGGTGGCACTAATGGGTTACACTGATGGGCACTGATTGGTGGCTTTGATTGGCAGCACTGGTGGGCACAGACTAGCAGCACTGGTGGGCACTGACTGGCAGCACTGATAATCAGGACACTGATAATCAGTGCCCTGATTATCAGTGTACATTTTCTTTTTAGGCTCCATTCACAAGAATGCGTTTTTTGATGCATTTTGCAGAAATTCAGGGAATTTTTTTCCCTATGGAACATGTTCACATCAATGCATTTTTGTGCCTCTGCGTTTTTGGAAAGGGTCGGGGACCTATTTTCCTGAAAAATGCAGCGTTTTGCATATAATAGACTTCAATGGGCATGCAAGAAAAACGCAAGTGCTGTGTTTTTGATGCGTTTTTACCACGATTTTGCCGCAATTCGCGTTTTGCGGTTTTAAATCTGCTAGCACCAAAATCCCCCCCAAAAAAATAAAATAAAAAAACACAAATCGCAGAAAAAAAAATGCGGAAAGCACAGCAAAAACGCTGAAAAGCAAAATGCACAGATGTGAATTGAGCCGTAGAGAAGCCGGTTATCAGCTCTCGTCTCTCTTGTCTCTTCTCCTCTCCTCATGCTGTCAGCAAGGAGTGCCAGCTTCTATTTACATCCGTGATCAGCTGTGATTGGATCACGTGGTAAAGAGCCACTGATTGGCTCTTTACCTCAATCTGTTCACAGAGCGTGCCGCCTGCGGCTCTCATATGACAAGTGGTTAAAGGAATTTTGCATTTTTCACTTGAAGCATATTGCTGCTCCTTGTCAAACAGAATTAAAGTTTTTTTTTTTTGCATTGGCACATGTTCCCCAGGGCAGCCCCCCCATGTCATATGTTTGCTGCCAATCCTAATCTGCCTATTAGCCTAGAAAATGCCTATTAATGGTTTTTTTTCCCTGTTCCAACATGACTGCGCACCAGTGCACAAAGCAAGGTCCATAAAGACATGGATGAGCGCGTTGGGTTGGAGGAACGTCACTGTCCTGACCTCAACCTGATAGAACACCTTTGGGATGAATTAGAGCGGAGACTCCGAGCCAGGCCTTCCCGTCCACATCAGTACTTGACCTAACAAATGCGCTTCTGGAAGAATGGTCAAACATTCCCATAAACACTCCTAAACCTTGTGGACAGCCTTCCCAGAAGAGTTGAAGCTGTTATAGCTGCAAAGGGTGGGCCAACTTAATATGGAACCCTACGGAGTACACTAAGTGTAAAGGCAGGTGTCCCAATACTTTTGGCAATATGGTGTATGTACTTGCTGCACCATGTACTTGTATGAGAAAATATCCTGTCCTCTTTGTATTGCTTCCTTTATGTGAAATCCCTGGAGTTCCTGCTAGTCCCTCGACTTTCCTATTAAAAACTGAGTACACTAAGCAAGACAGCACACAGTTGTCAGTTCTCTAGCTATGCTGGGAACTCAGTGTGCTCTCCTCCAATGATCACACTTGTTCTGACACGCCACCGCTGCACAGCCATTCACTGGGAAGCTCAGTGTACTGCTGCTTCTCCTTCCCCAGCTCTTATGCAGCTGAGAACAGAGGGAATGTGATCACTTATAAAAAAAGGGTATTTATATATTTTTTTTATATCTATACAAAAAAGTTTTGCCTTTCAGTTCTGTTTTAAAGTGAACAGGTTGTTTTACAAGGAGATCATTTACAATCACTTTAAAGCGAAGTTCTGCCCATTTTATACACTTCCTCTCTCTGGTATGCCCTGTGAGCATCCTTTTTGCAATGAAAATATGTTTTTTTTTCAAAGGAAATACCTTAATGATCTTCTTTCTCCTGCATATCTGGCATTCCCCGCCTAGGCGATTGCTTCACTAGGCGATTCGCAAGGGCTCCTGGGATAGCGGGGCCATGTATCCCAGGAGTCCTTGATCGACGATATGCCACTATGGCAACGTGTCAAGACTCAGGAGGAGGGAGCGCCGCGTGGTGACATTACTGCGCAGACGTGAGATCGGGAAGTGCATGCTGGGTAGCCAGCTGCACCGATTCCCGGAAAAGGATAGAAGAGGGCTTCAATTTCAAATGCCCACAGTGGAGATGGACCCTGCCAGCTTCTGAGATCCAGGCACTTTTTTTCAATTCAAACATAAGTAAAAAGGATTACTAGGATAAAACTATCTAAACATGGCATATAGAGAGGATCAAGTAAGGGCGGTTTACACTGCTGCGAACACTATTGCGAATGTAAGCAGTTGCAATAGCTTAAATTCGCAAGTCATCTGCACTAATATAGTGTTCTATCAGGGCCGTTCACATCGATGCATTGCAAATCTAATCCGTGAAGAAAAAGGGTCCTGTGCGAGTTTGATCCGTGTGTGATGCTGTGCATTGCGAATTCAGCTCCATAGACTACCATAGAACATGGATTGAAAACGCAATCTCCCATTCACATCACTGCGATAGCTTCCACCTCCAGCTACAGCTTTGCAGTAGATTCGCACCAACACATGTAGAAATCGCACTTGTCACAAAACTCCGCACTGAAAAATTCGCCCCGCAATGGTATTAAATTTGCGGTTTGAGTGGAGCCTTAAAAAAAAAAAAAAATCGAATTGGGGGACTGGAACTCGGCTTTAGTGACTATCATAGTCATAGGTGTGTGCAGCCTATTGCATTAGGGTGTGTAATTATATATATAGCAGTAGGGCAATGGACAGTGTGCCAGTAGGGCACAGGTCGGAGTCAGAAGGGCAGAAATTGGTGTTAGTATTTTATTTTTTTTCTATTATTGCTTTGTTACAACTTTTTTGTTTACATTTTTACAATATTTTTGTACAATAATTTATTTATTTTACAATTTTTAGAAGCCCCACAGACCCCTGATGTCTCACTTTTGGGATAGAGAAAGGGACTGAGGACAGAGATTCCCCAAACCCTTTCTCTGCAGCCAAGCAGCAGGGGAAATCTTCGCAGCACAGGGGGATTAGGGTGTGCCCAGGCACACCTGGCACACCTATGATCACAGTGCTGCGTTTAGATGCGTACAAAGCTATGCGCAGTGCCCATCTAAACGCAGCATCTTTTCTGCCTGTGTGAATAGCTCTTATCCTATGGATTGATGTATTTAATAGGCCATGATGTGACACATGCATACAGCTCAGGAATTCATTGGATGCATGCTGGTTGTAGGCTAGGGCACTAGTACAGCTCCAGGACATGGCTGGGAGTCAATGGTCTATATGGGAAGTTCTCACCCCCGATCGGTCCTCCTTGTAGCCGGCCAGGCGCAGTCTGTCCTCCTCCAGCCTCTCGTACAGGGTGAGCGGGGTCCGGCTGTGCGGGTGCACGGGGGTCTGTACACAGGCTGCAGCCAGCATGGCCTCCCTGTGACTCTTCGCCATGACATCCGCATGTACAAAGTCCGCCGTTGCCAGGCAACCCAGGACGCTACGGGGAGAGGGAGGGGACAAGAGGAGGGAAGCGCGGATTGGTGAGCGGCAACAAGAAGACAAAGAGCTTCTGATCCTCCACTAATCCCATCACACCATCTGCTGGGGATTACAGAGGAGCAACCATCATCTGTGTCCCAGAATAGTTACCCATCACCACCATGGGGGTGTCCTCATTCCACAGGTGGGGGCATACTGTTATATAATGGATGACATGACTGCTCACAAATCACATTATAAAGGATGAAAGCTTACAATGTCCTTGTGGGAAGACTTTACATCCAGTTGATGCTTTACAAAAAGTAATAGAATATTTAAAAAATGAATAAGACAGAAAAATGTAGAACTATGGCTCTCAACTACAGGGCCATGCCCTTCTATCACCTGTAGATCCCCTAACCTTCCACAGCAGTCCACCATGCCCCCTCAATGCCCCACAGCAGTGGCAGATATTGCTCCATTTTTTTTTGGGGGGGGGGGCGTAAACAAACCCCCCCACCAGGTCCGCACTTACCCCACCCAGGTTGCGGCTTTCCCAGGTCATCCCATTTTAAGATCCGCCTCCTGTCATGATTGGCCGGGAGGAGAAGCCGGAAGACAATAGCGAATATTGATTCACTAGCAGTGACGGCTGGGGGGGGGGCAAACAAAGCACCCACAGCCACCCCCCCTCGGTCGGTCGGGTCACCTGCATACCACCCTCCCCCCCAATAGGTTACCAGCACCGCACCTACCCCATCTATGGTGCGGGCAGTGCTTCCCTACAGGTGGAGGCTTCTGCTGTGTCTTCAGCATCACAGCGGCCGTGCGTTTCCTCCTCCCTCCTAGGCCAATAGGATCGCTTCTCCTTTCCGCCAATAGGGAAATGGGTCTCGGGACCCGCTTCCTGATTGGCCAGGAGGAGAAGCAGTGTGACAGTAGCAAATATTTATACGCTATTGTCACACAACTGGGTGTGCTCACCCTTTTTTAAAGCCTATTAAAACCTCAGGCTCTAATCATGTACTTCAAAATAAAAAAAAAACATTGGAATCCATGTGTCCGATGTCCCACATGTAGATTAGGGGCCGGACTCATGGATAGGGGGGTGGTGCCCCTGCATTCTGCATTACAGGTTGCCACTGTTTGCTAATGTCAGAAGTGGGTGGGTTTGGGGTGCAATGCTCTGCGCCCTGAGCCCAAATTTCTTGAAGCCAATTAGAGCCTCAGGCTCTGATAATGTGCTTCAAAAAAAAAAAAAAAAAAAAAACTCATAGAAACCCATGAGTCCGGTGCGCCCTGCATGGAGATTAGGGGGGGTGGCGCCCCTGCGCCCCTTATGGACTGGCCACCGCTTCCCCACAGTGGCCCCAGGCACCCAGTCCACCACCTTAAGGTCTGTACACACTATCAGAAAATCGTACAAAAAATACTGCTAATGGCATTGAAAGAGAAAGTAAATGAAAATCCCAAATTTTGTGTTGTCCCCAGAAAAGTAATCTTCCAATGGGGACACTAGTTCTTGTGACCTGGAGGTCCCCAAGGGATTCCCTTAATTTGCAGGGCTTTCCTCTCACTTCCTGTTTTGGCTATGGGACAGGAAGTGAAGGTAAATCTCCGCAATGGGACACAGATGACAAAAAATGAGCCCACAGGGGTTATAACCCTCCCTTAAGCTGACTACACATTAGCCAATTTTCTGCAGATTTCTTTCCTTCAGATTTACCACAACCATATAATATGAGGTAAAACCTTAGGAGTTTCAATTTGTATGCAATCAGGCAGGCAATTGCACTACATGGTTTTGGTAAAGCTGTAGGAAATCTAACTACAAAAGTTGGAAAAGGTGAACGGGGGAGCAGACAGCAACAAAAACTGACAGGTGTTCTAATCCATCACCACTCTATCCAAAACTAAAAAAAAGATTTCCTTTAGTTATACTTTAATCACTTAAGGACCGGAAGGATTTCCCATGTTAGGACCAGAGCACTTTTTGCGATTCGTCACTGCGTCGCTTTAACTGACAATTGCACGGTCGTGCGATGTTGTACCCAGACAAAATTTGCATCCTTTTTCCCCACAAATAGAAGTTTCTTTTGGTGGTATTTGATCCCCTCTGCGTCATTTCTGATCACCACTATAAACAAAAAAAGAGCAACAATTTTGCAAAAAAAACAATATTTCTTAATTTTTGCTAAAATACAAATCCAAAAAAAAATAAAAAAAATAATTTATTCATCGGTTTTGGCCAATTTATATTCTTCCTCATATCTGTGGCAAAAAAAAAAATTGCAATTGGTGTTTATTGATCGGTTTGTGCAAAAGTTGCCGTGTTTACAAACCATGAGAATTCATTTCTGGCTTTTTTACTAGTAATGGCGGCGATCTGCAATTTTTATCGGGACTGCGACATTGCAGCGGACATGTCGGACATTTTTGACACTTTTTTGGGACCAATGACATTTATACAGCAATCAGAAATGTAAATATCCACTGATTATTGTATAAATGTCATTGGCAGTGAAGGGGTTAACTGTGTTGGGTGTGTTCTAACTGTGAGGGGGCTGGGTTGGCAAGGGCACCAGAGATCTAACTGATCCCAAGTACAGGGAGCAGTAGATCTTTGACATGCTGCCTGTCAGAATGGGTTTGTTTACATCAGTGGTTCCCCGTTCTGGCTCTGTCACAGGGCATCATGAGTCACCGGCGGACATCGAGTCCACCCGACCCGCAGCCCCGCTCAGGGAACGTGCAGCGGGCATGAACGCGCACCGCCGGAAGGCACACGCTTGCCCCCTAGCCGCCATACACTAAAGCGACGACTATAGGCGGCGATTCGCGGGACAGAGCTACGCTGTCGCCGCTTATAGTCATATGGCGGTTGGTAACTGGTTAAGTAACCTCTTCATTTTCGATCTGAAGACTAGCATGCAAAAAAAAAAAAAAAAAAGTATGATTATACGTCTGGTATTCTCATCATGTGTACTAGGCTTTACCCTTGGAAAGTCCCCAGCCTCCTGGAGAGACCCCATCCCTCTTATGCCTCGTACACAAAGTAAGAATATTGGATGAATGATCGTACGTTAGTATTTAAACCCAAGACCCTTGTGCTAACCACTAAGCGATTGTACTGCCCAGCCCAGCACACGGTCAGTGTCAATGTGCTCTCATTCACTTCAGAACTGCTTTTTCTCCCAAACCAGCTCAATTGGGTCAAATAAATCTTCAGCAAATTCTGAATTATCTCAGAAGTATCTCAAACTGCATCAAAAGCATGCTGCATGTCTTCTACACATACCAGAACATGTGTGTATCTGGTGGCTCTACTGTCAACTATACCTGGGTCCCTCTTGAAAATTATAAAGGCATCCTTAGCAATGGCCCAATCTCATCTTTGGAAGTTGACCTCTCCTCTACGTATTGTAGAATGGGCTCAGATTCTAAATGAAATCATGACCATGGAGACCCTGGTAGCAGTCAACAGGAACTACCTAGATAGGACCCACTCCTCATGGGACTTGCTGGCTGGCCCATTGGGAGGCCAAGTTGTTTCAGGCCTTGTTTTAGCAATAAGCTCCCATTGCCACCTCCTCCCTAATCAAGGATTTATATAGTACCAAAACGCTTTACATGAAACATCATAAACAGTAGCGCTGCCCAACCAAGAGAGGCCACATATACATTTTTTGGTTTCTTGCCCTACAGAATACTTTTACTTTGTAGACTGCACAAAAAAAAAAAGAAAAATTCTGGTCGCCTGGTTTCAATACCCACTGCTGTACTACCATGGAACAAACACCATGATCAAGTATTAATGGATCCATCTTTCAGAATAGGTTTCTATTAGTAGATGAATATCCTTGCTTAGGTTTGCAACCTGTAATTCTATGGTGATCTAATTACAGTGGGGGGGCCCTGCTGTCATATTACACAGATCAGCACTGCAGCCATTGGCTACGGGCAGCTTTTTTCCAACAGGGTGGTTGAACAGAAGTCAATCGGTAGATTGACTTTTGTTCAACTGTAGTGGCCACACATGGATTAAAATTCAGCCAGTCCCTGCTGAACTGGCCGAATTTCAACCCATCTATAGCCAGCTTAAATCGGAGTACCACTCAAAAGTAGAACTTCCGCTTATCTGTCTCCTCCCCCCCTCTGGTGCCACATTTGGCACCTTTCAGGGGGGAGGGGGGAACGGGTACCTGTGTTTGACAGGTACCGTTCCCCACTTCCGAGAGGGGGCCACGGCCCATTTCTCCGAAGTTTGGCCCCCTCCTCCTTCTTTCTTTCGCCACTGGGACCAATTAGAAAGCACAGCATGCTTCACGCATGCGAAGTAGGGTGGCGGCTGTGACGCGGAAAGGCTTCACTGCTGGGTTCCCTTACCAGGAATGGCGGCGGCTGCACCCGACAGCCGATCCGAAGATCAGCTGGGGCGCCGACATTGCGGGCTCCCTGGACAGGTAAGTGTCCATATATTAAAAGTCAGCAGCTGCAGTATTTGTTCTTGTATGTGTACTTTTTCGTGGGGGGTCTGAACCTCCTCTGTAAGTACCCTATTCACACCATACACATGCAGGCCTGCTTTTTTATGCAATGCAAAGCATGTCACCACTTGTCAATGTGCCACAGCACAACATGCCGTGCTGCATAAAGTTAAATGAAAGATTTCTTTTTTTACCTTTCAATAATGTAAAAAAGTTAACAGTGCGAGGCAATAGCACATCACAATACCCCTACACAACACAATGCATTATATGCAGTATTACAAAAGCCTTCTGGTGTGAATAGGATGAAAGAATTAAAATGCATTTTACTTAAGGCAACCTTGGATACACTTGGGAAGTGTATTTATAATAAAAAATCCGCAGAGCTATTCAGCCTGCAGAACTGCGTGTACATTAAATCTGTGCAAATGCCTCAAAGTCAAATGTTATTAGGCTATTTTCTGTCCAGGGCAGATGTTCTTAATTCAGAGGTATAGTGTAAATCCGGAAAGTACCACACTATGGCCACTAAATGGAGCTGACATTAACAGTGACTATGGTTCAATGACCATCAGCACCATAATGTAGTATTTTCCCGTTTCACACTGTTCTTATGAATGATCATCCAACTTGGTGAGAAAATAGTCTAGTAACAATCGATTTTGCTGGCATTCACACAGAAAAAAAAATGTAAATGCAGTTTTTCATGACAAATAGTTCTGTAATTATAAATACAACCCCTGGTGAGGTCTTATAGAAATATTTCAATTTTTTTTGCAAAGTTAAAATTGTTCTGGGTAGTAATCCAAACACAAAACACCATGTGTACTGTACACCAATTCAGGCACATAAATTAAGAGAACTGGTAGAGTGCCTTTTCCCCCCCAATATACATAAATCACAAGTTATTTAAAGAAGAGGTCTGCCGCCCCTTTAAAAATTAAAAGTCAGCAGCTACACATACAGTAGCTGCTGACTTTTAACTTTAGGACACTTACCTGTCCTGGAGTCCAGCGATGGCAGCACCGCCCACCAATCTTTGGATCGGTGGACGAGTGCTGCCGCCGCCATCGGCGGTAAGGGAACCCAGACGTGTAGCTGTTCGGCTTCATGATCGGGTCCCTACTGCACATGCGTGAACTGCCGCTGCGCTCTCTCATTGGCTGCGGCATAGGAGGAGGAGGAGGGAGCCTGACTGCCCTTGGCCCGAGCTCCCGGATGTGTGGAAAAGGACACCTGTCTAAAGTCCCCGTCCTCCCCGGAAAGGTGCCAAATGTGACACCTGAGGGGGTAGGAATTCAACCAGCGGAAGTTCCACTTCTGGGTGGAACTCTGCTTTAAGTGTCCTTAGTACAGTGTCAGTGTATAGTATCAGCACTGATCACTGTATTAGTGTCATTGGAGATGTCATTAGCAGTTAGTCAGTTTCCACAAAGTGTCAATGTCAGATTGCCCGCTGTACTATCACAGTCCCACTATAAGTCGCTGATCGCTGCCATTACTAGTATAAAAAAAAAATTCCAGTACACAGCGGGTAATATAAATATTGAACGCATCACAATTTTTCTAGGTAAATATATTTCTAAAGGTGCTTGTGACATGAAATTGTCACCTGTCACATGTTGGTAGCAACCCATGCATACGAAGAAACCAAAACAAATAAGTTCAGAAATGAAGTTATATGTAATAAAATGGAATCACACAGGGAAAAAGTATTGAACACGCGAACTGAAAATCCTTTGTACAAAATCCTTTGTTGGTAATGACATCTTCACAATGGAGAAACTAGTCGCATGCATTGTTTCGGTGGGATTTTGGCCCATTCTTAAACACAAACCGTCTTCAAATCTTGAAGGTTCCGTGGGCCTCTTCTATCAACTCTGATCTTTAGCACTTTCCACAGATTTTCTATTGGATTCAAGTCAGGTGATTGGCTGGGCGCACGGGCGCCGCCCCCCCATCCATGCATCCAGCCCCCTGATCTACATACAGTGGCGCCAGATGCATGGATTCCAATGAGGGGGGGGGGGTGTTTTTGAAGCACACGATCTTAATCACATGATCAATGATGCAACGCATCAGGAGGAGCCAGGTGACGTCACTTCCGGCCGTGGGCGTTTTTGTTTTAAAAGCTGATTTTTACAGATTTTAATGTAAGTTACTACTTTTTAATAAATGTTTGGTATGGACTATTACACTATGGAGTCCCCCTTTTACTCTTGCATATAATCCTTGGAGTGGAGAAGAGAGAGTGAGAGCTGGATTGATCTATATTGGAGGTGAAAGTGGAAGCAGGTCCTGTAACTATTGTCCCTGTCTTTACCCTGATCATAATAGGAGAAGAAACAGAGTGGGCTGCCACAGTTATTGAAGGAGTGATTAGACCCATGAGGGTCTTTACCTGGGGTGAGAGGCTAGGGCACCCCACGGGTGGTTTGCTATTAGGTGGCAGCAAGCAGGATGTGTCACTCTGTCTCTCCCTCTGTTCATAAGATAGATGATATTTTTCCTTATTTTTTACATGTGAGAAACAATTCAAAGACTGTATATGCACTGTTTTATCTGTGGATACACCAGTGGAACTATTTTTCCCTGCCTGAATACTGCACTCTACCGGGACTTTTTGGAACTACTCAAAGATCACATATTTGCACAGTCAATTACTACATTTTGCACGTTATTAATCAAGTTATGACTATTGCTCTTTTGCACAATTGTGGACTTCACTTCACAGTTTTTTGTTATAGTATTTATATAATAATTCTTACCTATTATCCTAGAAATTGTATGGTTATTTCACATTCATTGAACTAGCACTTTATTAGTTATTTGCATGAACTAGCACTATCATTGCGTATTTGCACAGATTTTTGATATATTATATGTCATTATTTTGCTGGTTTGCGCACCGATATATATTCTTTAAATGCACTGAACATCAGTGACACCTTGTGGTTTAAATTAGTTATTGCAAGAATTTTTTTTTTTTTTTTTTTTATTACTTTAGTTATTAGTAGAATCATATTCAAGTTCGTTTTGTGGGGTGTGGACACATGTTATATTTTCCACTCTTACCTGATCCATCTGGAATTATTTTGGTGAGCGCCACAGCTCTCTTTTTTATCTATTATGTCTTTGTGGTGATTAGGTTGATCCATTAATGTTGCTACCTGAAAAGTGTTTTTTTTTGCCCAGGTTTGCGCATCAGTTGTATTTATTTGTACTGTCAGGCTCAAACACTCTCACAGATACATTAGCATCCTTTTTTAAATGCAATTCTTGCTTTTCTTGTAACTCCGATGTCAGATCAGGGTGTAAAGGATCCAAACGTGTTTAGATGACAGTTCATTAGCAGCTCTGCTGGGTTACAACCAGTGCTTGAGCATGGTGTCACGTATTGTTGCAGAAGGAAATTTGCAAGTCTCTGATTACAATCTCCTTGAACAATTCTCTTCAATGAGTCTTTGGTGGTCTGAACCATACGTTCAGCTTGACCATTTGATGACGGGTGAAATGGTGCAATCGTAACATGTCGAATAAGATTGCTTGTCATAAAAGTTTTGTATTCTGAGGAGGTAAATTGCGTTCCATTATCAGACACGGTTGTATCTGGCAACCCATGTGTAGCAAATAGCCTCCTTAAAACTCTTATGACAGTGGCTGAGGTGGGGGATGTAACTGATACAACTTCTAGTGATTTTGCGAAGGAATCGACAACTAAAAAACATCTGTCCTTGAAAAGGCCCCGCAAAATCTATATGTGTTCGAGACCAAGGTGACCTGGTCACTTCCCAGGGATGTTTTGACACCTTAGGCGAAACCTCATTTTGCCGCCCCCTTGGCTCCGTCCCTGACTCCCCATAGCCCTCTAACACATGTGACCTACCTGACCATTACACTGACCTATCTGCCCCCTACATGACCTACCTAAACTGACCTACCTGACCATTACATTGACCTGCCTGACCACTACACTGACCTGTCTGCCCCTTACACTAACCTACATGACCATTACACCGACCTACCTGACCACTACACTGACCTACCTGACCCCTACATGACCTAACTGACCCATCTGACCATTATACTGACCAACCTGACCACTACACTGTCCTATCCTCACCCCTACACTGACCTACCTGACCACTACGGTGACCTACCTGACCACTACACTGACCTACCTGATCACTATACTGTCCTATCCTGACCCATACACTAACCTACCTGACCACTACACTAACCTACTTGACACATACGCTAACCTACCCGACCCCTACAATAACGTACCTGACCTCAAAACTGACCTACCTGACCACTACACTGACCTACCTACCTGACCCATCTGACCATTACACTGTCCAAACTGACCACTACACTGTCCTATCCTGACCCCTACATTGACCTACCTGACCACTACAGTGACCAACCTGACCGATACACTGTCCTATCCTGACCCCTACATTGACCTAGCCAGCCCATCTAGGACACCAGTAGGAGACTTTACCCACTCCAATACTGGAAATGCTTGTTTACGATTTTTGTTTGTGAGTATGTTTTTATGATTTCTATTAAATACATTTTATCAAGGATAATGCGCTAGGCCAGTGCGCCCTTGTGTGCCTTTTGTTTCTTCAGTTTCCGGGACCACCCCAGTCCATCAGGTGGCAGCACGGCGGCACGTTATCTGGTTCTGACATTATCAGACATCCCCTCCCTCACCACTGCAGAGAAGATCCTCTCCTAGAGTGCAGGAAATAACTAGTTTTTGGCCCTACATTGACCTACCTGACCACTACAGTGACCAACCTGACTGATACACTGTCCTATCCTGACCCCTAATTGACACGTACACTGACCTACCTGACCACTACACTGAACTACCTGATCACTATACTGTCCTATCCTGACCCATACACTGACCTACCTGACAACTACACTGACCTACCTGACCACTACACTGACCTAGCTGAGCACTACACTGACCAACCTGACCACTACACTGTCCTATCCTGACCCCTATCTGACACATACACTGACCTACCTGACCACTACACTGACCTACCTAATCACAATACTGTCCTATCCTGACCCATACACTGACCTACCTGACCCGTACACTGACCTACTTGATTCCTACTTCCTGCACTACTCACACTCCCCCCCACCCCACCCCACCCCACCCAGCTCGATGTAGATTGGAGGATCCATCCTCCCCCTTACCTCTTCATGGCTTAATCGTTTATCTCATCAGGGCTCTCCTCAGCACCGGGCAGGCAGTATTGTTTCGGGAAGTCGCCGCCAATGCCACCCAACCATTCCTTGGTGTCCGCCACCGGCCGGGAGGTCAGCTAACAGCCCCCCCCCCGCACCTCTGCTACTCCGCTATATGCACACAGACAGAGAGGCCACACCAGAGGAACAGGCTGGTGCAAAGGAGTCCCGGGGCAGCGCTGTCAGGCATTATGGTGTGAGGAGATGTGACAGCGGGGAGCTCAGCGGGACACATTGGGGGATTGGCGGCATCTGCAGCGGATGGTTGCAGCAGTGAACGGGGCTCACAGTGACCAGGAGAGGAGAGTCGAGCTCACCCACACCTGGGGCTTCACCAGGACAGAGGCAGTGGCTGTCCCTAGGTGGCAGCGTACCCTAGGTGGCTGCCTAGTTTGCCTAGTAGTAGCACCGGCCCTGACTGAGGCTTTAGGTGGAGCATGACGGGTCGACTGACATGGTACACAGCAATCTTTACCCACTTCTCAATAACTTCATCCATTTTAGGCCACCAAACATAACTTCTGGCTAATGCTTTCATGCGGACTATTCCAGGATGTCCTTCATAGAAAGCATGCAGTACTTGAGCTTGTCCTGCCTTTGGAATTAACACTCTCTACCCAGCAAACATGCTGTTTGTCCCTTAGTAATTATTAAGCGTAAGCATCCTCTAAAATTTCCATATTTCACTGGTACAAAGCATAAGAGTTCCATGAGGGATGGGGCGTGTTTGACTTCCGGGATGTGAGGAGCTTTTTTACTGAGCTCCGCCGCCGCATGATAATCCTGTAGCCCATCCTGATGGTAATCTTCCACGGAGAGAACTGAAAGTAGGCTCGTCAGACTCCTCACGGTCCCGGCCACAACACAGCATGGTGAAGTGCAGCAAGGAGAACCCACCGTCGCCGGTAAATGGCCCAGAACATCCCATTCGGCGGATCCAAGATGGCGCCCGCGACGCTGCAAAGGGACACAGCTCTGCACATGAGGTGCGTGGTGTGGAATGGGGGAGAGACACGGAGGGGATGGACTGCTCTGCGGCCTCACAGGTACTATTCATGTCACCTGAGCTCCCGGAGGAGCCGGTAACAAAAACGCAGAAGGTAACAGAGCCGTCTTTGGCACAGATTTTGGAGGCTATTAAATCAAGCCACTCATCGCTGACTTTGCAGATTGACACTATTAGAGCTGATTTCTCACTCTTAAAAAATGATGTGGGCAAACCAAGACACAGGGTGACATCTGCTGAACAGCACATCAGTACACTTGAGGATGATATATTCCCCATTCCGGCAGCCATTAGAGATATACAGGCGGAGCAAAAAGCACAGGCAGCTAAGATCGGTGACATGGAGGACCGGCTCAGACGGAACAATCTCCGTTTCATGGGCTTCCCGGAGGGTGTGGAGGGTAGAAACCCAGAAGAATTTATCACTGAGTGGATGGAATTGAATTTGGGGGCAACCATATTTTCCTCCCTGTTCGCTATAGAGAGGGCTCACAGAGTTCCGTTCAGGGCTCCACCGCCAGGAGGCGCACCCAGGCCAATACTGGCACGAATTTTGCATTTCCGGGACCGAGATGCGGCTCTGAGGAAGGCGCGGGAGTTGGCTGATAACAAGTTCAATAATAATGTGATTACTATCTTTCCAGATTTTTCTGCCTTTACGCAGAGGCAGAGAGCAGCATTTTTCGGAGTAAAGAAACGCCTGAGGGAGAAACAGCTTCCATACAGTATGCTATACCCGGCTAAACTGCGAGTTGTGTATAAGGGTCAATATACAAACAACACAACATTCAGTGCCTCCCCATGATCATCGGTTCAAATACAAAATAGTGTCCAAATAAAGTCCAAACAAATGTTGAATTATTAAAGTGCCTTCCGTGGAAAAAGTGACAATAGTGCTCATAAAGCTGCCATGTGCATAAAGTGCAAAAAGGTGCCAGGTGCTCACTCCCCTCTCGGGTCCCCACTCACCCTAAGGCATGGACCTGCTGCTTTGCAGTCAACAGGTCAAACAAGCGATTGTTGTGGATGACTTTACAGCTGGGCACTGGAGAGGTATGGCAGCAACAGCAACTCTTCAAAAATCAAGCCTTATTGTGCTCAAAGAAAAATGAAAAATGCCATAGTGCAGACAATCTAAATAAGTTTCACATTTATTGTGCAGACAAATGCCTACTTACAACAAGGCTGAAAAACAAGCGCAATGGAATAACACAGCGTGATGACTGCTGGAACTCGCATCCGTTCGTCTCCTCCTGGTGGCGGATGTGACGTGGATGGCTACGACAGGCCGGAAATGACGTCAACGCGTTTCGCTCCCAAGTTTAGAGCGTCATCACGGATCCGTGGCATTTGTCTGCACAATAAATGTGAAACTTATTTAGATTGTCTGCACTATGGCATTTTTCATTTTTCTTTGAGCACAATAAGGCTTGATTTTTGAAGAGTTGCTGTTGCT
>BLSH010321247.1:430869-465515 GCA_018402905.1 Glandirana rugosa | reverse complement strand
GCAGAACTGGAATACATCAGAAACCCATCTTCGGAAAATTATGGGCTTTGGAGGGAAAATGCCAAACAATTAGACTTACTCCTGATTGAGAAAACCTCCAAAAAAATGCTTTACCAGAAACAGCGTCTATTTGAATATGGGGACAAGAACAGTAAAATCCTGGCCTATCTCTCTAGGGCGGATTATACTCCTACATCGATCTCTGGTATATGTGGTGCTAACGTGGAATATTATACTAAAAGAGAAGAGATAATTGACACCTTTAGCAAGTTTTATGCTGACCTTTATGCCTCTAGCATCACATATACTGAAGAGGAAGTAGCCCAATATCTAGCCGAGATTCCCATAGGGGGCCTCTCTGAGGAGAAGGCTCGCTTTTTGGATTCGCCCATAACAGTAGAGGAAATAGACAGGGCTATATCAACGTTTGCAGCCAATAAGACACCAGGACTTGATGGATTTCCCATCGAGTGGTATCGCAGATATGCAGAATACCTATCACCTAAACTGTTAGCAATGTACTCTGAAGCTCTGGAACAAGGTATCCTACCGGCTTCATTAAGAGAGGCGTTAATAGTACTGATCCCAAAGCCAAATAAAGATCTGAGATTTTGTGAATCTTACAGACCCATATCACTTATTAACGTTGATGCCAAAATATTAGCCAAAGTATTGGCTAAACGGTTGAACACGGTGATAGCTAGGATAATCCATCCCGATCAGACTGGCTTTATACCGGGTCGCTCCACGGCTATTAATTTACGAATACGGTTTGTTAATTTACAGGTCACAAAGGACCCTCCGGATACGCGACTAGTGGTATCACTTGATACACATAAGGCCTTAGATTCGGTCGAGTAGCCTTATTTATTTAAGGTCTTGGAGCGATTTGGTTTTGGCCCTACGTTTATAAACTGGGTTAAACTGTTATATGTTCAACCCATGGCCCGTCTAAGAATTAATAACCACATAACGGAGCCTTTTGCGATCCATCGGGGCACGCGGCAGGGGTGCCCATTGTCGCCCCTGTTTTTTGCTCTAGCGATAGAGCCCCTGGCGGAAATACTCCGCCAGGAGGGAGCTGTCCGGGGTTGCAGATTGGGCACGTTAGAGGAGAAAACATCCCTTTATGCGGATGATATGCTTCTGTATGTGGCAGACGCAGATGTTTCGTTAAAAAAGGCATTAGAACTTATTACCCATTTTGGTGGTTTCTCTGGTTTTAAGGTTAACTGGAGCAAATCCGTTATCTTCCCATACGATCCACAGTATCGGCCAGGCCTAGATTCTTCTATCACGCTAAAGGTAGTGGATAGATTTAGATATCTGGGGGTGGAGGTGCAGCAACCGGTGGGAGAATACGTAAAGAATAATATTTCTCCACTGATACAGAGGCTTAAACAAACGCTAGGGTCGTGGTCCAAGTTACCTCTTAACTTATTGGGGAGGGTTAATATCCTCAAAATGATGTATTTACCCAGGTTCTTATACCTGTTCTGGCAGGCCCCGTTATATATACCCAAAACATTGTTCTCCGAAATCGACCAGCTGTTTTCATCATTTCTCTGGGGGCCCGGCCCTGTCAGAATATCTTTGGATACCCTAAAATTACCCACACAGGGGGGTGGACTGGCGCTACCTAATTTACAGGACTACTATCTAGCTGCTCAGCTGACGCATATCCATGCATGGTTTTTCCCGGACTTACCGAATGCAGCGGTTGCTGCCCAGGCGACCTTGATGGGGTCTTACGATGGCTCTATTAAATTCGCTTTACAGGCGGGGGTCGTACCCAGAGGGGGGAGCGGGGATTTTAAAACTCTCTTATAAAATCTTTCATATCTGTAATGCCAAATTGAATGGTATATCTTTGAATTGTTCCCCTAACGCCCCCCTCTGGTATAACCCTAATCTAGGTGAATTGGACAAATTATCCATATATCAGAAATGGGCAGGGTTCAACCTTAAATATGCACACCAGCTGTTTAGTGAAGGCGAATTTAAAACTTTCCGCACTTTTGGACTGGAATTGGGAATCCCATCCACGCACTTCTTCTCCTGTTTCAAGCTTAAACATGCGGTGGCAGCGCAATATGGATTGAAGGGAGTGAGGCTGAACCCGTTACTGCTAGAGAAAGAAATGATGGACGACGATCATGCTAAATTGATTTCTAGGTACTATTTTCTTCTGATAAAGGGGTCCTCCTCACGAATGGAGAAAATTAAACTACAATGGAGATCTGATGGCTTGGAACTAGAGGATGAGGCTTGGGAGGAGGTGGTAGGATCAGAATTAAAGGGAGTTATTGCGGCAGGTGATAAATTGATTCAGCTAAAATATCTACATAGGATATATTATACACCCTCTAGACTATTTAAGATGGGAAAACTTCAATCTCCAGCATGCCAGAGATGTGGGGGGACCACTGGAGACTTTTTCCATATGGTATGGAACTGCCCAAGGATTGGGGTGGAGTATGCACATTTATTGAGGAGAAGTTGGCCCTCCCCAATATTTGTAATCCCACTAGATGTTTACTGGGTAATTTGAAGGATGAGGAACTCAGGGTGTCACAAAAGTCACTCCTCCGAATTGTATTCTTTTATGCCAAAAAAGCAATAGCAATTCAGTGGAAAAATACGGATCCCCCTGGGGTAGGGACCTGGATTGGTCTAGTCACTAATGCTCTTCCAATGTACAAATTAACGTATCTTGCCAGGGGCTGTCCTAAAAAATGTGATAAATTATGGGCCGGGTGGATGAAGGCGGTGTCTGGTGATATTGAGGTATAAATGATATATTTGACAGTTGTCTCTGGAGTATTTGGAAGTACAGAATGGGTAAGACCCCGTAAACGATTAAGCTGTTTCAACACTTACACACCTCTCCAGGAGAGAACTCCCCACCAGACTTATTACGTTATTGATGTTTTGTTACATACCACAAACAAAGTCACCATAGAGGGTTTGTTCACTTGTTACTTTGTTGTTTTAAATTCTCTGAGATTCGAGGGTTATTAGGGGGAGGGAGGTTGGATAGAGATAATTTTTTTTACAAATCTGATTTAACTTTGTGCTGATCGATATTGAAATACTGAATGAAGTTTTATTGTCAGATATAGTTGTGTACTATTACCCCCTTTGTTATGTAAATGTGAAGAAAAAAAAAATTAATAAACTCAACTTTAAAAAAAAGAGTTCCATGAGGATAGATAAGCCACATCAAATTCCTCCATGTGTCCCAGAGAAGCCATGCTGGAGATATTTATAGATGTGTCTCTAAAACACAAGTTCCGATTCTTCACTCAAACTGATTCATGTGTTCCCCCTACTGGATGGAGAGCACACACTAATACATAACAGAAGTTATGTGTAATAAAATGGAATGACACAGGGAAAAGGTATTAAACTAACTGAAATGTATTTAATATTTTGAACAAAATCCTTTGTTGGTAATGACAGCTTCACGATGCCTCCTGTATGGAGAATCTAGTCGCATGCATTGCCCAGGTGTGATTTCTGCATATTCTTCCACACAAACCGCCTTCAAATTGGGATAGACATGCCAAAACCAATTCCCATTTTTGAAGATAACCAGGGTTGTATAAAGCTTACACAATCAGAAAGGGTCAATCCTAGGACCATTCATATCAATGTCATATCAATGTCAAGTTATCACTTACTGAGGGACAATCAATAGCAAGGTGTCATTGCCATTCAGTACTGCCCATCAGAGGAGATGACTGCTGATGCACTCGCCAAGCCTTTGTTGAGGGAACTTCATAGTTATTTCCAGAAGAAGCTGAATATAATTTGAAAAAGCACATGCTGTTAAGAAGGGGTGTTGGAAAAGCAACAGCAATGTTACTTTATACTGTGAACTATATATATATGCATTATACTTGTGTATGCCAGCAGGTGGCACTGCAGTATGATAGTGTGTATTCTATGGTACAAAGTAATAACAGGATGTATCTTCTGTATCTAAGTGTGTACTTGTTTGTTGTTCTCTTCCTGTCTATGATAAAAGGCATGTAATATATTCCTCTATGAAAGTAAAGTATTCTCTGCATACAACAAGCTTCCAGGCGCATGGTTCAATAACCTGCTAATAGAGAGAATTGACACATGGCGTCTCTATGAGAGGACACTGGAGTCGCTGCTTGGGACACAGCTTGCCGCCCTTCGCCCACTGCCTGACCCGCCACTAAGATGGGGAAAGTGCTGGGCAGACACCCGGACTGCTGCCTTGCTGCTGACCGGGGGGGGTGTTAGAAAAGTTTGCGCCCCCCCCAAAAAAAAAACCAGGAGCCGCCACTGGCTGGGCCATTCTAGCAGCTTTATTTTCTTTTTTTGAAACCAATTGAGTTTCCTTGGCTTTGTGTTTGGGATCATTGTCTTGCTGAAATGTCCACCCTCAATTTGTCTTCATCATCCTGTTAGATGGCAGCAGATTTTGAACAAGAATGTTTTGGGAACATTTATATAGACAATAGAGTCCTCTGCATCTGGATGAGGCCTGTCCGACAAAAGGGACCTCCTGTCCTCTTCCAAAGTATTCTGAAATTCCAAATTTACCTCAGCTTGGTTATAACCTTTATCCAAAAACCTTTATCTTAAAACCAAGGCTTGTTGCTTAAAGTCATTGGTGTCAGTACAGTTCCTACGTAGGTGCAAGAATTGACTCAGAGGAACTGAACATAACCATGACTTATGATGATAACTGTCAATGGGAATAAATCCATTGCAATCAGTAGGTTTAAAGTATGTTTTAAATTTCAAATGACGATCAGAGATCTATATCTCCAGGTCTAAAAAATGAATTTTGCTGTAGCTTGACTCGTAAGTGAAATATCTCGATCATTCTCATTCAACATCGTGAAGAACTGATCAGGGATTCCCTGAACTTAGATTGTGACTGTTCCTTCTATCACCGCGCCTTTCCCTATATGAAAAGTGTTGTGAGGCCATAAGTTCAAGGGGAGGCCTGGCCCACACGCAGCCGCATCATCCTACCGAACAGGAAATACTTAAATGTGCTCCATATGAAGAATGCGGATGTTATCCTTCTAACTCCACTTTAGATGGAGGCTTGGTTCACGTGCCTCCTCCCCCTCTTCTCCATACCAATTGGATGGTAGAGGTGGCAGCTGACGTAACTAGTTGGTTTGAGTCTCAAATCGAGGCTCGACCTGCACTTGACGACGCCATCTTGCTTACCAGGAAATAATGCATTTTATACCTGGAAGTTCCGTCATGGGCTGACACTTCAATTCGGGTCTATATAAACGCAATGGCTGCGGTGGGTTGACACCCCAGATGATGTCTAAGTAGACAAACCATTGTCTGGATGTGCCCCGCAGATGCCATTGCATTATCTTGTTGTATATTGGAATATTCCTCTAAACGCTTTTGTATTCAACAAAATGTGAGTGTTCTTGCTTTTTAAATAATACATTTTTAAGCTTACGGTTTTACACTATTTGGAGCATTTGTTTTATTTTTGGCTACATCGTGTGAATATCCGGGGAAGTCACTCTTTACTCTGGAGGCTACTGGTTTCTGAATTATCCATACTTTTTGAGTGGTGCCAAGGCCAGAGGGAATATCCACAGGTGTAATCAGGATCAACTGGCATACCAGCTCCATCTATTGGTGGTCATACACCGTCAGCTCTGTCGGCTCATTGGGCATATGCCTTATTGGGTCCACAAGTTCCGGTAAGCCCCTTTACAGTTGGTGGTGGCTGTCCTCTCCTCACATGTGTTGCTTGTGGAAATTTGAAGAAGACTTTGGGATTCTTTTCCCTGTTTGAACTTCTGGAATAACACTTACATCTTGCCCGTGTGAAGTCAAACGGACAATCAAGTGTTATCATAACAATTTTACCACGTGGTGTATATTTGTGCTACACATGTTCTTTATTTTCACTATAAAGGTATTCACTATAAATGTGATCTATAGGGTGCACAAAGACATATTTATCTACATTGATATGTACAAGGATACAATTATTTACACATTTATTTACATTTATATGTACACAAGGTTTGTTGCTAGTTTTTTATGTTAGCGCTGCACATTCTATCTCTTTTTCACTATACAATTTCGGTCACCTGTGCTGGCTGCTGTCACTATATTCATTAGCGTGGTATACTTTTCCTTTTCCCTTGTTTTCATCCTACAAAAATGTAAAAAAAGAGTGCGTCCGAGTCCACATTTTGGGCCGTAACGCTGTATACATGTATAGGTTTGTGCTAATCTTTACAAATGTAATAGCTTACAGTACTCAGGAAGTACAGGGCCGGTGCCAGCATAAAGCTGCACACTCTCTGGCGCCAAGACAGAGGGGATGGTAAAATGCACCCTCACCTGTGTAGACACAAATCCTTGCACTGAGAGCAGAGGCTCTCTCCTTCCTCATTGGTTTAGACACAGCGGCACCGGGGAGCAGGACAGCAAGCAGCTTATTATGGTGGCACTTGGAGGAGAGGAGGAGCCAAGAGCACTGGAGGGGCACCCTAAAAGAAGATCGGGGCTGCTCAGTGCAAAACCATTACACAGAGCAAGTAAGTATATCATGTTTGTTATTTAAAAAACAAAACATACTTTTAGTATCACCGTAATTAGCTTTTTTTCAATGGTGTGTTAAAGTGGGTGTCCCCATCAGAGAGCTCCCTTATATCAAGTGTCCCCATCAGAGTGCTCCCTTAAATCAGGTGTCCCCATCAGAGTGCTTCCTTAAATCAGGTTTCCCCATCAGGGTGCCTCCTCAAATCAAATGTCTCCATCAGAGTGCCTCCTTAAATCAAGTGTCCCCATCGAAATGCCTTCTTAAATCAGGTGTCCCCCATCAGTGTGCTCCATTAAATCAGGTGTCCCCATCAAAATGCCTCCTTAAATCAGGTGTCCCCATCAAAATGCCTCCTTAAAGAGGAGGTCGAGCCTCCTTCAGAAAAATTAAACGTCAGCAGCTACAAATACTGCAGCCTCTGACTTTTAATATTAGGACACTTACCTGTCTACAAATTCAGCGGTGTCTTCACTCCGGCTGATTTTTCAATCGACTCTTAAGTGTGGCCTTCACCATTTCTTGTAAGGGAAACCTGGCGACGGGGAAGGAGGAGGGGGCCGAACTTCTGGATGTCTTTGCCGCCATGAATTCAGCCGGAAGTAGGAGTGGGTACCTGTCAAAACCAGGAACTCGCTCCCCCCGAAAGGTGCCAAATGTGGCAGCGGAGGGGGGGGAGGCAAACAAGCGGTGTGCTCCCTTAACCACTTGCCGACCGCCTCACGTACGTTTACTGCGGCAAGTTGTCTATAAACGGCAATCTGCGCTAGCCGCAGTTGAGGGTGAACTCACGTGCCTGCCGCACTCTGCGTGAGTGTGCCCGCGGGTCAGGCGGACTCGATCGCCTTCTACAGAGGGAGAACGGGGAACCGCCGATGTAAACACGACGGTTCCCTGTTCTGAAAGGCGGCATGACAGTGATCTACTGATTCCTGTCATCGGGATGAGTTAGATCTGTCATGCTCCTGCCAGCCCCCTTGATTGCCCCCTTAGTGTTAATCCCTTCCCTGCCAGTGACATTTATACAATAATCAGTGCCTATTTTTAGATCTGATTGCTGTATAAATGTCATTGGTCCCAAAAAAGTGTCAAAAATGTCCGGTCTGTCTGCTGCAATATCGCAGTCCCAATATAAATCGCAGATCGCCGCCATTACTAGTAAAAAAAAAAAAATAGAAAAAACGCCATAAATGAATTCACATTGTAAGCACGGAAACTTTTGCGCAAACCAATCAATATATGCCTATTGCGATATTTTGTTACCACAAATATGTAGAAGAATATATATTGGCCTAAACTGATGAATAAATTTGTTTTTTTATAATTTTTTTTGGATACATATTATAGCAAAAAGTAAAAAATATTGTTTTTTTTTCAAAATTGTCACTCTTTTTTTGTTTATAGCGCAAAAAATAAAAACCACAGAGGTGATCAAATACCACCACAATAAAGCTCCATTTGTGGGGAAAAAAGAACGTCAATTTTGTTTGGGTACAACGTTGCACGACTGCGCAATTGTCAGTTAAAGCGACACAATGCTCTGGTCAGGAAAGGGGTAAATCTTATGGGGCTGAAGTGGTTAAATCAGGTGCCCCCAATCGGCATGCCTCCTTAAATCAAGTGTCGCCATCGGAGTGCCTCCTTAAATCAGGTGTCCCCATCAGCATGCCTGCTTAAATCAGGTGTTGCCATCAGAGTGCCTCCTTAAATCAGGAGTCCTCATTGGAGTGACTCTTTATTTCAGGTGTACCCATCCAAATACTCTCTTAAATCCGATGTCCCCATCAGAGCTGCTTTCTGTGAAACCATTACACAGAGCAGGTAAGTATCACATGTTTGTTATTGAAAAAATAAAATTGCACTTTTAGTATCACCTTAATCAGGTGTTGCTTCCTTGGGGCCCATTCACACCTGAGCGTTTTGTAGCTCAAATATGCCTGAAGCCTGAAGCTACAAAACGCTGGAGGGGAAAAAAATCAATCATTCTCTATGGAGATGGTTCACATCTCCACTCAAAAACGCCTGAAGCCAAAAACCGGAAAATGCCTGAAGCTCAAACAAGTTTTGGAAGTATTTTTGTCAGGCAGATTTTGGCGTTTTTCTGCTTTTTACATTGGTGACCTTTTGACCTGTACAAAATCGCAGTAAAAATACCGGCAAAAACATGCAACTTTCTGCCTGAAAACGACACGCTCAGGTGTGAATGCAGCCTTAAAGTGGGTATACCCATCTGAGTGCTCCCTTAAATAAGATGTCCCTTTCAGAGTTCTCCCTTAAATCAGATGTTGCCATCGGAGTGCCTCTTTAAATCATGCGTCCCCATCGGAGTGCCTCCTTAAATCATGTGTCCCCATCAGAGTTCTCCCTTAAATCAGGTGTCCCCATCAGAATTCTCCCTTAAATCAGGTGTCCCCATCAGAGTACCTCCTTAATTCAGGTGCCCCCATCAGAATGCCTTCTTAAATCATGTGTCCCCATTGGAGTTTTCCCATAAATCAGGTGTCCCCATCAGAGTGCCTCCTTAAATTGGGTGTTCCCATCAGAGTGCCTCCTTAAATGAGGTGTCCCCATCAGAGTGCTCCTTTAAATTATTATTAGTATTATACAGGATTTATATAGCGCCAACAGTTTGTGCAGCGCTTTATAATATTAAAAGAGACAATACAGCAACAGTACAATTCAAAACAAAGGGTTAGAGGGGCCCTGCTCCTGCAAGCTTACACTCTAAGAGGGAGGGGCTGGTGAAACAAAAGTTAGGGACTGTGAGGGATGAACTGATGAGGGGAGTAGAATAATCCATTGTTAGCTGGAGGCAGGATAGGCCTCCCTGAAGAGATGAGTTTTCAGGGATCCCCTAAAAGTGGACAGAGTAGGAGATAGGCAGACAGATTGGCGTAGAGAGTTCCAGATGATGGGAGAGGCTCTGGAGAAGTTCTGGAGACGAGCATGGGAGAAGGAGACAAGGGAGCTAAAGAGCAGAAGGTCTTGGGAGGTGCGAAGAGGACGGTTTGTGTGATATTTGGAGATAAGATTGGTGATGTAGCTTTGGGGCAGAATTGTAAATGGCTTTGTATGTTATGGTTAGGGTTTTGAATTTTATTCTTTGGGAAATGCCAGTGGAGGGATTGGCAGAGAGGAGTGGCAGACACTGAACGGTTGGTAAGGTGGATGAGTCTGGCAGCAGCATTCATGATATACTGAAGAGGGGATAGCTTACGGAGAGGTAGACCAATTAGGAGGGAGTTACAGTAGTCAAGGCGAGCGATAACAAGGGGGTGAATAAGTTGCTTAGTGATGTCAATGGTTAGGGAAGGACGTATTTTGGAGATGTTTCGGAAGTGAAGTCTGCATGATTTGGACATTTATTGGATTTGGGGCTGAAAGGACAGGTCAGAGTCTAGGATTACACCTAGTACCTTGGCATGAGGGGATGGACTGATAGTTGTATTATTGATCTAGATGGAGAAGTCCAGGGGAGGGGCACGTACTGGAGGAAAAATTATGAGCTCAGTTTCAGAAAGATTGAGTTTGAGGAAGCGGTGTGACATCCATTCTGATATGTCAGTTAGTAATGCGAGAGGAGACTGAAGAGTAAGGTGAGGAGTAGAGAGATAGATTTGTGTGTCATCAGCATAGAGGTGGTATTGGAGTCCATGGGAGTTTATTAACAAACCAAAGGAGGAGGTGTAAATTGAGAAGAGAAGGGGTTCGAGGACAGAACCTTAAGGTACCCCAACCGAAAGAGGAAGTGAAGAGGAGAAAACAGAGTTATAGGTCACACTGAAGGAGCACTGTGATAGGTAGGAGGAGAACCAGGGGAGAGCAGAGTCTTGAAGCCAAGAGAGTGGAGTTTTTGAGGAGGAGGGGATGGTCAACGGTATCAAAGGCTGCAGAGAGGTCGAGTAGTATGGGTATGGAGTAGTGGCCATTGGTTTTAGCAGTTAGTAGGTCATTAGTGAGCTTCAGTAGGGAAGTTTCAGTGGAGTGTAGCAAGCGAAATCCAGACTGTAAGGGGTCAAAAAAGTTGCTGTCAGGGAGGTAGGAGCTAAGACGGTTGTAGACTAAGTGCTCTAAAAGTTTTGACGCAAATGGGAGCAAGGAGATGGGTCTTAAGTTGTTCAGGCTGGTGGCATCCAGTGAGGGCTTTTTAAGCATGGGGTGATCAGGGCATGTTTTAGAGGGGAGGGGAAGGTGCCAGTAGAGAGGGAGAGATTGAAGATGTGGGTGAAGGAACATAAGATAGAAGAAGAGGGTAACCGTAGTAGATGTGAGGGAAAATGCATATGACCTGGAAGCCAACTTAGCCGTGCTAAAACTCTATCAGTTCAATCCAGCTTTCTTCCAGGCGACCGTCACCGCACAGATCCTCCTCAAAGCTCTGACCAACCTTCCACACACAGACTTCACACTCTGCAAGTGCATGATCGACCAGGCTCATCAAGAAGAACGTCCCATCAGACAGATCCTGTATTTAGGAGATCTCCTAGAAACTTGTCACTTTCAGACTTTTTGGCAAGCATTGGATGAGAAACTTGATCTCCTGGATGGTATTGCTGGCTTTGAGGACTCAGTGAGAAAATGTATCTGCCATGTTGTGGAGATCACATACCAGCACATAGACCGGTGGCTTTTGGCTGATATGCTTGGAGATCTGTCGGAGCCCCAGCTTAGAGTATGGATGAGCAAATATGGCTGGACAGAAGTGGAAAACGGCAAGATCTTCATCTGTAACCAGGAGGAGAACATCAAACCCAAAAATATTGTGGAAAAGATTGACTTTGATAGTGTATCCGGAATTATGGCATCCTCTCAATGATAATGTTTCCTAAGAAACATATTTTATGTACAGAGCAATTCCCACATCAAGATATAAAGTGTTGAATTGGTAAAAAAAAATGAGGGTGACAAAGTAGGTTTGTTTGGTAGCATGGAGGGAGGAAGTGTATTTTAAGAAGGCAGATTTATATTAGATGAACGCGTGCTGGGATTTGGTTTTACACCACACTCACTCCAGTGCACGGCTATGTCACTTAAGGTTTCTGGTGTCGTCGGTCTGCTAAGGTTGTAATGTCGGGGCTTGACATTTTGTGAAGTGAGAGGAGAAAGAGAATCCAGTGAGAATGGCCGTGGAGGTGGTCAGTTGCAGAGTAGAAAAGAGAAGGAGTAAAGTGGCAAAGGTTTCTGCGGGTAATTGTATTCTGCTTGGTGGGACAGGTGGTTGAAGACAAGCACATTGTGAAAGTGATGAGGTTGTGGTCAGAGAGAGGAAATAGGGTTCTGGTGAGGTTGTAGGGGGTGCAATGGTGGGAGAAGACAAGGTCAAGGGTATTACCATCAGAGTGAGTGGGGGACTGTGTCCATTGTGTAAGGTCAAAGGATGAGGTTAAGTTGAAAAGTTGGGATGCAGCTGGGCTGTTAACATTGGCGGGAATGTTGAAATCACCAAGGATAATAGTGGGTAATGTGGAGGAGCGAGAGTACGGTAGCCAGGCAGAGAAGTCATCAAGGAAGCGAGACACTGGTCCAGGAGGCTGATAGATCACTGCAATCCTTAGAGAAATGGGAGAAAACAGATGAGTACAATGTGTTTCAAAAGAAGAGAAGGATAGAGAGGGAGTGGTAGCCAGGTAGCTCAGTGTGGATAGAAGCAAACCAACTGCACCTCTTTTCCATCCACTGGGTCTGGGAGAGTGAGTCCAGTGGAGGCCTCCATGAGAGAGAGCTGCGTGCGAGGCAGAATCTGACTCTTGAAGCCATGTTTCTGTGATTGCAAGAAGGTTAAGGGAGTGGGAGACAAAAAGGTCACGGACAGAAGTGAGCTTATTGCAGACAGAGCGGGCATTCCAGAGGGCACAGGAAGGTGGGGGTGGTTGTTGGGAGCAGGGGGATCGAGATAAGACTGAGAAGACTGCAGCTGATGCTGGAGGAGGGAGGGTGCTGGGGGTGGGGGTGAGATCCTGGAGGACTGGGATTAGGGGAGATATCCACAGAGGTTAGCAGAAGAAGTAGGGTGAGGAAAGTAAGATGGGAGTGAGATGTGTATGAGTGCACAAACTTTCCTGTCCTTGAGTGTGTGGGTCAGCAGGTGGGTTAAGTATTAGCAGGAGATGATGAGAACAGTAGTAGGGAGAGGGTAGAAGTGATGGTGATATCTACAAGTTTTTGGGTGGAGAAGAGGGGAAAAGAACTGAGAACCTGAAAGCAGAGGATAATAGTATGAGAAGGCAGAGCAGAGGAGACATATTAAGGGGTGGTGGGGATAGGATTCAGGTTCAGTTAAATGAGGTGTCCCCATCGGAGTTTTCCCTTAAATCAGGTGTCCCCATCAGAGTGCCTCCTTAAATCAGGTGTCCCCATCAGAGTGCTCCTTTAAATCAGGTGTCCCCATCCGAGTGCCTCCTTCAATTAGGTGTCCCCCATCAGACTGTCTCAGAGACCTGGGCGGGGGATCACACTCAATACTCATGTCTTACAATTGTTTCCGGAAACTTTTCAGCTCCTCCATCACATGACATGATCAGGCTCCGCCAAAATATGCCAATATATCACGTAATTGTGGACGCTGTTGCGAATACCTGGTGATCAATCTCGGTGGTTGACACCCAGTATTTTGTTTCTTTGAGTGAATTAGAGAGTTTCTGGTCCTTTGTTTGGCCTTTGCTTTGCTGACAAGCTGTATAACACTTTAACCCGTTAAGACGGCTGCTCCAAGTTCATGTATATTGTGAATTTCCTCACCAATTTAACTTAATTAAATTTCTTGACATGATACAATGGCATTCATTATTGCACCTGTCATCACTAACTCCCTTATATTTATATTCATATTTATACTTAAATTTATTTTTATTTACATTTACATATATAACTTATAAAATCAATAATTAATCAATCAATATAAATTTAAAATAAATAATGAATAAAATCATTTTTTTCTCTATATTTATCCATCTTACTGATCCAGTCAAGGTCAATCAAATTAAGCTAATTAAATATATATTTATAGTTTACTTATAGTTTATGTATATATATGTACTGTATTTATAAATTTTACTTTTACTCTGTTGATACCTTTGTGAGGATGTTAATATAGCGATCAAATATAGATATAAATATTATGAAATAATATTCTAACTAGCAATGAATAATTAATTTCTGCCACATTAGATCTATAAAATCAATTCATTCTTTAGCAGGCCGCCCTCTTTGGAAGAGAGCCTCAAATAGGGCATTCTTCTGGAGCTTTCTTGATCCTATTATTTTCCTCTTTCCCTCTTCCCCTCCCCTCTCCTTTCCCTCTGCCTTTATTACACGGTGCACTGCTCTTTGAGCTGGATGCATCGGGTTTCTTGGATGTCCTCTATGTTGATGGTATGTATGTATTTGAAGCAATATGTTTGGATATTGTCCAAAATGACGCATTTGTGCATGTTTTTTCTTGATTTTAAGATAACATGTTATTTATTTTCAAATCGAATCATGATTGATTTGTACAGTCAGCAATTATTGACCAATATATAAAATGATCATACATTATGTTCTGTTGTAGAAATAATGAGTACATGGATATATTATTAATTATGATGTACCCCCCTAGTACCAATAGGATCACCTGATGAAGCTCGCAGCGAAACGTGTAGCGATCCTTTGGTGCTGACATTTTTTACTCCGGAAGTTTGGCCTCCAACCACTAAGGACTATCTTGGACTTTTTTGGATACCATCTGTGGACCTCCTACACGGATCTCTATGTTCAGCTCCTCATGTACCTTTACTTGGAACAGTATATCCTATACCCATATTTGTGTACCCCTTTCTTCTCTTTTTACTGAAACATTTTAATTAATTTCTAATAGATATGTCTTTAATTATATGTAAGTTTTGTTGTCTTTCCTATTTGGGATTTCAGTGGCAGCCTTTAACCACTTCAGCCCTGGAAGGATTTCCCACATTTGCAGAAGTTCGGAATGCCGCCTTTGCTTTTACGATTTCCCACATTAGGACCAGAGCACTTTTTGCTATTCGGCACTGCGTCGCTTTAACTGACAATTGCGGGGTCGTGTGATGATGTACCCAAACGAAATTGGCGTCCTTTCTTTCCCACAAATAGTTTTCTTTTGGTGGTATTTGATCACCTCTGCGTCACTTATGATCACCACTATAAACAAAAAAAAAAAGACAATTTTGAAAAAAAAAATATTCTTTACTTTTTGCTATAATACATATCCCAAATATATATATATATATAAAAAAATATTCATCAGTTTTGGCCGATATATATTCTTCAACATATTTTTGATGAAAAAAAAAACGCAATTGGCGTATATTGATTGGTTCGCGCAAAAGTTGGCACACTTACAAACCATGAGAATTAATTTATGGTGTTTTTACTTTTATTTATTTTTTTACTAGTAATGGCGGCGATCTGCGATTTTTAGCGCGATTGCGACATTGCGGCGGAAATGTTGGATATTTTAGACACTTTTTTGGGACCATTGACAGTGATCAGAGCTAAAAAAAAAAAACACTGATTACTATGTAAATGTCATTGGCAGGGAAGGGGTTAACCTGTAGGAGGCAATGAAGGGGTTAAGTGTGCTCCCTAGGCGTGTTATAACTGTGTGGGGGCTGGGCTGGCAGGGGTATGAGAGATCTAACTGATCCCGAGTACAGGAATCAGTAGATCTCTGTCATGCCGCCTGTCAGAACGGGGAACCGCCGTGTTTACATCGGCGGTTCCCCGTTCTTTCCATGTAGTAAGCGATCGCGGGTTGGGTGGACTCGATGGCCACCGTGAGGGAGCACATGGTGGGCACGAGAGCCCCCTAGCCGCGCCTGCGTGAAACGCTGTTTATAGACAGCGATTCGCGTTACGCTGCCACTCTGCAGCAGTAAATGTACGCAAGCCGGTCTTTAGCCGGTTAAAGTCCGCCTTTTTTCCTCTTTTTTTTTCTTTTGTGCTCTCATACGATTGGATGTGGTGCCACATTTTGCAGTATATGTCTCATTTTTCTTTATCTCATGTATAAAAAATCAATATTGGCCTGAAGATTACATAAACCCCCATGATATGTTTTCTGAAAGCAGACACCGTAGACTAGAGAATAAAATAGTGCTAGTTCTAATTTTTTATGTTACACAATATTACCGCAAAGATCTAGGAAACACAAAGTTTCAGTAAAAACACACTAAAGTGAATTTAAAGGGGAAACAAATGCAATAAATTGCCCACATTTTTGGTAAAAAATAAAAGATGAGGCTGCACTGAGTAAATAGATGCCAAACATGTCAAACTTTAAAGGGGTTGTAAAGGCAGGTTTTTTTTTATCCTTAAAGCGGAGGTCCACCTAGAACGAAAAAAATTAAAAGACAGCAGCTACACATACCTGTCCTGGAGTCCAGCGATGTCAGCACCACAGCTGATGTTTCCATCAGCTGTCTGGTGCTGTCGCTGCCATTACGGGTAAGGGAACCCGGCAGTGTAGGATTACAGCTTCACATCGGGAGCCCTACTGCACATGCGCAAGGCTCTGCTGCGCTCTGCTATTGGCCCGGCGGCCAGTAGCAGAGTGAGGAGGGAGCCGGGCTGCCGACGTCAGCGGCCACTGGCCCAAGCTCCCGGATGTGAGGAAAAGGACCCCTCCCCCCTCTGCCCCCGAAAGATGCCAAATGTGACCCCTGAGGGGGGGAGAGATCCGATCAGTGGAAGTTCCACTTTTGGGTGGAACAACACTTTAATGCAATCTATGGATTAAGATAAAAAAAAAAACCCTTCTGTGTGCCGCAGCCCCCCTAATACTTACCTGAGCCGTTCTTCATCCAGCGATGTTGCAGGAGTGTCTATGTTGCCCGGGACTCCCCTCCTCATTGGCTAAGACAGCAGTGTGGCATGATTGGCTCCCGCTGCTGTCAATCAAAACCAGACAGCCAATCAGGAGAGAGAAGGGGCTGGGCCAGGTCATGGCTTGGTGTCTGAATGGACACATGGAGCTGTGACACGGCTTGGGTGCCCCATAGCAAGCTACTTACTGTGGGGGCACTTGCAAGGAGCACAGAAGAGGGACCCGAGAAGAGGAGGATCCAGGTTGCTCTGTGTGAAACCAGCTGCACAGAGGAGGCAAGTATAACATGTTTGTTATTTTTTTTTTTTTTTAAAAGCAAGCCTTTGCCATCACTTTAAATTTACGTGCCCCAGTGAAATGGTGACAAACTTCTGTACCCTATATTATCTATAGGTGATGCTTCAAAAGCCCCCCATAAGGCATCAGTTTAGTGTTATGGAGGAGGTGTGGTGCTAGAATTATTGCTCTCACTCCGGTGTGTGCGACGATATGTAACGTATATCGCAATCAACATTTTCAAGCGTAAGTGTCCCTGACACTGGGGTGGGGGGTCCTCTAAACATGTAGCCTCCACAATTTGTGCCTAGTGTCTGTTGAATGTTTGCGACATTAAAGTTAATTTTAAAAAAAAGTGGAGTGCAGATCACATGTTTGCTGTGAAACGTGGAGCTCCAGTCTGCAGCCAGACCCTCTTGGTCAGAATAGCGAACTCGTCAGATTAGGTAGCAGAGGTGACATTCCACCAGCTGCAATGCGTTCCACCGCTACCAGATTTGCTAATCTGACAGAACATCTGCATTTCTCCTCCCCACTGATACATTCTATACAGCACTGCGAGAAGCAAGGGGTGGCGCCTGCGTGAAGGATGGTTGGCACCCTCGGCCAATCAAAAGTTGTAAGCACTACAGAGTAGCACTCAGGTGTCCCTACCTCCAACCAGCGCGCGCCTGGAACCCGCCTCCTCACTGTGAGCGGCTCGAGGGCACTTGGCCTGACCTTTTGTTTACTACATAAAGGAGCAAGAGGGCCTGGCTGCAGACTGGAGCTCCATGTTTGACAGGAAACATGTGATCTCAATTGTTTCCCCTTTCAATTCACTTTACTGTGTTTTTTTACTGAAATTTTTAATATTGTGTGACATAAAAAATTGGATCTAACACTATTTTATTCTCTAGTCTAGGGTGTTTGCTTTCAGAAAACATATCATATTTGTAATCTTTGTAATCTTCAGGCCAAAAATGATTTTTAAACATGTACCCTGTGTAAGCTGTACCTATAGGTAAGCCTATAATAATAACTTGCGCCGTTTAGGAGATATTAACTGTATACTGCGCCGATGATGTCATCGGCACATGCACTGTGAAGAAACAGCCCCTCGAGCCATTCCTTCAGGAGCAGGTGCCGTGACCGGCGGCTCCCGTGCGCATAGCGAAAGTGACATCACGCGGCCCAGGCCAGTCACAGAGCCAGAGTACGCGACCCCAGAAGGAAGAGGGGCGAAGATGGATGCGGACTGCAACAGGGACAGTCCGGGTTTTGAATCATGTGTCTGGGTTTCAGGCAGACTGAAACCCGGACACATTATTCAGACCTAGCTGTGGCTCCCCAAGTAACCAAGTTAGTCACATACAAATCTGTTGCTGTCTGGGAGCTGTGGCGGCTGTCTGGGGGCAGGGTGATGATGTCAGCTAGATCAATTTGTCCACACCCACTGTTTGATGCGGCACGCAATGCACACTGCATTACTACTCTCCTTGGGGGCTCTCAAAGGTGTCCCAGGCTGCTAAAGAGTTCGGGTTTGGCTTGAAGAAAAGGTGGCAACCCTAGGGACATCAAGGGCTTGGTTTGCAGATAAGTGTCACATAATATGCTAGTATGCGATGCATACTAGCACATTATGCTTTTCCATTGCAGGGAGTAAAAAAGGAAAAAAAAACATCTGGGTTTACTTCCTCTTTGAAGTTAAAAAAAAAAAAAAAAAGTGGAGGTCACATGATTCCTGTGGAGAGTGGAGCTTCAGTCTACAAACAGATACCCTAAGGCTTCTTTCACACCGAGGCGCTTTACAGATGCTATTTAGCTAAAAATAGCGTCTGTAAAGTGCCTCAAAAATCCCCCCCCCCCATGTTAAAGCCGGAGTGCTTTCACACTGGGGCGGTGCGCTTGCAGGATGTTACAGAAAGTCCTGAAAGCAGCATCTTTGGGGCGGTGAGGGGAGTGGTGTATATACCGCTCCTGCCATTGAAATGAATGGTAAGCGCGTCCGAAGCGGCTGCACACCGCCTCGGTAGCGTGGAGCTCCTGCACTTTTAACCCCTGCATAGCAGAGCCATATCGCTGATAAAACTCCGCTAAAACTAGCGGGGTTTTAGTGTGGCTAAGCCTGTAGTGTGAAAGTACCCTAAGGCTCCATTCACATCTGAGATGCAAGTTGCGGGCGGAATTGTCTCGATTCTGCCCGCGACTCACATCGTGGGACGCCCATGCGTTCCCGGTTTATTCAAATAGCACCCCATACATGGTGCGCTTTTCCCCGCAAAAAAACAAAAAACACCCGGCCGGATTAGCAGGAAGCCTGTCACCCAAAAGAAGCTCATGTACTTTTTTTTGGGTGTCGGGCGTCCCGTGATTCTGGTCGGGTGTTTTTACTGCGATTGTCGCTCGACGGATCACAGGAAAAGCATGCCGCGTATGGGGTGCTATTTGAATCAATGGGCAACAGGGCCGGCTTTACCACTAGGCGGAGTAGGAGGCCGCCTAGGGCGTACAGCCGCCCAGCCGCTGTTGCTCTGCATCGATCACTCATGTCACTGGAGAGCCGTGGCTAGCAGCACACCAGGGCAGTGAAATAAGGGGGGTCCAGAGGCACGGGTGCCGGTCTGTGGACCACGGCTAAAGAAATAGGTAGAGAGGCGCTGCAAAAATCTCCACCTCCATCGTATACATGGACAGGGGCGAAGTCAGGGGCAGAGCCAATAGGGGGAAGGCAAAATGAGGTTTCGCCTAGGGTGTCAAAAATCCTTGCACCAGCCCTGATGGGCAATGCTACAGGAACGCCCGGGCATCCCGCAATTACCTGCTGTTGCGAGTCGCGGGCAGAAACGAGACGATTCCGTCCACAATTCACATCATTCAGATGTGAACGGAACCGAGCCTTAGGCTCCTTTCACACCGGAGCCGCCCGAGCATCAGCGGTAAAACGCCGCTAATTAGCGGCGTTTTACCGCTCGTTATAGAGGCGATAATCGGGCGGCGCGCTTTTAATCCCCCCACAAGGGGTTAAAAGTGCCGGTTTGCAGTGCTCCCGAATCGGTGTTCAGGCGCTTCGGGAGCCCTGCCCCACTGTTTTCAATGGGCAGGGGCGGTATAGGAGCGGTGTAAACACCGCTCCCACACTGCTGTAAAGATTCGGCTTGCAGGACTTTTTTTTACTGTTCCGCAAGCGCACCGCCCCAGTGTGAAAGCACTCTGGCTTTCACACTGGGGTGCATTGGGGGCGTTTTTCAGGCGCTATTTTTTGCGCAAAAGCGCCTGAAAAACGCCTTGGTGTGAAAGGGGTCTTAGGAAAATGCAGATATGACAGGAAACGTGTGAGCTCCACTTCCACGACTTGTGTCTGTTGAATGTTTTTGACATTAAAGTTCATTAAAACAAGAAAAAAGTGGAGTGGAGGTCACATGCTTCCTGTCAGACCTAGAGCTCCACTCGGCAGCCATAGTCTCTTTGGCAATTCTGACAGAACAGGTCTATAACGTTATGGTTGTCACATGACCAAAGTCTCTCTAGGTCGGAGAACGGTCACCTGACAGGAACGTCAGCAAGGTCCTCGGGAATAATTCGGAGCTCTCAAGTGAATTTGCCCTTCAGCTCTGGCGATGGGGAAGCTCGCCACCCTAATTCGGTTGCTAAATCCAATGCAGCCGCAAAAGAGCTGGACACCAGAACAAAAATGGAGAGTCCGGCTAGCGATGACCTACGCTGCGAGCTCCTGGGTTGTGGTCGGCTGCCTCGTTTACGCTCACTTCATTGGGGTGAAGGAGAAGAGCGCGCCGACAGAAGGTGAGGCTGGATTGCCGGGGGCGCCACCTAGTGTGTGAAAGACGCATAGCCGCCTGTATTCTTGGTCTCCTCCTGGGACGGTCTCAGTAGATAGAGCTGCTCTGACTACTGGGCACAGTCACGTGGTTTGAGGAACTGCCCTTCCTTTTTAGTTGGTGGCAGTTTCCCTATAATAAGGCCTGATTGTTTTTTTCAAGCGATATAATGCAGCCCATTGATATACCACTTCCAGACCGGGCCTTTTTCTGGCACTTTTTGTTTACATGTTACAATCAGTGTTTTTGCTAGAACCCCCAAACATTATGTATATTTTTTTTTAAGCAGAGGCCCTGGAAAATAAACTAGTGAGTGTTGCATATGTATTGCGCACAGTAAACTATAAAAGATGGTGTTGCGCTGAGTAAATAGATACCAAAGATGTCACTGTTTAAAATTGCGCACCCTCGTGCAACAGCGACAAATGCCGTCAGTTTTACTCTCTGTAGGTGATGCTTTAAAAGTCTTTACAGGTTACCCCTTTAAATGTTCAGAGGAGGTCTGGTGCTTGAATGAATGCCCATGATCTGGCGTTTGCGGTGATACCTCACATGTGTGGGACGATCACGGTTTGCGTGTGTGCAGGACCAACGCGTGCTTTTGCGCTGGAGGACGGGGGCACTTTTTTTTAATTTTTGTAAGTATTTTTTTTTTTTTAACCACTTCAGCCCTGGAAGGATTTACCCCCTTAATGACCAGGCCATTTTTTTGCGACACGGCACTGCATTACTTTGACAATTGCGTGGCCATGTAACGTTGTACCCAAATAAACAGACGTCCTTTTTTTTTCTCCCCATAAATAGTTCCTTTTGGTGGTATTTGATCGCCTCTGCGGTTTTTATTTTTTGCGCGCTAAACAAAAAAAGAGTGACAATTTTTTGAAAAAGACATTTTTTTTACTTTCTGCTATAATACACATCCCAACAAAAAAATCTTGTGCCAGCTGGTTGCTAGGGTCTCCCGGTGGGATGGAAAAGCAAGAACAAGCCACAAAAGGTGGCAGGAGGGACGAACCCTCCTGCTGCTTGTAAAAGCAATCCAGCGGCTGGTTAGCCACTAGGATTGCATTTACAATAGAGACAACCACCGGCTTTAAAAAATGGTACCGGGATAATGCCTGCCGTGTAACCACCTGAAGTCTGGCGGCATACGGGTATGTCCCTGGTCCGGAAGTGGTTAATCAGGGTGTGCTATGTGCAACGAACGTGGCTAAGTAGCACGTGGAGCTTTTTGCCGCGTTCCAGTTTGCGCATTTCTCCCACAAATAGAGCTTTCTTTTGGTGGTATTTGATCACCTCTGCTTTTTTTTATTTTTTGCGCTATAAACAAGAAAAGACCGACAATTTTGAAAAAAAAACATTTTTACTTTCTGCTATAAAACATATCCAAAAAAAACAAAACAAATTTCTTCATCAATTTAGGCCAATATGTATTCCTCTACATATTTTTGGTAAAAAAAATACCAATAAGCATATATAGATTGGTTTGCACAAACGTTTACAAACTATAAGATAGATTTATCGAATTTTTATTTTTTATTAATGTTAATTAATGGCAGCGATCAGCGATTTTTAGTGGGACTGCAACATTGCGGCGGACAAATCTGAGCCTTTGATCTATTTTAAAAGGACAAAATGTTACAAAGTATCTCTTGTCTTCTTGATCTCCCAGCGCTGAGGAATGTTGAACATTCTCCAGCTTTTTTTTTTTTTTTGAGAGCTCTGAACAGCTCTGCACTGTTTACACAGAAGGGAGGAAATGTCGGGTGTAGATTGTGAGATGGGTTGGATCGAGATCGCGATCTTTTAACGATTGGTCGTGCAGCTCTGTTTATTACCATGTGTAACTTTCAGGTATTTATATGAGGATTTACTAAAATCTGTATGTTGCCTTTAGTTGTACTTTAAGTGTGTTCCCTCAGTGTGTTTACCAACTGTGTGGGGGATGGACTGACAGGAAGAGCACACAGATCGCTGTTTCTGATTACTAGGAACAGAAAATCTCTGTGTACTTCCCTGTCAGAACGAGGATCTGCCTTGTTTACATAGGCAGATCCCCGTTCTGCCTCTCTGTGGAGTGATCGCAGGTGACTGGTAAACATCGGGTCTGCTGGACCAGCGTATTGGCCCCCCCCCCCCCGCCGTACAGTGGGCGTGCGCCCACAGTAGCTCAAGCACGAAACCATTTACAGGTTAGTAATGGTTAGCCGCTAGGATTGCATTTACAATAGAGATGACCGCCAGCTTTAAAATGCAGCAGGCATCATCCCAGTATAACCACCTGAAGTCCAGCAGTTTACTGGTATGTCCCTGGTCTGGAAGTGGTTAATCAGGGTGTGCTATGTGCAACAAACGTGGCTAAGTAGCACATGGAGCTTTTTGTCGCGTTCCATTTTGAGCATTTTTTACCGCACATTTTGCCGTGTTTTTGTGTGCAGCAAAACGCATGTTTGATTCCTAGGTTTGGGATGCCATTAGTAATTAAGCTGCATTCTAACCTAAAAAATGAATTACTCTCTATAGTGTCTGTTCACACGTGAACGCACCACTGCCTGTACCTCAAATCAGTTCTGCAGCTTCTTTTGTAGCTCACATCAGGCAGATTGCTGCATTTTGGGGCATTTGAAGCTCACAAAATTGCATCAGTGCACGCAAAAACATGCAATAATATGTGTGTTTTTGAAGGCTATGTCCACATAGCAACAAATGATGTCACAGATGATAAAAAACATGTGAAAACCCGCGCCCCCTAGTGTAAACAAAATAAAGTGAAAAAAACCAGCAGCATGCAAAACAAACTGATCAATTTGTGACAAAGATGGAAAACAAAAATGCAGCGCTAGTGGGAAGTCATATATCAAGTGACATATTGATACTGATATTTATGACAAACTCTGACTGTTGATAGTTCTTAGCATATGTGAATCCAAGTCAATAATCAATCAAAAGTGAATAGAATGTCGTGACTCTGAGTCCAAGTGAATAGTCAATAATAAGTGAATATGAATAAAACTTAAATGTCCAACAAAACTTGGTGATAAAACATGAATCCAATCTAAAATTCCGACACCAAGATCTATAAAATAGACTGCTTACCAGATGCTGGTAAGAAACCAGCAAGAAATCCGTGAACACAATTCGGTTCAGAGGGTGATCTCGATATCCACGGTGGAAGCTCCCCAGTATTCAGAGTATCTCTGCAGAGTGCTGGAATAGTCTTGGGGTTGCCCTTGGTTCGTGTGTTGAACAACTCAATGGATAAAAAGAAAAGGGAAAACCCCCATAGTGTAATACCGTTTGAACACTTTTATTTAAAAAAGGTTAAAAACACTTACAAAAGGTAGCAGCAATTGAGCTCATCTAGTAACAATATCTACAGTGACATGAGGGGAACCAAACCCTGGAAGATGACTTTGTAGTCGAAACGCGTTGGGTTTTGGTTCCCCTTATGTCACTGTAAATATTGTTACTAGATGAGCTCATTTGCTGCTACCTTTTGTAAGTGTTTTTAACCTTTTTTAAATAAAAGTGTTCAAACGGTATTACACTATGGGGGTTTTCCCTTTTCTTTTTATCCATTGAGTTGTTCAACACACGAACCAAGGGCAACCCCAAGACTATTCCAGCACTCTGCAGAGATGCTCTGAATACTGGGGAGCTTCCACTGTGGATATCGAGATCACCCTCTGAACAGAATCGTGTTCACGGATTTCTTGCTGGTTTCTTACCAGCATCTGGTAAGCAGTCTATTTTATAGATCTTGGTGTCGGAATTTTAGATTGGATTCATGTTTTATCACCAAGTTTTGTTGGACATTTAAGTTTTATTCATATTCACTTATTATTGACTATTCACTTGGACTCAGAGTCACGACATTCTATTCACTTTTGATTATTGACTTGGATTCACATATGCTAAGAACTATCAACAGTCAGAGTTTGTTTGTCATAAATATCAGTATCACCATGTCACTTGATATGACTTCCCACTAGCGATGTCACAGATGATACTGTTCTCTATAGGCTAATACAAAAACACCTGATGCTCAAATGCTGTAACAAGATGCATGCGTTTTTCAATGTCTATTATTATTATTATTATTCAGGATTTGTATAGCGCCAACAGTTTACACAGCACTTTAAGATATAAAAGGGAGACAGTACAGTTACAATACAATAAAATACAAGAGAGTTATGAGGGCCTCTTGTTAGATGCGCTTGGGGTGCCAATTTACAATTAATAGCACTTGTATGCAAAAACATGCAATACACATGTTCTCTAAAGGCTAATACAAAAACTACTGCATCCCAAATGCTGTAACAAAGCGTGCGATAAATGTGACGCTCAGGTGTGAATGCAACCATAGGGTAGCACAGTGATGTAGTGGTTAGCAATTTCGCCTAGCAGCAAAAGGGTCACTAGTTCAAATCCCATCCATGACACTACCTGCCTGGAGTTTGCATGTTCTCCCTGTGCCTGTGTGGGTTTCCTCCAGGTACTCCGGTTTCCTCCCACACTTCAAAGACATGCTGGTAGGTAATTTGGATCTTGTCTCAATTGGCCCTAGTATGTGTATGAATGTGAGTTAGGAACCTTAGATTGTAAGCTCCTTGAGGGCAGGGACTGATGTGAATGTATAATATATAATGTATGTAAAGCGCTGTGTAAATTGACGGCGCTATATAAGTACCTGAAATAAATAAATAAAAATAAATAATGGCACCACAAGTGCGACATGCGGTTTTTGTGCGTTCCAGGACCATGCAGGTGTGAATGGAGCCTAAATCGTTGATCCTATGTGCATGAAATCCTAAAAGTGGACAGCTAAAAAATCATGAAGGTTGTCCCCTCCAAGCGAATAATGGACCTAGACTAGTGCTAACCTTTTCCATAGCCCCGGTGCCAAAAAAGCACCCCGCCAGCACTACACATAGTTACCTGGCATATCTGGATACAGGGAGTATGTGACTTCCTCTCAGGGTGCAGGCCCAAAAACTATCACCTGAAGAGGACGACAAAATCTTTGACCCTTTGTAAGGCTTGACACCATCCAAAATAAAGCTTATACAGGAGAAACGTCACTATGACTAATGTGAGGGGATTAGTTCAGTGGGGATCACCTATCCTGGGATAAATGCATTTCACACTGCAGGTTTTATAAAACTCTGGCTTGCAGCCAGGTTTATTTAAAAGGTTGCACATGAAAACAAATAAAAACAGAAAGAAAATCCTTGCTGTCTAGCGCTAAACAGTAGATGTTTCCTCACTATACGGTGTAGGGCTGGTCACACCCACAAAACATAAGCAAATGCAAACCTTTTCTTTATAGTCCAAACACCAAAATTAGCTCTCTCAGATTGATCCTTCTGAGCCCCAGGCCAGAGCAAAACTGTGCTCTCCTCTTGGTTTAATTAAACCACACCTGGAGAGGGCTTTGGTGGACCAGAACATCCGGTCCGGAACCAGCCCTGCCACAGTGGCTGGTAAAGATCCCGCTCTAGTCCATTCCAAACTAACGCATGTGAAGTGACAGTGTCTATCTACCACTTCGCCTCGCATAACGTCACATATCCTGCCCCCTCTGCTCAAGCTCCTGCAGCTGAGCAACTGTCCCAACCATACAGTGGACTCGGGAAAGGGCATCCGCATTGTTCTGCAGCTTTCCCGCCCTATGTTCCACTGTAAACTTGAATGCTTGTAGCATCAGAAACCACCTTATCACCTGACTATTTTTTTTTCCCCGTTGTCACACATCCATCTGAGTGGGGCATGATTGGTGACCAACTTAAATGGCCTCCCTAACAGGTAGTATTTCAGGGCCTCTAAGGCCCACTTGACAGCCAAGCACTCCTTCTCTACAATGGCATAGTTTCTCTCATGTCTATTAACCTTTCTGCTTAAGTAGACGACCAGATGCTCCTCACCATCTCTGATCTGGGATAGTACAGCACCTAGTCCCACCTCAGAGGCGTCTGTCTGTGCAACAAACTCCTTTGTGAAGTCTGGGGTCACGAGCACCGGTTGTACATAAAGGGCTTGCTTCAACCGCTGAAATGCCTTTTCAGCTTCAGGATTCCATTTAACCATGACCAACCCTCTACCCTTCATCAGAGGGGCGGCAATGGTGGCAAAGTCAGCTATGAAACACCTGTAATACCCCGTAATCCCCAGGAAGTCTCCTTCCTTCCTTCCTTCCTTCCTTCCTTCCTTCCTTATTCATTCTTCCTTCTTTTTCTTCTTCTTTTTTTCACCAGTTGAGGCCACTTTTGAACTGCCTGGATCTTATTGGTCTGGGGTGTGACCAGTCCCCGACCAATAACATACTGAAAAAATATTTAGCCTCCTCCAGGCCTATGGCACACTTTTATGGGTTAGCTCTGAGACCTGCTTCCCTAAGGGATCTACCACTGCTTGCACACGGGGCAGATGTGATTTCCAATCTGGGCTGTGGATGACCAAATCATCCAAATAAGCGGCTGAATAGGGGCGAGGTGGCCTTAACGTTTTGTCCATCACTCTCTGGAAGGATGCAGGGGCCTCATGTAGACCAAATGGCATTCACTTGTACTAAAAGGAGCCCTCGGGAGTATAAAAGGCCTTTTCTCCTTTGCAGACTCTGTTAGGGGATCTGCCAGTAGTCCTTATTTAGGTCCAGGGTTGTTATGTACCAGGCCCCTCCCAACCTGTCAACAAGTTCGTCGACCTGCAGCATTGGGTATGCATGAAACTTAGACACGCTATTCAGCTTTCTAAAGTCGTTACAGAACCTGATAGAGCCATCAGGCTTTGGGACCAGCACTATGGGGCTCGACCAGGCACCATGGGACTCCTCTATCACATCCCACTCTAACATGTTCTGGATCTCCTTTGCCACTGCCTCTTGCCTAGCCTCATGTCTTCTATAAGGCTTCACATTTACGCGAACACCAGGCTGTGTGACTATGTCATGCTGAATCACTGTGATCAGTCCAGGCAAAGGGGAGAAAAAGTCCCGTCCATTGGTCTTTTTTCCAAACTTCCCGCACAGCGACCTTCTCAAAGGTGGTAAAGTACGCTTCCACATCATCTGCTGGTGTCAACTTTTGCTGGTAATAGCTGGCTTTGACCAACTTTGGTTCCACTTGTACAGGAACTGCACAGCCCTTCTTTAGCTTCAGCAGTGCCTCTGTGAACCGGAGATTCATCTCCTGCTGAGCTGCCATGGTGATTTGCCTCGTGCAGTGGGCAATTTTTTCTCCTGCTGTGCTGCAGCAGCCTCTACGACCTGGCGATTAGTTTCTCGCTACGCTGCATTGGCCTGCAGTAGGGCCTTCACCATTTCTTCCATTTTGCAAATTGCCCGCTGAGTCCACCACGTGTGAGGGGATTAGTTCAGTGGGGATCACCTCTCCTGGGATAAACGCAGTTCACACAGCAGGTCTCATAAAACTCTGGCTTGCAGCCAGGTTTATTTAAAAGGTTGCACATCAAAACAAATAAAAACAAAACAAATCCTTGCCGTCCGGCACTAAACTAAACAGTAGCTATTTCCTCACTATATGGTGTCCCCGACACCCACAAAACATAAGAAAATGCAAACCTTTTCTTTATAGTCCAAACACCAAAATTGGCTTTCTCAAATTGGCTTTGTTGGACCAGAACATCCGGTCTGGAACCAGTCCTGCCACAATAGCTGGTAAAGGCTGGGCTGGATCCCGCTCTAATCCTTTCCAAATGAATGCATACGAGGCGACAGCTTCCGTCTACCACTTTGCCTCTCATAACGTCACACTGAATACAAGTATGTCAGAGGGCAGGCTTTAAAAAATGACATCATAGTAATTTGATATACTTGTATAGCATTTTTTATTATCTTGGACAGTATTGCTAGTGTGAAATGCCTATCCAATACTGTTTCTTAATGTGTTATTAAAAAGATGGCAAACTACTATACCATCATGGAATATGGTTAAAGAAAAGTCTATGCATTTTAAATATTCCTTATGTAAAAGCTGATGTGGCATGCATAGCAAGCAAAGAAATGTTTCCGGTTTTCCCATATCTGGAATTGTACTATGAGTTTGATGTAAAATGAAAAAATGCTCTGTGCCCTGAATACAGTGTTTTAAATATTTGAAATAGTGCATAAAAAACTTAAAAGAGTTGTAAAGGTAGAAGGTTTTTTTATTTTGATGCATTCTATGCATTAAGATAAAAAGCCTCCAGTATGTAGCAGCCCTCCCTCAACCTCCCTAATACTTTCCTGAGCCCCATCTTTCTACAATGATGTCCACGAGTGTCTTAGCTGTCCGGGACTCTCCTCCTGGTTGGCCGAGACACAGCAGCGGCACCATTGGCTAACTGACTTTGACAGCTGCCGGAGCCAATCAAGGGGGAAAGGGGATGGGTTCTGTGTCTGAATGGACACAAGGAGATGTGACTCTGGTGCCCCCACAGCAAGCTGCTGGCTGAGGGGGCACTTGACAGGAGGGAGGGGCCAGGAGCACAGAAGAGGGACCGGAGAAGAGGAGGATCCGGGCTGCTCTGTGCAAAACCAACTGCACAGAGGAGGTAAGTTTGTTTGTTTTTTTGTTTTTTTAAACATAACAATCATGTTATACTTGCCTGCAAACATGTTATATTTGCCTGCTCTGCGCAGTGGTTTTGCACAGAGCAGCCCTGATTCTCCTCTTCTGGGGTCCCCCACTGATGCTCCTGGCCCTTCCCTCCTGCCAAGTGCCCCCACAGCAAGTTGCTTGCTCCCAAGTCGCTGTTCAACATGTCCATGCAGACACAGAGCCGTGGCTTGGCCCCACCCCTCTCTTCTCATTGTCTCACTAGCTGTGATTGACAGCAATGGCTTCCACTGCTGTCTTAGCAATTGAGGAGGGAGAGTTTCCAGAGAGCCAAGGCTCTCGTGCACATCACTGGATTGCAATGGGGCTCAGGTAAGTATTGGGGGGGCTGCTGCACACAGAAGGTTTTTTTACCTTCATGCATGAAGGTCAAAAACTTTGAGCCTTTAGAACCACCTTAAGATGATTCCTGCAGTTAGAACGTGTATGTAAAATAGAAAGCAATTGGGAAAAAAAAATTGCGCATTTCATAAACCTTCAAAATGTGATCTACGGCTCTAATTCATGAGTGCTGAACCTGTGGCCCTCCAGCTGTTGCAGAACTACAGATCCCATGAGACATTGCAAGGCTGACAGTTACAAGCATGATTCCCAAAGGCATGATGGGGCTTGTAGTTTCACAACAGCTGGAGGGCCACAGGTTGAGCACGCATGCTCTAATTGAATATCACAAATATAGAGATTGCATACAGTATACAAAGTCCCAGTATTGCAGTCCCAATGTGATGATACAATATAAAGTGTCATTGCCCCACATGGACTAACACTCACCATATATAATTGACCAATACCTCCAGTATGGTCAATAGCGCTTTTGGGGTAGTCCCCAGTTGATCGACACCACTTGACTTTGCCAGATGATATTCAGCATGCTCGATAAAAACACATATATAATTGACCAACTATCTCTGGTATGGTCAGTAGTGCTTGTGGTTCACGTAGCCATGACGTAAGACGCTACTTCCGGGCGATGACCCGCACCTCACTTCCGGTTTCAGAGTGGGTGGCGGCCATCATCCCTCCTATACATACACAAGGCTGTTTACACCAGGTGCCGGGTTTTAAGGCACAGCATAAAGTGAGTGTATTTCTGTATCTTTCTAACAATAAATTTATTGGAGTGGTTTTACGCTATGAGATCTTCTTCCTGTCACCCTTCCCTTGCGATATTCAATCCAAGCCATATATCACATTTTGTATGTTTTTGTTATGCTTGGTTTATTCAGGTTTTATTTTAATTTTATGAATATGATGTGTGCAAAACAATTCACATTTTCAAGGATAAATAACCTAAATGTACTATGGCCAGTGGAAATCAGGAATGGTGGCAGCTCTGCAAAGGATTGAAATTCTCCTGTCACCAGATTTCCCATCCATACACTCCTTTTCAGAGGATATATTGGTTGGGTGGAAATGTAATTTTTCCTCAATATATTGGCTGGCTATTTGCCAGATTTCAATGGCTAACACTTATTACCATATTATTTTTTTTTCTGTATTTTATTTGTGGGGCGGCCAGGTCTCTCCTCTGCAATTTTTAGCTCTGCTCATCCCCTAAAAGTGAGTCTTTCCTCAAGAGACATGCTCTGCAACTTAAAATATCAGGGGAAAATTCAACAGGGAATGTGAAATTGCCTTTAAAAGAGAAGTATGGGTTTGTAAATAAAAACAAATATTTATACTCTCCTAAATGGATGCAGCATTGATTCCCCCAATGCCTCTGCACTGAGAACTGAGCGATCAAACACAGCTGATCGCTCAGTTCTCTTCATTCTGTGAGCAGAGAGACTGTCAGTCTTCGGCTCTCTACTCTGTCCCCCATGCTCGCTGTGGAGGGGGGCAGGAGGGGCTGGCTCGGGCTCTCAGCGGACTGCTGAAAGTCTGAGCCAGCTGGCGGTCCAGTCTTTTGGGCAGATACCAACCATATGGTCGGGATCTTTTCAGAGCCTAGACCAGCTCTGTTACGTCAGCTGACAGTGAGACTCAGCCCACTGTTAGCTGAAAATGGATCACATGAGTTCAGAACAAACTGCACTCCTGTAATCTATAGGAGAAGTACAGCCAAAAAAGCTTTGGTTCCTTTAAGCACTTGCCAACCAGCCACTGTGTATATATGGCGGCAGGTCGGCTCTGCTGTGCAAACCACCGTACCCGTGCTGCGGTCCGTGCATGTGACACTGTGGGCGCCTGCTGCACTCAATGTCTGCCGGCCACCCCCGATCACAGTACAGAGAGGCAGAACGGGATCTGCCTATGTAAACAAGGCGGATTCTCGTTCTGACAGGACAAATCAGAGATCTGCTGTTCCTTGTGATCAGGAACAGCGATCTCTTTGTTGTCCCAGGCAGCCACACCGTTAACTCCTTCCCTGCCAGTGTCATTTATACATTGATCAGTGCATTTTTATAGCACTGATCAATGTAATAATGTTACTGGTCCAGATTTGTCTGCTGCAATGTTGCAGTCCTGCTAAAAAATGCAGATCTCCACCATTACCAGTAAAAAAAATGAAAAAATAAATAAAAGTCCATAAATCTATCCCCTATTTTGTAGCTGTTATAACTTTTGCGCAAACCAATCAATATACGGTTTTGCGATTTATTTATTTTTTGCCAAAAATATGTAGAAGAATATATACTGGCCTAAACTGATGAATAAATTTGTGTGAGTGTGTTTGGATATGTATTCTAGCAGAAAGTAAAAAATATATATATTTTTTTTTTTTTCAAAATTGTCTGTCTTTTTTGTTAATAGTGCAAAAAATTTAAAACACACAGAGGTGATCAAATACCACCAAAAGAAAGGCTCTATTTGTAGGGAAAAAAAGGACATAGATTTTGTTTGGGTACAACGTCGCACAACTGCGCAATTGTCAGTTAAAGCGACGCAGTGCTGTATCACAAAAAATGGCCTTGTCATATAGTGGTTAAAAAGCTGTGATTGTGGAAAGTGCAGAGATCCCTACCTCGGAACCTGAACTGCAGGAATGATCTATTTTAGATTATCCTTCTGTATTGAACTGTATTGTAATTGTACTGTGTCCCTTTTTATTGTAAAGCGCTGCACAAACTGTTGGCGCTATATAAATCCTGTATAATAATAATAATAATTTTCCAACTTGCATTGGTTCTGGTTGCATATACAGTATGTAGTTCCTCGAAAATATCACATCCAGAGGGCCACTGGGGATGCAGGAATTCAGTGTAGCAGCCTTTTGTTACATACAGTCAATGCTGGTTTCTTCTATGTGCTGCTCAAAGGGCTTGCCCTCTGCATATAGAACACAGGGGGGGTCACTTTCTTGGCACCTCCACCATTCAGAAAACCTTTTGTATTTGATTAGGAGGCATTCTCTGATTGGATGAGGTGGATACCTGATGTTACCTGTTCCATCTTGTCCAATGAGAGAATCTGGCATTCCTTAGTGTTTTTAAGAGAGAGAAAAAAATCTAGTAACCGCTGCACATACTTAATAATATAACAACATTTCTCTTACGTTCACTGACAGACGCAGCTCTTCTTAAATGACACGTGGGTTTTATGTCGTCCTATCAGGAGTGACTAGGCAAAACAGATGCAAAAGCATCAGAGCTATGCTGGCCCCTCCCATGGGGGCCGTCCTCACCTGAGCCTATAAAACCCCCTGCTGGCCAATAGCATTCAGTTTTGTTTGCCTAGTGCAAAGGAGTTGACTGGGTTCCCTTTTGGGACCTGCGTTTTTTTCTGCATGTAATTTTTTCTTTCTGAAGAAGATGAAGACTTCTATCAAGTAGCCGGTCTTGGCATAGAGAGGATATCATGAATCCAAAGCTTTGCCCTGACCGGCCACCTCATGACGACCTACCCTAAAAATTGTCAGGGCAGCGTCGCTCAGGGCCCGTTCCGTGCGGGCGGCCTGTGGCTGTTGCCACTTGTGCCCAGTGTCTGGCTTTTGCCTTTCCAGTGGCCTTGGCCAGCAGCAATCCTTCCCGGGACAAGGGGGGTAAGTCTGCTTCGGGTACCCGCAACGCCCGTCGGACTGGTGAGTGGACCCCTCCCCCGCCCTTGGGGGGGGGGCGACATCCGGGGCAGTATTTAATTGGTGGTAGCTTTTTCCCTGTCAGGGGGGCACTTATTTATTGCGTGCCCCCTCCCTCCCCCCACCCCCCACCTCCGTCCCCCCCGGTCTGCTGCGTTCGCGCGGCGTCGCGCTGTGACTTTAAGGGCCCTGGGACATGTACTGAATCACTGGGGAACGTTCGTTCGCGCATTTTTTAAACAGTAACCGCCGCCATTTTGCGGCGGCTGGTTCATGCTGTGTGAGCCCCATTTTCTCCCCGGTGGCGGTTTTTGGTATTACACTCTGTGCATTTCTCCTCAGAGAAGCGCAGCTGCATGTGTGATACAGTCCTCAGGAGCGCCTTTTTTCTCTCACAGCGCTGACAGGCTACAGGGCTAGAAGCACCAGGTTTGGCTGGCTCTTTGGGGTGTTGTTTTTTGTGGGCTTGTCCTCCCAGGCTCCCTGGGTGGTCTTAGGTGGTGGTGGTGATACGTGGGGGGGGGCGTCCCATTCAGGCCTATGTCTGGGGACGGCGACGCGGTGGCTATGGACACTGCAGCGCCCTCTGAGATGGAGACAGCGGAGCAGCACTCCGCACAAGCCCCTGCGGTCACTTTGGACCTCTTGCGGGCTCTTTTTGTGGAATTCATTCCAAAAGTAACTGCTACGGCCGCTAAGCGTTTGGCCCCCCATGTCTCCTCAGGTGAGGATTCAGATCATGGGGTTGCCTCGGTTGCCATGGGGACCCCCGTGGAACTCTCTGAGGCAATTGTAGCGGCCCTTATTACTAACATTCGCCAGGCTCTGTGCCTTGCTCAGCCTGAGGAGGCGCAGACTTCCACTTATGTCTGTGGGTCTATGAAACCTCCTAAGCCCCCTAGGGCTTTTCCCTATGTTAAATTTTTTGAACGGGCTGTTTTTAAGGAATGGGGTTCCCCCAAAAACTCCTTCACTTTGCCTAAGCGTTTTGCAGTGCGCTATCCCTTTGAGGATGCTTTCCTAACACGGTGGGCTTCCCCTTCGGTGGACCCACCGGTGGCCCGTCTAAATAAGGCTACCACCCTTCCTGTGGAGGGCTCGCCCTCTTTTAAGGACGCGGCGGATCGCCGCACGGAAATGGTGTCTAAGGCTATCTTTCAGGTGGTAGGTTTTGCTATGCGGCCAGCCTTGGCCTCAGCAATGTCAGCGCAGTCCCTTTCTGAGTGCCTCTCCTCAGTGTGCAAAAATTGGAATTGCAATTGTGCACAGCATGAGTTGCATAAAGTGCAACACACGGTGGAAGGCCTCCATTATCTGTGCGACTCCCTGCTGGACATCATGACCATGCTGTCAAAAATTTCAGCTTTTGCCATTATCATCAGACGGGTGTTGTGGCTGAGGTCTTGGAGGTGTCCTTCCCACCATCGGAATAAATCTGCCCGGTGGCCACCCAGGTGGCTTCCCCTTCGGGTGGCACAATCCTTTCGTAGGAGTTTCCCTATCGCGT